>VRYO01001878.1:11259914-11343528 GCA_009812075.1 Sialia sialis | reverse complement strand
TCTTTCAGAATGGTGACAGAAGCTTCTTGCAACACGCTCCATACTGAAACGATCTGGCTGTGGTGGTGTGACTATGAACACTGTCATGTGCTGCAGACAATCTGAATCACCAAAAAAGCTTGTTTCCTTTACACTGGTTAGTGGTTTGGGCAGTGGAAACCACCATTTGGGTGCATTTTCACAAACTCATGTGAGAAGAACAGGAGGAATTACTGAATACCTTCTCTAAATCACATGCAGTTGTCACTACTGGTAGCTCCTGCATGACAACATCTGAGTCTCCCAAAGGTCCTTCCGGCATCTGCAATGCACGTGTCACTGGTAACAAGAACCAAACCAAATCCCCCTTGAGTCCTCCAAGACAAACAAGAGAAGAATGGGAAAATATCCCAATATTCTTCCTGGCAAAACTCTACAGATGCTTAATTTTTATCACTATCATGTAGACTACTTGTGCAAAAGTTAACAAAGAAAGGAAAAGAAAAGGTTTATCCAAGAATATGCATGTAATTTTCATAGCAGAGTGAGTCCTTGAGTTGTGCAAAGGGCAAAGGTGTGATAAAGCTAGGTGATATAACTCCAATTTTCAGTCCTACATGCTCAAAATATTTCACATCTAGCAACATTTATGTGTACTCCCAAAAATAAAAATCAAAAAATTGTACAGGAATGAGCATTCATACATATACATATCTGTTTGACTCTTGAATGGAAAAAAAAAAAAAAAAGGTTTGTACATTTAATTGAAAGCTCCATAGTCCAGAATATGGTTCCAGAATGAAAACAGTTACAAGAAAATCCCATTCCAATAGATTGTATAGTTTGTCCTTAGCTAAAAGCAAATCCATGTCTGACTGTAAGGATTTGTCATTAGGACAGATATATATGTAATAGTCTGAGCAAAGAAAGGTGGTCGGATTTTGGTACATTTTCTCATGTTGCTTTATTCATAGTAGTTAATTCAACTAAACGCTTTGTACAAAAGCTTTTGTAGAACTTCCTGACTCCATGCTTCTGAAGATTAACCTGACACAGCCAGTAACACAGAGCATTGTTTTGATGATGATGATGATGTTGAAAACCAGGAAGATAACCATTCCCCTTCCTGAAAGGACACACGGCTTTTATGAGCATTTCTAGAAACAAAATAATAATAGCAATATGGCATTTGAGAAGAATTCAGAATTCTTTCAGAATAACACTAAAGGACATTTAAAGCATGTTGAGATGCTGGAGCATGTCCAGAGAAGGACAAGGCTGGTGAAAGATCCAGCCATGTGTCCTGTGAGGAGATTCTGAGGGAGCTGTGGTTGTTAGCCTGACAGGAGGCTGTGGGAATTGGTCTCTTCTCCCAGGCAACCAGAAACAGGACAGTAGAGGAAGTTTGGACTGGACATCAGGAAGAAATTTTTCACAGAAAGGTTGACTGATCATTGGAATGTGCTGTCCAGGGAGGTGGTGGACCCATCATCCCTGGAGTTGTTTAAGAAAAGACTGGATGTGGCACTCAGTGCCATGGTCTGGTTGACAAGGTGTGTCATGTCATAGGTTGGACTTGATGATCTCAAAGATCTTTTTGAACCTTGTTGATTCTGTGGTTCTCTAGGTTTGGGGAGAACAAAGAAAGGACTCAAGTCCTGAAAAGACAAATATGATACCAGAATCCAGAGTAGGATACATATGGGATTAATTACACAAGACAAGAGACACAAATACATCTGCACACTGCATTACATACTATCTTTTTCTAAATCTAGCAAGTTCCCCTGCTCTGACACACACATACAGTTTTCCAGGCTTCTATTACAAGGACAGAAGTCATTTATCCGAGGTAACTCTGCCAGGAAATTCCTTGGGATGGATGAGAAGCAGGAGCTCTCCAGGGCCTCCTGCCTGGAGCACTTTGATGTGAGTGCACAGCCCTGCTGGGCAGCAGGCAGGTCCTGCCACCATGGCCCTGTGCCAGGCACATTGTGCATCCCTGGCTCCTGGCACAGAACGAGTGTCATTCCCGGGAAGGAAAACCTCCTCTGGATGCCAGGGGAACAAAGCAAAATGACTCCTGGCAGGATGCAGAACAGGGATTGTTCAGGCACAGCGGATCCAGGTATCAGTTTGCAGAGTCAGAGACTGAAAAACTGACAAGGCAAACACAACTGGGAGGAGGAGGAGAGACAGACAGATACAGAGAGCTCTCCCCCCTTCCAAAGCCAAATACCCCGCTTTTGGCAAAAACATGATTAAGATTTAATTACTAGTAAGAACAATCTTAGAATCCCTAAAGGAAAACCCTGAGTTCTTCACAGCAGGAATAAACCACTAAATTAATTTTTGTCAGTGCTTGCATAATCCAGGCTAAGGCAGAACTGACATTAGACTTAAAATTCCTTGTAGAGCAAATCTTTGCCTTACCCTGGAAGATATTAAATATCCATGAACATGCTCAGTTGTGGTATCACAAACCAATAGGTTTTCTGGTAATATAAACATATGGAATAGGTTTCATTGAGCTTACTTCATAAACTAGTACAAGCAACAAACTCAGAAGGGCTGTCACTGAACCCAACCTTGCAGATTCACTCTAAGATAGACAGGGAGACACACTGAATGCCAAGTGGGAACATCTAGCTTCCACAATCAGCAAATTCTTTTCCCCACAGCCTCAATTTCTCCTCCAGGAAGATGCAAGGTACTGTGTTCTCATGTTTTCCATGTTTTTGCACAGGACAGAACAGCCGAGTAAGGCAAGTTTGTCAGCTAAACATCTGCTTAGCTAGCATCACGTAACATTCAAACCAAAAACTTTCAAAAGTCTTAATTGACAGAAAGACTCACTATTGAGCTTCATTGTGACAGCTCTTTTGCTGAGAATTTAGGCATCATCTCAGCTCTGACACACTCACCAAAAGGGTTTGAGAGATGGAGCAGCACAGCTTGGTTCACCAGATGTACAACTGTGTTTGAACAGCAGCAGGCCAGTATGTCAGGCACTGCAGGAGCTCACTAAACAGGCCCATTAGCCACAAAAATAGGGCACTCTGCCAATTAAATTATTAACCTCCAGGCGTATTTGCATGCATCAAACATACTCAGCTTTTCCAGTTTTACTCCTTTTGCTAAACTCAGTGACCCGTACATGTCACAGCACTCTATGTGGCTAGGAAAACATTTTTATAACATTTTGTAAGTGAAGAATAGCAGAGACTAAGCCCTGCAGAATATCATATGGTGAGCCAAGAGAAGAGCCTGGAGAAAGGCCTCCTGACTCACCATACAGTGCTCTGTCCATCCATCACATCACATTTCAGTGTAGGGACATTGCTGTGTCTGCCACACACTGATAAAGTTGTAGAATACAAACAAAGGTACTGAGCATGAAATCTTAAAGCACATGGGATTTTTACCTAAGTGAACAGTCTCCTTGTTTTCTGTTCAACTTCTTACATGGACAAAGTCTTAAAGTCTTCACAGGCTGTGCTCAAAAAGTGCAAAGATCTTGCATTTCAAAAACTGTAAAAATAAAATTAAAAATAAAAATAATTTTAAAAGATAATTGTTCAGCTTGCAGGATACTATTTCCCTCTCCTTTCTGCTCTGAAGCAAATGCATGCTTCTAATCAATAGCACTCTGGGCTCTGTTGCATGGGGTAAATCACCCTGAAGTGCTATCAAAATGCATAGCAGCAGCACAGGCCCCAGAGGCATTATTAGATCTTCTGACTACATTTATGGTCACAAATTTTTGATGCAGCTGAAAGAGTGACATTCTTTCATTCCTCAGGTCAAACTAATTCATATTTTAAGCATGTCAAAACTTCTAAAAATCACTTCATCATCTACATCACAACCATGGGTGGTTTTTCCCCTAAGTTTGAACAGGGGAGTGCAGACATTAGCCTGCTGGGGGAAGCTCTGCAGCATAGGAAACTCCTAAGTACAGCTTCCACTGGTTTTCAATGGGAATTATGTTCTTCAGTCCCACGAATGCTTTTGAACACTTACTCCACAATGCACATCTTTCTTTGCAAGCTCCATGCCGAGCAGCACTGCCCTTTGGCAATGGGGAATGTCTGACTGCTCTCCTGATGTAATGCAAACAGAGAAGTGAAAGAGAGAGACAAAAACAACCTTACTTCAAATCACAGAGCAGGGTTGTCTGTTATAATCAGTTCAAAATAAGAATATCAAAGAGCAGTTTCCATAAGTTGATATATTTGACAGGGCATTTTGAGAGGCTCAGGGATGTAGAAACAACTTTTATATAGTCAGAACAAAAGCAACAGACAAACCAGGTGTTAAAAAGCCTCTAACACTACTGAGGTTCCCCTAGTAAAGTCTGTTTTGATCATCATATTTTAATTTCACACAGCTGTTAGGTGAACATCATCTTAGCCATATGCTCTAGCACCATCTAGCTTGTGCCTAAGGTACTTTCTCCTCAAGGAGGGAAATGGTTAATTTGTCATAAATGTGTCATTTCCTTCAAGTATGACTGTTTGTGCTTCAGTTATTTTAGTTATTTTGACATTATAATCCAAATGATAGCAAAAATAGTCAGTACAAAACAACCTCACATGTTAAAGAGGCCCCTTCATGGATCAATTCCTTCAGCTGTATCCTTTTCCATCTGTCAGTTTATCTGTTCCTTCTTTTCTATGCTTGAATCCTGACAAAGATACATATGTGTGTTAGATATTTTTAAAGTTTACACTTCAAATTTTGTTTGTTTGAACAAGGTTCCTTAGAGGAGCTCATTAAGAAAAACAACAAAGAATAGATCAAAATAACACAACATCAATTCTTTTTAGCAAGGGAAAAATCACCAACAATGTGGAAAACAGAAGGATTGCTGTTGGTCACAGGCAAGGCTGATGGTCAGTATTGGGAATGGCTTTTCTCACGGAAGATTGAGGTGGCTGCCAGTGGCCCTTGTGCCCCACAGAAGTCACCTTGATGCACTCTAGCTCAGAGCTCAAATGCAGGCAGTGCAAGCGAGAAGAAAACCTCCAATGAACCACTTAGTGGTGTGGGAACTGATGCTTAACTTGGACCACCCAGAAAATTATACGTGATTCCATAAGGACCACCATTACCCTGCAGCAGATGTCAGAAGACCTCTCCTAAGGAGTCAAGAGGGCTGTTCTTCTTTCCCTAATCCTTGATAGAAATGTCAGGAGAGTTTTTCAGGTTGTGAAGGCTCTCTAGTTACACTGCTGCAGGGCTCATCAGAAATATCTGTAGAGACCTCACTAATACGTTGAGGGTGTGCTTCCACTTCTCCCTGGAAAGCACCACGTAGCTGAACACTGACTCTCATGGCACAGGTTTACTCTGCAGCAGAGTGTAACAGAGGATGAGGCTTGTAGACAACTATGTGCAATGCCACTGGGGGAGGTCACATTGAACTAGTGCTCATGTTATCTCCCTCCTGAACGAGAGCAGACAGGTGCTAATGCACCGTGTCTGCCCTGGCAGCCCCGGGGAGCCGTCTCAGCTCCTCCACTGCAAAGGACTTTGGCAAAAAGCAGCTGGGGCAGGCATTGATTTGGGTATTGTTCCCACTTTTGCTGAGCTAAAGCTTTAGGATGGAACTCTGCTGGTTTGTTTCCCTGTCAGCAGCTTCATGACTAAATTAGCTGGTGAGCTACAAAGTGGTGATGCCAAAAGTGCAGCAATGCTGGGAGCCTGGTCACAAGCAGGTGTATCTAGAGACTAAGCAAAACCCTCCTCTTCTGCCAAAGTTGCAGCATAGCTTTATGTGTTTATGTGAAAAGCCCTTAAGGCTGTCAGTCAGGAACTTTCAACTTGATTTTGCAAACATGGTCAGACTCCAAGACTTGAGCCTTTCTAATACAAGGCGATGAAAAGCACGGGAACCAGGCTCAGCAGGGATATTGCCCTTGAGAGGGATTTAGAGATTCCCAGCTCAGCACTATGCCAGGGCAACCCATTCTCAAAACGCGCATTTTCCTGCCTGCAGGTTACAATATGCTCACAGAGGCAGAAAGCTCATTAGCAGCCGTGATCTAAAGGCCATCCTCCCTGAGTCGGTGTCCCCACGACATGCCTGTGTTCTCCCGCACAAGGGTCCCTGGGAGCGCTCCCACCCTGGAGCTCTTGGGATGGGTGGTCAGAGCCCGGGCATGGTGACAGACCGCGCGTCTCTCTTGGCAGCACGCACCGATTTCACAGAGGATGCTCCATCTGTCACCGTGCTCTGCAGCAGAGCTTGACCTCGCTAGCACTAAGGAAGCCCCAGAAGATTAACATTTAATGATGCTTTCAGTTTCAGCCCTTGTAGTTTTTCATCTCTCAGAGGGCAGACATGGAAGAGAAAGAAAATCGTGTACTATGTACAGCATATGGGTCTTCTTTCAGCCATCTGCTTTAATATGCTTACTTTGACAGATTCAGATTTCTAAAGTCATTTCTACATTGAAAAAAAAAAAAATCTACATATACCTTATTCCAGAAACAGAACACTGTTGCTTCTTGTATACCCAGACCATTTTTGTTTTGATTTGTGTAACCATCATACCTAATTCAGTTTAAATAAGTAAACACAGGGGATATGGCTCTTGGTAGCTGTCTGAACAGAAGCAAGGAAACTAAACCTTGCCAAGACAGATGGACTAAAAGAGATCCTTCATGTCACTCTTTGTTGTCTTGAAAAACACATATAACCACACAACTTAATGCAAAAATAAATCCTTAAGGGACAGTAAAGTGAACCAGAAACACAGAGTTTCTATTCTTTTTGTTAAGCACTCCTTTTTTTTTTTTTTTAAATTTAATTTTATTTTATTTTCTGCCTGTGAAGCCTCCAACTTGTGTTCTGTGCCCAGAAGCATGTGCAGATAAAGCACCTGGAGGTCTGCTCTCTTCCCAGAGCCCCATCAGAGCTGCCTGGAGCACTGACTGAGGTCAGTAAGATCATCACAAACACAGAAATTGTTGAAGAAACAAAACTGTGGTATGGAAGTTCTCGAAGTATATATTTAGTTGTATGGCTGAGCATTTGATGACTTAGGTTAGTATTTGTAGGAAATAGTGACCTGAAAGAGGGATTTACATGAGAAAGTATAGGGACAAAAATGATGGCCTAGAAGGAAAGAGAAACACAAAAGCCAGCAGAGAGATTCCAAGCCCATTGAACTGTTCTGGAAGATAAAGGTAAGAATTCTAATTCTGGCATTAAATTCTTGGGATTAAATTCTTAAATTAAATTTTGGAATGAAATGAAATTTAAAGTTACCAAGAGACAACGCAATAGTCAGATCCTTAAAGCAAGCAGATCACCTAGGAAAGTGATAGAACAACTGACAAGAGGATAATTGGTACTGCTTCAGCTGTGATGCTATAGGGGGAAGCTAGATGGGAACACAGGAGGCTACAGGAGGAGAGAAGGAACTGAATACCACTACAGTCACTTCAGCAGCCAGAGCCCAGCTGTTATGTGCACTTTACTAAAAGAGAATACCTGTGATGGCAAAAGTCCTGTGAAAGTAAGAGCTGTGCAGTCATGAGGGTAAAAACAAGGCAATTAACCTGTCCACACAGTAGCTCTCATAGTTTAGTTTTTTTTAAGGCCCTTGAGCCTTCAGCAGCCGTCAAGCAATGCTCACCAGTGCCTTACCAGCTAGTGCAATTTTCTTTGCCTGAAGAAATCAGAAAACTATTATCAATGCCTAAAAAAACTGACAAAAGTAAATTGGGAAGACAGGAGATCACTTTTTTTGCAGCCAAGGCCCTCCAAAGGAAGAAAAAGAAATTGCTTCTTGGAGTTTAAAATTGCAAAATCATAAGGTTGCAGTAGATCCTAAGCAGCCTAGAAAGTGAGAATCATGAGTTTGCAGAAAGGGTGCCAATAAAGGCTTACAACACCTGCAATAATTTAGAGAACAACTCTACTCACAGATAGAGCTTGTGCTCAACTGCCCAAGCCATAGCAGACCTGGCTCAGAGGAAACTTCATTCTTCTTGGTGTCATGGAAGGCCATGTGTTTAATGCCGCAGGTATTCCATGTCTTCCTGGCCCATCCTACTCTGCTGTAGGATGGGTACCCCTGCACTGGTGAGAGACATGCTGAGCCTAAGCAAATCATTCCTCAGTGGAAGAAAACCTTGAAAAATTTGGCTCTTCAACCTGCACATCTCACCTCCCCTTGCTAAACTTCAAAGCAGATAGTAATGGTAAAAAAATCCAAAAGGAAATTTATTCTGAGTAGTAAAAATGGGTGTTTGAAGTTAAATGCAAGTGTGGAAATAAAAGAGTAAAGCCTAAAAATACCAAACCAGCAAAACCCTGACGTATTAGTAGGCATTGTTTATAAGCATCATCATATTGTTCTGTTCTTTCTGCCCCAAACATATGCACTGACATAGTCCCCAACAGAACACAGAGCAAGGGAAGGAAAGAGTGCAGCAAAGCCCTGTAAGCAGATCTGTCTCCCTGTGCAACATTTTCGGGGTATCATCCTTAAGTGTAGGGTCTTGGCCCATGTATGGGTGGCATAACTACAGGATATAACCATTATAACCACCATTAGATACAAAGATACCCAAACACATCAGCAAGAATAATCACAGCCTCTAATTAACACTCTGAGAAGTGAGAAAATATAGATCATGCTTCACTACTGCCTCATTTTGTTAACAAGAGATAATTGAAAAAATACATGCTAAAGTGATTGCCTAATCATCACATCAAATTTGTTAAAAATTCAATTCATCATGATCAAATAGTTATTTACAACAAAGCAACAACACACAGAGCACATTACTTGTTTGGAGTCTATCTCACCAAGTCTGCACAAACTGCCTTTGTGCAAGGAATTTTACAGAGGAAGGAAGATCAAAACTGTGTCCCAGCAGCTTTTGGGCTAATATTGGGAATCAGAATATCCTTCCTGCTGCTCCATCAATTCCAGATTGAGAATTATTCTTGTCCCTTTGCTGTGCATCTTGAGGAACCTCTGATGTTCCCCTTTGCAGCACTACCCTGACCCCAACCATTCTCTCTCTTTCCATCAAGGTAAAGGTCCACAGGAAGAGCTTGCATGACTCTGTACCTCCAAAATGCAGGATTATGGCATTGACAACAAAACTCCTCGGTCACCTTCACCCTCTAATGATATTCTCTTAATCTAGGTTTTCAGTGAAGGAAATGTGTCATCCAAGTGCATAATGAATTATTTGTAAGTAATTTAACCTGAAGAGCTTTGTTCCAAATTCATGTCAAACTCTGCAGATATAACAAAGTAGTCAGGACACAACTTATTTTAGGAATCAGCAATATGGTTTAGGCAGAAATCTTAACTTGTAAATACTGCATTCTGGCCCAGCAGATTTCGTTCCTGATAGACCATGACCACTTCATAATTCTAGGGCAAAACCATGAAGATTAATAAAAAGCAGAAAAAGGATTTTAATCAACACAGCCAGCTGGTCTGTGGTTTGGATTATGTTGTGGAAGGCAAAGTGTAACATTAAGATTGAATGAAAAATGCAAAGCACTTATTACCCTGCAGACTATCTACCAGCTAAATTAACATTAAACTCAAATTTGCAAATCCTGTGCTTATATTACTGCATGTAGGCAATTGTGATATATTTAACATCAACTAGAAATTTTTTAATCTGCCTTTAATATAATGAGTTTTGTTTCAAATTCATAGAAGTCACTTTCCACCTGTTACTAAGAAGATGACCTATTTTAGATCTCATCCTTTAAAAGTATTGTGATGAGTTCCTTTTCTGGAGGGAGTAAAGCAGGACACAGGATGTCTGGAAAGCAACTAGATGAGGAGAGGGAGCCTGCTTAAAACGCAGGAGCAGGAAGATGAAGGCTTATCCAATACAGGGGCATGCCGCCAAAGGATGCATTCTGCTCTGCAAGGAACAGCTCTGGGTGCCTGGGAGAAGGTGCCTCCTCTAGGACACAGACCCAGAGAGGCATCAGAGGCTGCAGCCTGGCCACTGCTCCTGATCAGCAGATGTAGGCTGCTGCCAGCTGCTGTGGGGTGGAGGGAGAAGAGGGGAAACAAGCTGGCTGGACCCTGGCCAAGGAGCAACAAAAGGCTTGTGTGCCATCCCCACATCGCCCTGCCCTACCGGCCACCCAGCCCGCAGAGCACCATAGCAACCAGAGTTAAAATTGGGTCAGGATTGCCAGGGCAAAACCTGTTATTTTGAATACAGGGTTTGCACTGAAAATGTTCATTCATGTGCTATTTTGACAGAAAACATGCTATTTGGTGAAGCTGAAGAGGGGAGAGGAAACGATGCTTACTTAGAAGGAAATCAGTGCCCAAAGTGCTGTGAGTGCATGAATTTTTCTTTTTTTTGCTGGCATTGTACCTGGACAAGGCACACTAGGACTAAATAAAATGCCATTGCACATCTTGAATCTCGCTGAGCTCCAGGCAACGCCTCTGGTGCCCTAGGTGTATCAGCCAGGCTGCTCCTGAACACCTGCCAGCATGGCCCAAGACAAGCAGGAGGGGAAGCAAGTCACTGGACAAATATATGTGATCTAGGACTGGGACATACTTACACTTTGGCCTTTCCATAGAAAGCACAGTTCTTTTAGCTAAATGCATGACTTGTAGCCAGCAACTGCCACTCCAGGAATTATGTGATGGTTTGCAGATGTTAAGATTACTCTGTCCATATTAGAAGAATTTTACAAATACAATGCATGCAGAAGTGCAAGGAGAAGGGTGGAAGTGTAACAGTGAAAACATTTTCTTTCAGTTACTTGATACTCACTGTACAGAAAAAAGTCCATTCATACTTTTTCTGGAGAAGTATTTCTGTAGCTTGAGAAGGATATTGAGTTAGCATGCCAGAATCAAAGCATTAAAGTTGAAAAGCTAAATGTAGACCTAGCACACTCCTCACTAGATCTGATTTTTCTAAAGTGCTGAGCACATTGTTTTACTAGAACAGGACCAGTTTGATTAGTCCCAGACATATATAATCCTGACACATCTAAGCATCAGTGTGCCTAATTCGTGTACCCTTACAACACTGACCCACTTCCAAATCCTCCTCCCCTTCATAAAGTAAAAACACAATTAGCAGTTTTATTAGTGAGCAATGGAGGCATGAAGGTTTCATCAGTGGTCCCAGGTCTACAGAGGAGTGAGACTATATAGCAGCCTGCTTACGTCACAGATGTTATGCAAAGCTTCGGAGCTTCAAACTAAAACTTCCCAAATATCCTGTTTCAAAAAGAAGCATCTCCCTTAAGAAACCCAAGAGACATTAATCAAGATTCTTTTGTCTGGAATTAACTAAATCCTGGCTTTTAGCCCAACATCAAATTAACAAGCTGATATCATCAGCTTCGCTGTTTTGCTTACTAATAACTTTAAAGTGTTGACTAATTACAGTCTAATTTGATAGAGACTCAGCCAAATTATATTTTTTCAAGATGCCAGAAAATCTGAAATCAGGAAGTTGAAAAATACAAAACTTGTGCCCACAGAAAGAAACAGATAGGAACAATTTATTATTTCCAAAGGCAAGTAAGAAATCCCTGTGTGAGGGAGCAGCTAGTTATACCCCATCAATATGAGAAAAGCTCAAATCAAAGCCAGTCCTCACTTTTGCCTTGTCTGACATGTAGGGAACATGGGAGGAAGCAAACATCTTGTGGAGGAGCAATCCACAAAAGCCAGCAGGGCAGCTAGGATTTTTGAAGTGGCAGACTATCAGTGATACAGGGCAAAAATCTGAAGTAAGTTGTTTCCCTGTAGCACAATTTATCTGGTACATCAACAGAATTATTCCAAGATGTAGGCAAGATCTTACTTACCTTACTTAAGAGCTCTTTATCATGAATTTCCATCAGTTGTTCAATGTAGTGTACTATAATGTCACATGTTAAAGCCATGTTTTCATGTAAAGCAACATATCATATAAAATTCTTCCAGCACTGCAATTGAAAAACTATTATTTTCTTTGTATTTTGAAAGTAATTTTTATACATAAAATGAACTGGCTTATTTTAAACACACTGTAGCACTCATATCAATAGAAAGAGTAAAACTGATATAAATCAGGTTTGCATTTTGCAGAAGGATTGGCTCATATTCTATGCAACAGATTTGTAGTTCAAGAAGTCAGTGACTCCTGAGTGAGGAACTTCTTGTACTGTGAGCAGAATTTAACCCATTAGCAAATCTTAATGAAAGTATTTTTCTAAGTTTTTAAAGCAAGCTAAAATCCTAGAAAAACGTAGATAATCAGGACTTAATCAAAAGCTCACTCCCAGATCTCCCTTCAGACCTGTGCTGTGCAGGACACTGAACTCAGTTTTGGGATTGCTAACTTCTCAGGGTGGGCTCAGGTTATGTTATAAGGCAGCCTCCTCACTACCTTCCAGGCCTCTTCTGAACCAGAGTCACTTGAACTGAGCTGTAGTAAGAGACCAAAATGCCCCTTTGCTCACAGCTTTCTACAGCTGTGCAAAGCTGAACCTTAACCCTAGGTGCAGCAGTAAAATCATAAGGGGGGTGTGGGTGGTGATAAGGAAAAGGATGTGAAGGGAGCCCTGTTGTGACAGGCTTGCGTTCCCCTTGGCATGGCTGTTGTATATGCAGAGTGCTTGCAGCTCTGGGCTTTGTGGTTTTCTGAACCCTAGGTGTAAACCTAAACCTAAGCATAACCCTAAACCTAAGTGGAGCAGTAAAATCCTCAGTGAGGTGAGTCTGATGCATACAAGATGTGGAAGGAGCAATGTTGTGGTAGTTGTGCATTCCCCTCAGCATGCCTTTTATATCTACAGAGTCCCCAGAGTTTGGTGTTTTCTGGGGTTTTGAACTGTACAGTTAGGCATAGCCTTAGGCATAACACTAAACCTAGGTGGAGCAAAAAAATCCTCAGGTGGGTGAGGCTGGTGAGAACAAAAAAGCTATGAAGGGAGCCCTGTTGTGACAGGCTTGTGTTCCCATTGGCATGGCTGTTGTACATGCAGAGTGCTTGCAGCTCTGGGCTTTGTGGTTTTCTCAATCCTAACCCTAGGCAGAGCAGTAATGGTCACATTGGGGTGATGCACACCAGGAAGATGTAGAAGGAGCAATGTTGTGGCAATCTTGGGTCCCCCTTGGCACACATTTTGTATCTGCAGAATCCCTGGAGCTCAGTGCTTTGTGGTGTTTAGAACCATAACTGTAGGCGTAAGCCTAACCCTAGGCAGAGCAATAAAATCATCTTCTGCCTTGTCCTCGGTTTCTTGTGAAGTGACCATGAAAGATTTTCAGCCTTTACAGCCTCTTGGCTTTATACACTGGGCTTTGAAGTGATCTCTGATTCTTACCTCAAATGCTGCTGCCACTGCTAGACCAAACTTAGTGAAATCACAGCGAAGTAATTTCTGTTACAGTCAAGTAAAAACATGAATTGCCACATCATGTTCTTGGTATGCACAGCATGGTTTGAAACCTAGATCAGATGGTACAGGATCACTCCTGTGTTTAACTTCTGCAGCTTACAGCTGTAACTTTCACACAGCCTGGCAGCCTGCTTTGCCTCAGCTCCCTCTTAAATTAGTCAGAAATATTCCAGTAATGGATGTCTGAAGGTCTCTCACAACCACATTGTGGTAAAAATAGATAAGGGAAAGTGAATTTCCCGTTCCAAGTAGAATTTACGTTAACCGTTAATAATTCATGACTTGGTATTCACAAAAATTCTTTCAACTTAGAATGACCACTATTAAAAAATGTTCTGACTTCATTACTGAGGACACAGAAATGGGAAGGAAAAAAAAAAAACAACAACAAACATGCTTAAACTTTTTCAAACCTTTTCATTTGGAAAGGTCAATTCATACTTCCTTTGGCTGTACAGGATGGAAAATGCTGCTGGCCCTGTGGTACTCTTCTCTGGTAGTTCTAGTTCAATGCCATACAAGGGAGAAGGACAGCAGGAGGCCAAGAATGTCACCAGTCCAGTGCTGTCAAGATGAGTTCCACTTCCCCAAACATAGTAAAGTGAAGGCTTGGCAGATAGGGGAGTGAGAATCATTCCTACATTCTACATTTCCAGTCCAAAATGGATCAAGATTTGGTCACATAGGTCAGTCACTCACTGGGTTTCTGGTGGAGCTGTATCACAGTTTAACCCTAGTAAGCATCTAAAGAGCACCCAGCTACACTTCTTTTAACTCCAAGCATTTAATTTTTGCTGGGTCTTCCCTAGCTTTTGCCAAGATTGACATTTATTATCGCAGACATGTTAGAACACAGCCTTCATACAGCCTCATGCCACCTGAAACCTGAAGGAAATCTTCAGCAGTATCTTACTACAAACATGACAGGACTAGAGAACTAGTTGAAAATTCTTAAATGGGCAAACTGATGCGCAATTAAATCACCACAAACTTTTTAAGAAAAAAAAGTAGTTGTTATCCCACAGGCACCTCACCCTAGATTAAAAATACAGAAAGCCTTTTGATGACAGGAAACACTTAGAGTTTATATTCTCCTGCTGCAGTGCTCTGTGCCATTGGGAAGGGTATTATAATCCAGAAGAGTGTGATGAAAACCAGGTGGGCCTAAGAAGGCAGAATTTTTGTTCAAAATGCACATGCATTATTCTCTGTGACTCTATTCTCAAGTACAGACTACAAAAAATTAAAGGCACAAATTTCTGATTATTTTGTATCCAGAGTTCCAACACCAGTTATTCTCTGGAATATTACAGAACATTGGTTTACACCACAAAATACTTCCCAGGGGAAAAAAAAAAACTACACCACAAAAAACCCTTAAACACATAAGGTCAAACCAATGAATCATTTAAGGAGAAAAAGCCAGATATTGCTATTGAACTCAACTAAGCTCATGCATCTAAAAAAATCAGTGAGCAAGGGATTCTTAAAGGAAATCCCAAAATAGTGACAAAAGAAATACCAAATCAAGTCACAGAAACAAATTAAACTCTCTTGTCACATTGTCAGGCAATAAATATACAATTAAGGCACACTAGTGTTTACAAAGACTGTGGCAAGGTCTTTTTTAGGCATTAATTTTTCTTCCTAATGTTTCCCTTTCACTGCTAAATAATTTCATTCAGAGGATAGTTGTTCAAATGCAGCTTTCACATCATAAATCTTTAAAAGCCTACAGTCTATTATATTTACTTTCTTTTCTCTACACAAAAAAGGATTGATCTAAACATACCCTACAATACTATTTACACTTGAGTTGATTATTATATCTGATTTATTTCTGAGCAACTAATGTAAAATTTCATTTAAATAGCTTTTCCTTAAAAATGTATTTCCTAAATATAAACAGAAAGAATTTTCCCATGCAGGTGTGTATCCATATGTGACTTAGAAAGCCATGAAGGCAAGACATTCTTCTTCTCCTCAATATTTCTATTCTTTCATCTCACTAACACAAATCACAAACACCAAGAAAAAGTATGACCTGAATTTAGGAGTAAATACTTCATTCCTAGTGGACAGTTCCAGAGGGGGAAAAAAAAGATAGCTGAAATATAACTCATTGAAATAGCAGTAGCATTGTTAAATTACACTCCTGTGGCAGTAACGACGGGACTGCTTTCCAAAATGGAAACACAAAGAAAACTGAGTTGACCTGTTGTTCCCTAAGTTACACTTATTTTAGAGGGCATTTGCAGAGTGCTAGATTTCTCTTTTAGAGTTTTGGTTGGTTTTGGTTCTGTTAGCAAAAAAACAAATGGATTTATATCTAAAAGAATGCAGCAGATACTAAAAGAAGGCATATGCCTGTAGGACAGAAGCAGGTCTCCTTATTGCTAATAATAGTTAATCATCTTCCCATTTTCAAAAAATTGAAGGGTATTCCAGCTCAGCAGTGTTCCTACTCATTTGCTCTTGTCTGATAAAAATATTATATAACTTTACTATGATCCATACAATCATTTTATTTACACATCTGTAGCAGGATACTCTGTGTGGGATGCAGTAAAAACTTCAGCAAAGCAAATTTTGCAAAGCTATTACTGGTGAACTGAGAAGACGTGTCATGCTGGTTTTGATGCTGAATTATGCAAAACCAGATCTGACTCATCGACCCCAAATTAAACATCCTGATAGTGAGGTGAAGGTGCAGCAGATATTGTAAAGTATCCTTATCTAAAGATGCTGAGCTGACACAGCTGAACTGGAGACATATGACGACAGTGAACGACTTTATACTATAAAAGGACCAGTTATATATATACACTATAAAAGTGCCACTTTCGAATGGCAGGGATTTCTAGCATAGTCCTTCTTGAAGCCTGTGTGGAGATTCCTCTTTGGGTGGGGATGCCTCTTAAGGTGAACTAAAGATGTTTCCCCACAGTTACTGGTATGGGTGAGTAACATTGATCTCTACTCAATAAGTGTTTCTTTTTTGATATCTTTAATGTCATTTCTTTAATATAATGCATTATCATACTAGCAGTGTTAGCTTCTATACTGTGTAGTAAGTAATTCCAACTAAGATCTTTCTGTCTAATCATTTATCATAATAAATCACTAATTTTTATACATCTGGTTTACCATCCTTAATTCCACATGACAAAATTGTACAAATGTTCAATCACACATGTATAATTCCTTAGACTTAAACCATTGACCAAATCTGAGGCTAAGACTGGATCCAACCACACCTAGACTCCTCTCTGAGGAGTTCAGAAAGCCAGAGGTCATTCTGCATCTTGTGATTTAATAGGAAGACTTCACTAATAAACTTTGAAGCTCCCACTCCACCCACAACAACATCATATACTCCATTGCCTCATGTCTTTTTAGAAACAGTTTCTGGAAATGCAGAGCTATGATTGCTGTCAAACACTTTATTTTTCTACTTTTTTTCTTTTTTTTTTTTTAAATTTAAAAGTGAAAAAACCAAGAAAGTCCCATACAACCCAGACAGAGGTCTAAAAAATACCCAGGGTTATTAGCAAGTCTCTTTTTCATATTAAGGGTTTCCTTATCTTTTCCCCAAAGAACAGAATATTTGGCAACATTTTAGTTACACTGCCGATAAAAGTAGAAGTAGTAATCAGTAAAAAATATTCCAGCAAAGAAACGGTCTGTTGAGCAGCTAGCAAAACCCTGCAAAAGAAAAATAAAGGCGGTTCATATAGAAACTTTATTGAGTTCAAATGCTGTTTGTCTTTTGCTGTGCTGTCATTTGGAAAGGCTTACCGGCACGGCTACGCGGAAAGTGTACGCGCTGTCGTACAGCTTAGCTATGGGGAGAGCCCAAACATGCTGGCGTCCCTGGGGGATAGAGGAGAGACAGATTAGATAACCTCATCTCATGGGAAATTGGAGAGAAGGATAGACTCTGGAAACATTTAATCGACCCATGCAGTGCAAGGTAATTATGATACCAAGCCTTGATAACTACAGAGTGTTTAAAGACCAAGTGCTGATTTAAACCCCGCAAGTGTGTGTTTACTCTGATCAACTCCACATGGGAACTGGCAGGAATGTGACTCCCAGTGAACTAGCAAATGGCACTTCTGCTGATTTTGGGACAGCAGCTTTAGCAGTGCTCAGAAGACAGAAAATTTCCTCCATATATTCTAAAGATATGGGTAGTGTCTCCACTTAGTATTTTAAAAACAGATACACTCAAGGTTTCAAGCTATTTTTTATTACAGCGTTCTGCTATGCAAAAGGGAAACAACATATTTGATACCTGAAATGTTTGTGCTACAATGAATAAAACAAAGTTCAATCCTCACCTCTCTTTCACCTAATAATCCACAGTAACTTACAGTAATTTCACAATTATAAACCGCACCTGATTATAAGCTGCACCTCCCGGTAGCTGGGTAGAGCATGGGATTTGTCCATATATAAGCCGCACCTGAATATAAGCCGCAATTTATTTTTTTTTTTTTTTTTTTTTTACTGCGAGGATCCATGTGTAACAAAGTAACAAATTAGTAACAGAATCACACCAGCTCCGGGTTTGGTGTTAGGTGCTCAAGCTGCAACAGTTTCCATAGACCAGCGAAGCCTTTAAAGGCAGCCCCAGGCGCCCTCCCGGCCAGCTCTCACTTCCAGGTTGGAATTTCACTGGGATTTGTCCATAAATAAGCCGCACCTGAATATAAGCCGCACTACTGGCGTAGGCTGGATTCTTCCATGAAAAAGGTGCGGCTTATAATCATGAAATTACTGTACATTTCTAGTGTCTCAACTCCATCTTTCTCTCCTCACTTTACTTTCTGACACACCCTCTCTGCTGGAGATGATATGTTCACATGACAAAACTTACATCGAACTGGTGAGTCCAAACGATTGCTGTTCTGCCTTTTGGTAGGGAATAAGCCTTTCCATGCCTAGAAAAATCCTCTTGAAAGAAACCTCTTCAATTAGGTGGCATTTCTATTCTGAGTCACATCAAATCTGAAAGCTCACTGCTGCTAGAGGCTAGTTAGCTTTAGTCTTTGGATGTGGATTTCAGGTTGACACAGGAAATCTCTTTGACCAGTTTTGTCAATAAGCTTCAAGGGCATTTCCACATTGTGAAACTCCCTATGTCTGACTTAATTTCCATTCTGTTGAAATTACAGCAGACAGGGAAAAAACTTGGATAATTTGGGCTTTCAGATTACTCTGCTGCTGTTACAGAGAAGCCTGAAACTTTTTGCAAAGACTCTTGAAAAGCTGAGCAAAAGTTTCCGCTTACAACTGGAAGTATCTCAAGTGCTGTAATTTGACTAAACACAAAAAAAAGATCAATTAAAAACATGTTATGTATGGGAGAATAGATCAGAATTCTGAAGAAGACTCTGAAATTACTTCCCAATTCAAGGTTGTTTCTCCTACAATGTGTTCAGAAATTCTATTATCGTTGCTTCTGCCTTTCCTACTGTTTTAGCCAGAATAAACATGTCCAGGGAACTTGAAGAGAGTTTAAAGCCTTGATGAATTTACTGGAGATGCTTAAAGATTTGCAAGACCTGGTCACTGTTTTTTTTTTTTTTTTTAAATGGGAAACTCTAACCTGTTTTACCAGCTTTTATCCCCAATGTCCAGAAAATGAAACTTTAACAATTTTTGGTGTTAAAATGAAGAGTTTTCCCTAGAGGGATTTATTGGTAAACTCCCATTAGCTCAGAAATAAAGCAGAATAACCATTGTTACCAGCAAATTCTAGACTTTAAAACTGGAGTTCATTACCCATAAGATAATAATGGAAAACATAAAGCAGATGAGAGCTTGGAGGACTCTCCTAAAGCTCTGATTGATAAGTTATTCCCATTTTTAAGTATCTCTGGAGTTAAAATGAGGTGTAGTAATGAGTAACCTGAAGCAGAATCAAAACTGTCCTTGTAGAGAACCACTGGATAGATTTTTATAAAAGTCAGCAGAAAACTGACTCCAACAAAAAGATTGCATCTCATTATGTTCATGCCAAAGCCATGACTGACAGACTCCAAGCACTAGCATTTGGATTTCTAGTACTTCAATAAAGACCAGAATTTTGCAGCCATTAGTTTTATAAAAATAATTCCCAAAAGCCAGAGTATTGCTACAAAAGTCTTACCTGTGTGGTTTCTTGGAAATCCTTCCTACTGTTTTGGCTTGAAGAATAATGGGAACAATAGTTTCCAAATGTGACTTTGCAGAGAAATATAATTAACGGTTCTGTGGTGCTTCAAGGAACAGAGGATAAATGACTTTATTAAAAAAAAAAAATCTCTTTCCCCCAAACCACAAACCAATATCCAACTAAAGTCATACTGAGTGAAACTCTGAATATGATGCTCCCATACACGGGAGCACTGTACTATTGGATTATAATAACATACATTTAAAAGACAAATTTTCAGGGGTTGTAGAAAGCAAGCAGACACTTCAGGAATACTGTTATATTTAATCTTATCTGAAAAAAATCAGATGTTTACAGGGATAACATTGAAGATCAAAAGACTGGACAAGTCCTTTCTCGCAGAAACAGGAGTCATAAACTGTTGTCAAGCACATTGTTTGGCAGCTGTTCTGGCCTTTCTCACAATAAAAGTCCAAAATAAAGGACTTGTTCCCTCTGGGAGAACACAATGGAGAAGGGCTTTTAAGGAGAAAATAGCTGCTGAAAGGCATAAGTCTGCTGCTTTTCCCTGATGTAAGTCACAATTTTATTCAACATCAGAAGTTCCTGCACAAGAATCCCCCTTTTACAGGGCTTGGCACAACAGGCCCAAAGAAGATACTCTCTGCAGCTCATGTTTGTTCCTAACAGTGTTTCTCTACAACAAAAGCAGAATCAGAACCCTAGGCCAGAGACCACAATCCTGCCAACACACACTACATGTCTGCTCAAATGATTATTCAGATAGAAGCTTAAGACTTATGGATTTCAATACCTTCAACATCAGGTGAAATTTTCCTTGAGCTGAGAATGGTATTGGGCCTATGAAACAGCATGGAGTCTACCCAAAAGGTCTACATTACCAATTTAGTTGTATATAGATTTTTCCCACTCCTCTGAATAGGACAAATTTGTGTAACAAAAGACATCAGGCAAGAATTCCTATCAAATAAAGAACTACTGTTGTCTTTTGGATGTATTCCTTTTAATTGTACTTACTTTATTTCCAGTGAGATTTCTACATCCATGGGTGTGTATTTGTTAATAGGAATAACACAGCTGTAGTTTCCAGAGCTGAAAAAGTTTGCATTAAAACACATGTGATTTTGAGATAGACAATATCTTCACAAAAACATGGAAATTGCATTTCAATTTTAACAGAAAAAATATAAAAAGGTATCAAAGACTATTGCATGCTAAAGAAAACAACTGTGATCAGGAGCCAGTCAGGCAGGCAGCCACATTAATAGTGTTTTATTCCACCATAGCATAATAAAACAATTCACCCACCTGCACTGCAGATTTTTCCTACAATAGCGATTGTCAATGCTTTGCTGGGTTTCCAAAATCTGTATGGAACTGATTGTTGTATCAATCCCTAAAAATATTAAGAATAATGGTTTTTTCTTGATTATTTCAGAAATCTTAGCTAAGAGCCTAATAAAACTGCAGTTAGTTTACTGCATTGATTGCCACTACAGGACTTGCTGCAGGTCTAAATTAGCACTCAGTTAAAAGGCTCTGGTTGATTACCTTTATTCTGCCATTGGAGATAAGATCCTTGTTCAGTTTGCAAGGACACATATCCCAGGAACCTAACACTGCACCATTTTCTTTTGCACAGACATTGAAGGCTACTTTGATGGCAGACCAAGTAAAACTCAAATGTATCAATATTCATTTTAATGTACTAGAAGCCATACTCATTCAAGTAACCACTAACTTAAAAAACTTTATTTTTGTTGAGAAGCATAATATGGAATGCAACAAAACTTGTTTCTAATTCTCTGTGGAGTAAAACTACCCAACTTAAATGAAAATTGTAATTTCTTCATATAATGTTGCTAGAACTTGCCTGAACTTTTGGTTTTGCGAGAGTGCTGTAATATTCTACAGATAGATTATGAGTATAGCCATAGTAACCTTGACAGACACCACGTGCCTGAGAGTGCTGTCCAAATCCTTCCTGAACTCTGGCAGCTTCATTGTCATGACCACTTCTCTGGGGAGCTTGTTCCAGTGCTTGACCAACCTCAAGGTGAAGAATCTTCTCCTAAAATTCAGCCTAAACCTTCCCTAACACAATTTCATGCTGTTCCCTCAGGTCCTATCACTGATCACCAGAGCAGGGATCAGTGTCTGCCCCTTGGCTTCCCCTCATGAGCAAGCTGTGGGCCACCAGGAGGTCTCCTCTCAGCATCCTCTTCTCTAGGCTGAACATCCCAAGTGATCTCAGCTGCTCCTCCGTACAGATTCCTCTGCAGACCCTGTCACCTGGTGCTGCAATGTAGTGCAGAAAGCACTAGGAGGACGACTTGGTTCAGGAGGTCCAAGCCCTTCACATCACACTGTGCACACTGGATTTGTGTTTCTGTTCCTCTGGTCTACAGCAAACCATTCCCTACTTTGCAGAGAAACTTGATGAGTATAGGCTGACCTGCTCTCTGATTATAAAATCTCTGTGTGGTAGTACACACTTAATTTTCAGCATGCAAATATCTACAAGTAACAGAGGGAAATTGAGCATGTTCATCTCAGAGAAGTCGCACTGGAGAACATTTCCCTGTGACACAGCAACTCATTACAAAATGCAACATAGAGATGCCTCAGAGGCATGGGTGTGTACCCATGCAAAAAAAAATGAGGAGAATTATTTTTCCCAAATCATCCCACTGGGGCACATCCAGGCAACAAGCAGAAGCTGTGTTCTATTCCTCACCTACTTTAAGTGCATGATCTAAGCCTAGATGTTTATCATCCAAATATTGCCTAGCCTTTAATCAAATATTAATTTTTAAAAAACAAGCCTTAAAACAGAGGATCCACATAAACCGAAAAGACACAAGGCATAATCCTGCTCATACTGAATGAATGCCAGAGCATGCTGTTATAACATATGTAGTCAACAGACACTCATCTTTACATAAAAAGAATCAATATTTTCAGCCCAGGCTGGCTCTGACAGCAGTGCACAGTCTCTAAAAGGGGAACCTGAAATCAAGCCAAAGTTCCTGTGTCAAGGAACTTTATTTCATCTCCTCTGAAGGCAGTGTCAGGATCTGAAGGTAGGGATGGTCCCTTTGAGCAGCTGACATTTTAATCCCTTAGGTGAGATGAGGCAAACCTCAAACACTTCCTTCACATTCCTTCCTTCCTTCATGAGTTTCCTGCACACAAATAGAACACTCATATCCTTAAGAAAAAGATTTTAGCCCCTGCCAAGGAAAAATGCCACTTGTCATTTTATTGTATCTGAAGCCAAGCCTAAGAACTCTCTAGAGAGGGCAGTCAGAATGTCTTTAAAAATCTTATGACGACGTAAGAATAAACTGAAAATTACAGTGAATCATAGGTTTCTTGTTGTTCACAGGAACTAGACTCACAAGTGCTAATTCTCTATCATGATGAATTGTAACTAAAACTTCTCTATATTCCAGAAGCATAATTCCAAGCCTAAAAGTAGATCTTGAAAGTTATACAAGTAAATTTTTTTCTTTTAAATATAGAACTTACAGTCATTTCCAAGATCAGGTCTTCCACAAGGTTTTTTGGCTGGATCTTGTTTGTGTAACATGTCATTTTTGTTTCCTGTGAAAGGATGCATGTACTAATATAGCTCAAATTAGCCTTGCACAACTGCAACAGCAAAGTATGAATACAAAACCAGAACGTATTTTGTTAATTATCTTTTGAATAAAGACGTGTAACCATGAGAGAGATCTTTAAAATACAAAGCACCTCCATTCAGAAGAAGATATCAACAGACAAAATAAGTTTGCAGATAACAAGAAACAAGTTTTTGAAATCTACAAAATACCAAAAACATTTCCAAAACATAGCCTAGTAGAAAAGAACCTCATCACACACAGAGAGCATCACCAATTTCTGTAACAGAGAGCCAAGCAGAAAATCAATATGCAGCCAAGCACTTCAGCAAAAATCTGAACATAAAGCCACATCTTTCTTATCGGTGAGAAAATGGCATTAGGAATTATAGGCATCTGGCATGCCAGTATAGGCTGGGGGAACAACTTAGATTTTTGAATGTAAGATGTTAAGATACTGAGGAATTAAGTATCCTCAGCAGAGCCAGCAATTCAGAGAGAGGATGCATAGCCAAATTTAAAAAGCTAATGCATGTCTCTAACAATATGATCACCATGTTCACTGATGTCGCCTCTGTAACTACAGACATGGAACTAAGTTGATGATTTTTCTTTTTTAATTGCTATTCTGTTAATTTTCTCAATACTTGCCTAGAAAAGTGAACTTTGAATAATCATCATCTACTACAACCTGGGGAAGGCAAATGGCTCTTCAAGCCCCAGGGAAATGGTCTAATGTTATTCTTGTGCTTCTACATAGATTGCCAGCTAAGATTCTGTTCAGAGACATGTTACAGTAAACTGGCACTGGGAAAGGCTGACCTGTCCTAAACTAACATGATTCATCAGATATCATTTCAAACAGTTCTACCTTTTCATGAATAGGACTAATCAGCTGATCCATTTTTTATCTTGTTTATTCCTCCTATTTAAATCTCAGCTGTTCTGAAATATTTCTGAAAACATTTTCCTTTTCATTTATCTTGGCTACAGCTACATTAAACAGCCTGTTAGTATTCCTTCTGCTTGGATTTCATAGTGACATTGTTACCTTCCATATGGGGATATATTCAGGTTCATTAAACTTGTGCAGAACTGAAATCTTTCAGTAGCCTGTGTACTCTGCTGATTTTTTCACTCTTGGAACCAGTCTTAATGCGATTTGGAGCATAAGACCTTGAGAAGGTAATGTTTTGTGTTTATTCTTATCTTCTCTTTCCACCTAATATCAGAAGCAGCCAGCTAAGGATGAAGGTTTTCATATTTCAATTTCATCCACCTACAATTCCCTCATTTATAAATGAGATAATGTCTTCTTAATTAATTAACACTCTTTCAGGCTTCAGAGCAATACAAATCACTCAGGTATGACCTCTTGCAAGCTCTGTATTGAGCTCTATCTGCCACAGGGCTTATTGCAGCACTGATCACAAGAATCTCAAGGACCACTTGCATACAGCTTGTCTGCAGAATAAAGAATGGCCAGTGGGTGAGTCCCACTGAAACAGTTCATGCTGAGAGCGTCACAGAAACTGGTAATGCGTGCCCTGGCAGATACTGGTACTTCAGGGGCTGAACTGCATCCATCCCCAGCTTCACTTCACTTTGTTGACTGTTAAAGCACGAATTTTTCCCAAGGCCAAGATAAGAAGAGTTGGAATGCTGTTAAGTAATATTAACACTTGCTTCCAGACACTGGCTTTGTTAAGGACTGGGAAAGAGGAGCACAGATTATCACAACTTATGTATACCTTTATGCATTAACCCTTTATTACAAATATTATAAAAGTTGTAAACAATGCATCTTCTCATAAACTACACATATAATATCCGGCAGGCAATATCAGTAATAGAATTAATTCCAGCAAAAGTATTTTATTTTATAGAGCTCTGTCTTCAAGTAACACTACTCAAAACCCCTGACTTAACAATCAGAGTTTTATGTTTTCAGGCAGTTGGTATTCTGTCTCAGACCACAGAAAAGATGTAATATCACCACATTGTGACACAATTAAGTTTTTTGGAGATTTTTACATTTGTTAATTCATCTTCTACTACCCCTAATCAACTCCCATCTAGCTGTAGCCAAAGGTAATTAAAGGGATTAGTGACTTTCCAGTTCACATTAAATAATTTACCAAGAATGGCCAGGAAGAACGATGACACCAGACAAAACATCTTAGAGCCCCAAATTCTTAAGGGTAACCAGACCAGATTTTTCAAAAGCATATTGACTGTAGTGATGATTAGCTGTATCAAGATTTTTTTTAATTCTCTGGACTAAGCTCTTTTGTAGAAACCTAACTACCTTTAAAGATGAACTACCTTGCCCCTTACCCCACACTTTCCATACAAACTCTGCATAAATTATAAATAATTAAATTTTCAACTTACTTTTTTCCTTTGCATTGTTTTTTTCATAACTTAGAGATTTGACTTTTGGTTGATGAATTGGACAACAATTGACCTTGTCACAAGGCAAAAGGTCACAGAAATTCACTTCAGGGATCCTGCTTATGGGCTGTGTGGTCTGAGAAACTGTGGTTTCCGTCTGCAATGCTAAAGCAAAAAAAGAAAAATTATAATTCTCACAAATGCTGTGTACTGGCATTTTATAATAGCCCATTATATGTATGCAGACCAGCAGAGACACAGTACCTGCTGTGGTGGTAGAGGGAGAGACTAGAACAGAAGTTGTGGTACTGCTGATGAAGAAAAACAATTCATTAAGAAATGGACATTAGAGTTGAGGACCAAAACAAATTGATCCACAGCCTATTACTGATTCTACTAATTTGAATTCACTAATGGTAATTTAACTACTTGCCTGTAAACTGGATGCTTTTCAAAACGGCTGTCATGGATGCTAAGTAAATACAGGCTCCATATTGTCAAAGCACTGTAGAAAGAGAATTGTTCTGTAGATTTACATCCATCTTTTATGCAACACAATATGAATAATACCTTGACACCTGTCGTGTCAAAATGCAGTCATGCAAGTGTTAACTATGTTAACACTTAGGAAAGGGAAAGTTAACACTTTAACTTGTAAAACACTTTAACTTGGGTAATTTTTCAGCTGAATTTGATTGGGTTTAGATCAGATACTTGTATACAGTATTGTGCTCATATACTTGCATTCAACACAAAATACGACCAGTTTCCAACCTAAATAGAATCACACCATCAGTTCAGAGATTGTAAGCCACAGGTTTTTGGACTGGAGACAGAAAATGCCAATGACAGATGTCCAGAGCATACTTCCCAAAAGTCCAGTGTCACAAGCTAAACTTCCAGTCACATAATAACCCACCACAGTGGGAATGAGTTCAGCTTCATTTCACACAACAGAATCACTCTGTACATCAGAAACTGTACTTAGGCACAGAATGATTGGATAAAACATGCAGAATCCAGTTTTGCAGCTATAGTACAAGCCATGCTCAAGGTGCATCAAACATTTTGACATGCAGAGAGGTCAGCTGTGTGCCTATCACATGAGTACCTTACTTTTATACAGTGGTTTCAACTTTACAAGATTACCAGGGATTTTCATTGTTAATTTTAGTACATTGTGTTCTTCGAGTCGGAAGGGAAAAGGAGAAAAAGTGCTATATTCTTTCAGGTAATTAGAAAGGGGAAGGGAGAAACAAGTCAAATTGTTGTTAATTAATTGTTACCATAGTGCCATAATAGCAATCAAAGCTATTATAGTCACCCGGAAAATCTTCACGGAGCAAGATTCTTTGGTCTTTGACAAACAAACCTAGGGTAAAAAAAAAGTTTGCTTAATTCAAGTGGCACACATTTAAGCAACTACTAGTAGATTAAGAGATACTACAGTAGGTTGACTTTACATCATCCTTATTTATTTCATGGCCACCCTTATACAGGGGGCAACTCTACTGGAAAAAACTTCTTAATTAAATCTTCATAATTTAAAGGTCCTTAAGACTGCAAGTGCACTGTACATTGTTGATATGTGGGGGCACAAACATTACAGAGGAAGAAAGGATTGATAAAAATAACAGATCCTTGTCCTTTCTTCCTGTCATTTTTCCTGCTTTTGAAGTATTTCAAAACCAAAATAAGAACTCTGTAAGTGTCCAGAACTAAAAGCTCAGCAGCTTTCAGTACGTGCTCAGACTGTGTTAAAGCAGGACTGGTATAAATACAAAAAAGAAAGGCATTTTTCAAATAAGTAGGATAATCTTAGATGATGGAGCATTTGACTGTCATTATGGTACAAAGCACATTTGACCTATTCTTTTCTCTTGCTCTTTGGAACTGGCAAAAACAAGGTAGGGAAATGAGCAATGGTTCATGTTAAAGAACAGGGCTTGGCAGCCTAGAAAGACTGTCTTGAAAAAGGTTAATATATGTATCTCCTCACTCATACAATCCCTTTGAAAAGGAGTATCCACTTCCTACACCATGATACAGGCAAGAGAAAGTGAAAGCAGATCACAGTGGATGACTCAGACAAGGATTTAATTTCACTCACCTTCCTGGATTTTAGCGGGACTGATTTTATAGATGACAAGGGACTAGTAGCTCGACTATACCTGCTGTAAGAGACAAGATCTTTAACATTCAAATGCTCCAGCAACTAATTAATGAAGAAGAGACTTTTTAATGTGTTAATGTCACTTGCTTTTGCAATTTTAACATCTACAAAGGAAAGGCAGAAGTGTCAGCAGATTCATTTTCAAGGACAAAGGTCTCCAGTTCACTCATTCAGCTGAATGCTCTTAAATGCTAGATTTGATTTCAAAGAAAACTTGGGGAAATGGCTTAGAAACAGGAAACACTCATCACTTCCACTGAAGCACTAATGAAGAATCAGTCTTGCAGAAGAAGCTCTGAAGATTTGCCTTAGAAGTAAGTGCCATAGTGGTAACTGGACATAATCTACCTTTTACTTTATGCAGCAGAAGCAGTTACGAAAATTACTGCTATTTAAGAGCCACTTCAAACATCAATTTTGTCAGTGACTCAAAAAAAATGAGAAATTGGGGTCTTTTGCACAACTTAAATACTGGAAAATAGCTGAACTCTACTGTCAAGCAAAATTGGTTTCCACTTCTATCGCAGAGACCACTTTAACAATTTGTGTGACAGGTATTAGAGAACACCAAAGCCCCAGGTACCTGACTTTGCTCTCCTCACTGACTGTTGACTTTAAACTGTTCAAACGTTTCATCCTGGCCAGTTTCCTATTCCACTGTTCCAATTCTTCTATTCTGACTTCAAGATTGTTTGTCAGTTTACAAAGCTGCTTTACAGCACCAACATTCTCCATAAAGATCTGATCCTGAGAAGAAAACAATGACAAAAGTAGGTATATAGTATATAAAAGTAGGTATATAGTAGATATATAGCATATTCATCAATCAGATATAACAAGCAGAAATGAGTGCAGAAATAAACACCAGTTATCTCACTGTAGATGGGTGCCCGTATGACCATACAACCCTTTTTCTAGACATTTAATTTCCAGTAAATTGAAAATGAGGACTTGCAGAAAAATTTGAAGAAGCAAAAGGGCTTTTTTACACCAAAAATTTAAACTATGTTTTACCTTCATACTGTTTTGAAACCTTAACAGTGTTCCCTCTAGCACGCATCTACTATTTGATTTTCAGTGCTGCAGCTGAACATAGATTTTAAAATCCCTTAGCAAAATATACATCCAACCATCTCCCTATAGGCATTAGGTAGGCTCAAACAAACCATAGTTTCTATCCATGTTGTACACATAATGTTAATCAACAGAGATAAGTGAGACAGATTAAAATCCAAACCAGACATCAAGCTGTGATTTTATAGTATTTTGCTCTCCCCTTCAGCCTCTCCAGTCTGTTACAGGAGTCTTGTAGGTTCTACTAACATGATCATCTCTGCAACTAAAACATTTCATTCAAATACCCTCCATTTACTCCTTCTGGATATTTTACCCAGGAAAAGCCTCCTATTCTCCTACCCCTGCTTTTCATCCAGGTATCAATCTGCTGCTGGAGAAGCCCTTAGTATAACCATACAGGTGATAAATATTTTATCCATTTCTGAGTAAAAAATGGTTAAATGGTTACTGATCCACTGCAGGAGCATTGTAGAAGAGTACTTTGTTTGCTGTGTTTGAAAGAATGGCTTTCTCATACTAATATACAACCAGACTGGTGCCATTGGATTAAGTTATTACTGTAGTTAATGTTGCTTAGTGTTCCAGTCAAGTTATGCAGAAGTTAAAGCAGTTTTGCCTTTCACATTGTAAAAGTCATTCACACCTTTCTTTTAAAGGTAGACATTCCACAAAACAAGATTGCATTTCATGCAATCAGAATCAGAGCACATTATCAGTGGCAAGTCACAAGCTTCTCTACTGCCAGAATACCAACAGCCCATTTAAATAAAAAGTGACTTAAAAATAATCTCTTGTACCTCGAACTGTGAAATTACTTATATGGACACTTGCCCTCCCATATCAATGATATGTAGGAGCTGTCCTTTCCATTGTCTTCAAATCAAGCATGAATTGCTTCTAGGTGACTTCAGCTAGCTGAGAAAATTGCTCTTCTGGCAAAATGAAGGAATACTCTATTTGAGGGGAAAAGAACTGATCAGAGTTTTACTGCCCCTCTAGTGACAAAGTACTGAGCACAGTGCCACTGAGAACAAAAGATTCTGTCTCAAAAAATCACATTTTATGTGCAAAACTGCACATAGCTGAGACATTTCTCTAGAAAGTAGCAGACCCTGGTTCAAATGTATAATGCCATCAATTAATTTTTCAGAGTTCAACAGCTCCAAACTGACAAAGAGATGCAAAACCAGCCAACACTCTACTTATTTGGAAATAAACTTGGAATATGAGATAACAAAGTTCAAGGTCTCATCACTTGCCAATCTAAAAGAAAAATTATGAAGCACTGTCCATTTACTATGCAAGATGCTGAGCTATTCTGGAGCTGGGAGCTCCAGAAATTTAAATCAGATGTTCCACCTGAACAAGACATGTTCCAAAGCTCTGAAATCAATATCCATCTTAAATAGACACAGATATTTCCCGATCATGTCACCCTAAAGGTAGTGGAATTGACATTCATATATTCTGCCACAAGTGTTAGGAGAAAGAGGAGAAAGCACAGATTTATCTGACCATATTAAAACAACAAAGTGCCTGTGAAGTAATCCCAGATCCAGATCTAGACAAGTAGTCAAGAAAATGCTAAGCAGTAAATAAGCCATTGCTGTAACAATCATCCCTGCTTGGGCGACATACACAGCAGAATCACACCCTACAGGGATGAATAGAAAGTAGGCACTCTCCATTTGTAGGGCTCATCACTGCAAGACATCCTGGCTCTACAGTGACCCAAGGTACAGAGAAGAAAGGGGCCCAAAGGACAGTGCTGTAAGCCACTGTTAGAGATGGTATTTTGTGTGATATTTCAGCAAGGAAGAGATATGAATCAAAAGCTCAATTCTCCAACCTAAACTTCTGTCAGATGAAAAAACTGACTACCCCAAAGAAATTTTTGAGGCATTCAAAAATGCAAATGATGTTACAGTTATCAATATAATATAACTAGAAGGCCTAAAGGGCAAAAAACTAACCTGGAGTCTAACTAACCTACCACCACTGCTCTTCTGCTAGCATCTAAAAATCAGCTACAGGCTGGAATCCTGACCAAATAAAGCAAATTTTCTACAAGTCTCCTTTTCAACAATATCTCCAAAAGTGCTCTTTCCACAGCTTTATTCAAGGTGTCTAATTCATACTTCTTTCATATGGAATACAATACAGAAGATTTAACCTATGGATTTAAATTATTTATAGCCTATCAAAAGATGACAAGTGAAATAAAATATTTTTGTAGATATCTTCTCCAAGTTTGGTGGTGTAAACTTGTGTTTTCTATAGAATAATGAAAGAATTCATTATGATAATAAATGCAGGATTGTGTTCATTGTATCATCCAGACAAAATATGGTGACCTTTCTCTAAGACCTCCCTTATCTCATTATCATATGCAAGTGGGAAAAAGCTGCGAGGTGGTCTCTGGCATGCAGTGAACCAGCACTCAGCAGAGGGGCTGCTTTGAGGCAAGTGCTGTCTGCAGCCTTGTAGGACTGGACTCTGTGACTGACAGTCCCTTGCAGTTGTATTTCTACAGGAAAAGGAGAAAAAGAGAGCACGGGACAATACCTCAGCAGTGTTTCCAACCTATGACCATGGTAACTATTTCATGTGCCATTTCATATGATTGTGAATCTATAGAAAGCATTTCAGATTGCCAAAAATTAAAAAAAAAAAAAACCCTAGCACTTGGATTTGGTATGCAGAGGTTATACCAGGATTAGAGTAAGGGAGTTTTTATTCAATAAATTGAACACCATCATTGCTTGTGGAACACTTAATTAACTGAAACGTTTAAGCACAAAAGAATGTTTTGGAGTACCATTTGTTGAACCAATGCTATGAAATCACTATCCACTTTTATTCAGAAAAGTTAGGCCTTTTTCTTTTTAACTGTATGTCTATATAGTACTGTAAACAATTTTTAAGATAGATACTTCTTGTCATTAAAAGATACAGTCCTTTACCAACAGCTGGTGGTTCAGTTTTTCTTGATGATTCACTGAATGCTGTTTCTGTAACACATGTGGGGGCTACAGCTTTTCATGGGGCACAGCATGTGTTCATAGCTCCCCACATGAAAGAACAGTCTAAATACACACTACCACTTTCTTCCTCAGGACCATACCTTGTCAACCATCAGGAAGTTTTCTATTTTTTCTCCATCATTACAAGCAACATCTCCAACTTCTCTAACAGCTTCAGGTAAAAGCCTCTTCACTTCCTGGGCTATAATTCCTGTTCAGGAGGTAACAAAAACTAATGTCAGGAAACACACTGGCATACCTGCTGACCATTATAAAAAACAACAGGCAAAGCAAAAAATTATCTAGAATTGCTCTGTGGTAGGAAAATTCAGGATTTCAGGGATGTTTTTCCATTCCACATAAAAACCCCACAGAAACCTTTAAAATTCTCATTTTTCTGCAGGAAGAACAGAATTGTTTGTAAGCACATACTTCACTCCAATTAAACTTCTGGAAAATAAACTTCCCAGCCTTAAAAACTGAAACAGAAGTTGTAAAATTACAAGCAATACCTAATTTTGGCATTTTTGTAGCACAAGAGATACACAGCAAAGTGTGCAATTGCAGTAACCGAAAAAATGAGGATGAAATAGCAGGATATTAAAAGGCACTATGGCACAATGAATATCAGTAGGTGTTAATGAAAAATGGGAAGAGAGCTGATTTTATACCTGTTTCATGGGTATCTTTTATTCCCATAACAGATGCAAATTCAGGCTTGTAGTCATATTCTACCAGCCTCATTTGTGTTATTCTTCTCAACTGCTCATTTGTATCGACCTAGTTGGAAAAATACCAAGATTTACATGCTGAAACACTAAGCATGGCATCTAGGACACCACTGAGAGCACAACTAGCCTGACAAAGCCATTTTGTCAATCATCACATTGAAAAACACAATTTTCCCATTCCCCACCACCAAAGTGCTATTTGTCTTTGCCTTGCAAGTTACCCTTCTGTTTGACAACTCCCAGCTTCTACAGAGAGCCCTTCCCAAAGTGTGCAGGTGATGTGTAGGTGACGGTTCTACAGAGCACAGTGGTATATCTGGCTTCTTTAAGCCAGCATTTCAGCACAGCCAGGACACAGGAGCTGCTCCACGTGTCAGAGCAGTGATCCACACGTGCAAACACAAGTGCCCTAAACGCAGCACAGCCCTCACCTCGCGGATATTCTGTTTTGCTCGGCTGTCAGATGGGTGCATGACTCTGCCCATGACTTTGGCGTTTCCACAGACAACCAGCGCTTCATCTGGTGTGTCTGTGTTAATTCCTACTCGACCATGATAGGCTATTGCCTCTGGAACGTGTCCTCGCTGCCACAGGACATCACTGTCATTCTCAAACTGCCCAGGGTTGGATGCCTGGAAGGAAATTTTTTGCTTAATGACACAGTATAGCATAGATGCACTATTGTTTATTCTATTAGGAATCCGGGGAAAATGAAAAGCCAAATCTTAAATATTGAAATTGTATTCAAGAGCATTTAAATACACTAACATAAAAAACCAGAATGGAGCTATTTCTAAGTGTTTCTGCTCACACTACACCCGCCTCATGCTTTTTTCCCTTGAATTCTACTTTATTAGAACCTTAAGCTAAATTGACAATGTCCAAAGCTTTCCAAATTTTAACTTTGACATTGTACCACATAACCATTCCTTATCTATCACTAAATTTTAGCTGAGACTGGAAATCAGAAAAGAGAAAAATCCTCTCTGTCATGTTTTAAATTAATTCATATTGAAAGTTTCATGTCTAGGAAACAGGGTCTTTTAAAGAACACAACTAAAACAATGGAATGGTATAACAAGAAAGGCATTTGATTTCAACAGTTAATTTTGGGTTGTTTATTGTTTGGGGGTTTTTTTAATACTTTGAGTTCAGGCCAAAGCACAATCATGATAAAAAGAAGCCAGGCTTTCACAAGGCTTTGCCAGCTACAAGGCCTGGCACTGTGTACTCACCACTGTTTGTCACAACTAGAGCATGATCTGATATGCCTGACAAGCACCACTCAGCTGGTAGCTTTGTTGTGTTGGGGTGTATAAAGGGCCAGGAGATGAGCTGCTTTTTCTCATAGTGCATCTGCATGGCTTTGCCACTCCAAGATAGCCAGTGGCTGACTCACTTTATCCTGCCACTGAAGCCCAGTTAGACAGCTAGAAAATTAATTTTATTTCCTTTTATCTTTCCTGTTGATATTTTCACCAATTCAGATCAGAACCTCTTGATCTTTCTGCCTTACTGCCTTTTTTTTTGTCTGAAATAGTGGACAGGTTTGAAAAATCTCATTCCATGAATGCCTGTTCAAATACTGTCTCGCATACATTGAAGGAGCCCTCTTCATTGAAATTTCAAAATAATCTAATATTAAAATAGTGGGGAAATGTGAACTTCTAAACCTTACATAAAAATATGTATCTTGTAAAATAACTAGTATGAGACAAATGTGAAAATACAACAGCTCCCCTAAATTATTCATGATGTGATATCTGTAACACTGTCAGATCCAGAAACAGAAATCCAGATGAAAACAAGATTGTGGAAATTAATGGAAAAATAAAGGAAAATTACTGTATAATATATGTAGGAATGATGCAAACACTGTTTCAGCATCCTGAAGAAGGAAAAAAAACAGCAGCCAGGATGATAAAACTTCTCAGCAGGGCAGAAAACTGCTGAACTCCACACATTGCTTTCAAAGCCTTTTCACAGCTCCACCCAGAAATTAGTCTGGGCCATAATACCCCCAAAAACTTAACTCTAACTACAGAAAGAGGGTTTATGACACAAGATGATGCTCAGATCAAAAAGGAACCAGGATTGAAACCATGTGAAAGCCCCCACCTTCCCTTGGAAACCCCTGAGCAGCAACCCATGTACTGGAGATTTGCCCTTTTGTTTTCTCCAAACCCAAATGCTAAACCAGACCATAGCTGTTAAGACTAGGGAGATGATGGGTTGACAAAAAGGATGCAAGCAATGGACTGCAAAACCAGTATCAGACTAAAAGCTTTTGAGAGTCCTTGACTTTCTTTAGAAGCATCTTCCCAGCTCCACTTAATGCACCGGAGCTTTTGGTCTTGCATTAATCCAAACCAAAATCCTAAGCCTATTCCTCTCCATAAGCCAAGGTCTAGAAAGAGTTGATGCAAACAAGAAGCAGCTCTTCAACTGATCCACATGAAAAGGTTCAGTGGACTGCAATCTTCCAGAGGCCCTCTCTTTTGCAGCCCTGACACATGGCACATATTTCCCATCTTTCTAAGCCTAAACGTAACATACACCTTAGAAATAACTATAACTCCAGACTATGCCCATTTCAAACATTGGCCACCACCTACTGATCACAAGAAAAAGGGGCCAGGACTGAAAGCTTTCAGCAGCCCCCACCCCTAATTCTCCATAGCTCTTGTTACACTGCAGATCTGTTTTTTTTCCCTAACTGTAGGCTAAAGCTGAGTACTGAAAGAAAAATGTTCTGTGAGCCAGGCAACTGAAAAGTAACAGTTAAGAGGAAAAGAGATTATTTTTGCTTTTGTTAATTTGAAACCTATATTACTACCATCAAATTGAGAGGTGGGACACTGTGGAAACACATTGGAAAAGCAAAGCTATGGGTCTTAAACTTCATAGAGCTACTTGACCTTCTTTCCTTACTGGTTTTTTTCTTCTCATCCTCCTTGGAAAATGAAGACTAGCTAATGAAAGCTTTTACAAAATTCCTGGCAAGTGAAGTAAATAGTTTCACTACAAATAAAAAAATGTTCTGGAAAAAAGTCTGAAGAAACATTTTGTATTGGAACCCATAACAAGCTTTCTTTTAAAATCCATCTATAGCTCTACTTATAACACTCCTAATTTCTGGTAATTAGAGAATAACATTCTCATACAACATACAACTGTAGGTTTTCTTCCTCAGTCTTTTTGACTTTCATCCCCAAGAATCATGACCCCTCAATCTCCTGTGAATATCAAAGCAGTAAATACTTTTACATGAAAGTAATACAAGTTTATACTTACCCTCACAATGATCTTTTCAGAGACATTTGCAGATAGTAAGTAGAACTGGTCTTGAGAGACAGCATACAGTCCAACTACCAGCATGAAGTATCTAATTTGAAATTTATTTAATCAAGACAATAATTGAAGTAATTCTTTCTCACAGAAAAAAAAAGTTTTAAATACAGCTGTTATTATTGATATGTAAAAAGACAAACAATGTTTTTAAAATGTATTTCTTACAATATCAAAGCAAAAGTATTTCCTTCCCTCTTATGAAACATGCTCTTACAAACCCCACAATAATTGCAAATTAAGAAAGAATACAATAATTTTCGCAAATTTAAGGAATGAATCCTCAAAGATGAAAACCTTTCCTGCTTCAGAAGAAAATGATCATAATTTTGTCAGCCATTATTCTAGCTATGATTTCCTGAAACTATCTCTAACCATGAGGATGAAGTTTGGGGTGTTTTATTCTCATATCATTCTGTGACTGTAGAGAAAGATGTTTTTAAGCACATACCAAGAATTTGAAAAAAACCCACAGATTTAATAGCAGAGATTTTTCACAAACATTGGCTCCATTCTGAAGTAAAGCTTCTTTTTTCTACTTCTAACACACAGGCCAACTAGCTATAGCAATACCTCTGATCAGGATTAGGTTTCCCTTTTTTTCTCATATTATTTGCTGTTGTTTCACTGAAATGCAGCCGTCCCAGCGTTACTTTAGTTATCTGGTCCCCTGGCAGATCAACTCTAAAACAGAGAAGGAAATAAGATCAGGGAACTAAGTATTTGGAGATCTAGCTGCTCAAACCATTAAAACAAACTCATTAAAACAGTTCTGAGAAAAACGGACAGATCAACAAAACAGAGGAACCCCAGGAAAAATGCAGTAACCCTAGTTTCTAAAAATGTATTAAAAACAGTAACTACATCAAGGAGATAAACAGGATGAAGCACCAGCAATAGGAAACTGTTCTTAGCAATAAGAGTCCTATGTTTCTTGGTTCTGTTTGTACATGTCTTGAATAAATAAATAAATAAATAAATAAAACTGTATCTGTTCCATATGATGGCTGCTTCACAGGATTAATAACTGCTTGCTTATTATTGGGCCTGAATTTCCACATAAATTAATAGGTCTTACTACGTCTCCTTCCTTTCATCTCCACATAATTTACATGTCTGAAGTACACAGTAGACACCTATGTCTCAACTACATAGTGGTAGCATTCCAGTAACTGATAAATAATACAAATAAAGAGTCTGTGAAGATAAAATTAAAGTTCCCTGAACAGTCATATTTAAAATAATTTACATACATGCAGAATCTGTTTGTCAGGAAGAAAATTGTCTTGAGAGGCAATTCAGTGAAAATCAAGCTCTTCTTCCAAGCTCGAAGTTCAATTTAGGTGATAATATAGCACAGCATCTATCCCAGCACTGACCTGTCTAACTTGACACTGTCTTCTCTCTTTGTATTATAAATCTTAATTATTTATAGAGAACAGACCAGCTCCAATATAGGAAACTTATGCCAGAAGAATAAACATTGATTCTGCCAGTGAGTTAAATGCTCAAGAATGGCAGAACTCCAGAAAGATGCTGCATGTGTATTTCTAGCAGAGGCACTCCCCCTTAAAAAGCACTGTAAATGTATCTCATGCCTATATAGGACAGGAACATTCTGACATTTTTTAAGATTGGAAGTGCATTTGCCATACAGCTCTAAGCAGCATAAAAGAGTGTTTCTAGCTGAATATAAATATTTTGGATAGACATACCTACCACATCTGTAAAGTTGTTGGTAATTTTCTTTAATTAAGAGTGACCAGGCACATACTACTACTGTGATTCTATGTGTACAACCACAATGAAATCTGGATAAAAATCTGAAAACTGGCTTAGAGCTACTGTAAGATTTCATTAAACAACTATTTCGTATTCCAAACCAATCACACATACTGAAACAAAATGGAATAATTTTCTAAAAAATCTTACTTAACAGGATGAAAAGTTTTTTTGCTTCTATCTGATTGAGACTGTTCAATAGCAATTGTTTCATTTGGAGTTTCCACCTATAAAACAAAAATAATTTTTAAAAGTAACAAGAATAATAAATTTCCAAATACATAAAAATTGAAATAAACCTTAATAGGTAAATTGTGCCTAAAAGAGTGAAAAAGCACTCATTTCTAATAGGATGACATAGAAATTAATAGAGAAACTGACTCCTGATCAATTGATAATCTAATCTGAAGACCCAAATCTTGCAGCAGATGTAATTTGAAAGAGGAAAAAATCAAAAGGAAAGTAATTGCATTAATTTAAAATAAAAAATGCTTTCTGAATCCAGACTGTTATTGGCTCGTTCCATGCCCAAGCATAACTGCAGATATTCTACATGAGAACAGAACTTACACAAGATCATTACATGTTCTTGGTAAAAAACCAAGTTCAATTATTTACCTCATTACATGGATAATTAAAAGTAATAATCTCAAAGAGGAGGCACACTTGCCTTAATTCCATAAGCTTTCAAGTAAAACTTCTCTATTGGTTTCCTTCCCTGCTGAGTTTTCACATATTTTGGATGTCCAGTGATTCTAATATGAACTGTGATTTGGAAATGATTCTTCTTTTGGCACACAAAGGCATCATCTGCTGTTGAAAAATTAAATCCTTTATCCGTGACAATGTGATATCCCACAGCAGGTCTACAAAAACAAGGAGAAGGAATAGCAACTTTAAGTGCTGACATACTTGAGTGGCATCTGGAGCTGCTATGTTTTTAATGTGGTCTAAAAAGCCATCTGATTTGTAGTGACAAAACTAGGCTAAAAATACATTGTTACAATCACTAGTTCTACCAGTATTTTCTTTTTAAACTGTCAAAGGTGTGAAAACGAAAACACACATAAAATGTCCTCTAATTCTAGTCTGAAATGTCTGGAAACCAGAGGTTGAGAAGCTTGCATAATCCTCACTCACAAATCTGACATAAAGGAATTCTGTGCACCTAAGAACACAAACCAACCTTTTAGAGTATTCAGTCATTCATTATAATACTGCTGCAAACAGCAGTCTGCAACTAGTGCTGCAGACAACAACGAGCTAATGAGCCAGCAAGACTCCCCACTTTGTTCACAGATTCCCACAGCAAGTGCTTCTGCAGAAGCTACTGGGATTCCAGTAAGGTTTAAGCTAAAAGAAAAGCTATGGGTACCAACCCTCCCGCCTGACTATAAGCTGTCCTTCCTACTCTGGCTAAAGCAACTCTATTTTATTTCTTGGAAGAGCAATTTGTCATCCAAAGAGGAAAAGTATTCTGTCTCTATGATTCATTGTAAGCAAGGAAAGGTATCAAAAGATCTTTCTATTAGAGACAGTGAACTCACCATCCCAACAATGCTTCCAGTCCTTCTGACTTAAGTGATGGATAATTCTAAAATAACAGAACTACATGGCAAGGTTCCCTTATATAGACATTGGCTTTTCTTATTAATGAAAGTTTGATAATGATAATCTTGTACGATGCTACAGAGAACTTCTCATTAACACAATTACTAAAGATGGATTTTCATTACTCTTCCATTATTAGTTGGAAAAATCAAAATGTACAGATTTCATAGGAAATCTACACATTTTATTATTCTATAAATTATGAAGTCCCCTTTCAAACAACTATTGATTACTTGGAACAGGGAATAAAGAGAAAACTACTTTTTAACTTCTTCAAAACTACTAAGTCATGTGCTACTTCATATTTAAAATTATAGATGAAGGTTCTACCATCTCCTCAAACTATCATTATTAAAGAAGTAAAACTTATTCCGTTTTTCCCTACAATGGGTAATCTTTATTTATATAGGAAATGAGTACATTTCATAGTAAGGAAAGGAGTAGGTTTTTTTAATGTTTTTTATATTTTTATATTTATTTTGTCAGCAAGTTCATTAGCTGATATTCTTAATGCAGTTTGAGACTATTTGGCAAGCAGCTTGAGAAGCAAAATTATAAATGTCTCCAAGCTGCAGAGTTTGGAACAATGGCTCCCAAAGAACAACATCATATTACAATTTTCTGAGTATATCATTTACTGTAAATAAAAGAAAACATATATTTTGTTCTTAGTGCACAAAGAATGATAAGTCTTACCAAGCAGCACAGCAAAATTTGGAATAACTTTTAGGTAGCAAAAGATATCCCTGTCACAAATGCAGCCCTACCAGAAATGTGCTTCAAATTCGTCTCTCTACTCAGAATTTAAGTCTTCAGACATCTTTGGGACAGAGCACCAATATCAGTCAAGGGCCAAGAATGTGCCAAGCAGACAAAATGAAGGGCAGAATTAACAGTAGAGTAACGCTTTTTAATTAATCTACCTCAGCCAACAGCATTTTTGTTGTTGAAAATGAAATAAGTCAGATGTTCAAGTACTGTATGAATAAAATGGAAAATAATAATTAACCTGAGAAATACCCCTCCAATTGGTGCAGCAATTCAAAGGCATGGGATCAATCCCTCTACTCTAAGTAATGAGAAGCATGTGAGTGTTTTGAGACCAACAGCATAGAGGATCACTACTCAGAAAATCTGTGCAATGTGCTGTAATTACAGTGCATCTTGGAACAACAACACTGCCATTGACCTCACTTAAAATACTGACTTCCTCCATAAATAACACCTAAATCCCCTCCCACAGTAATGGCAACAGAGCATGTATTGGGATACTTATTGCTCAGCATCACACAGGCTTTGTTCACAAATAAATCTGTCTGGAACCTTAATTTTAGGGGTATGGGAAGGAACAAGTAGCTGGGTAGTGGCAGGAGAGCAAACTCCCACCATCAGCACACAGACCTCATGTAGTCATTGACTGAAAATGCAACAGGCGCTGGAAGCCACTTCCATTTAGAGTGAATACTCATATCACAAATTCAGCTGGAGGTTTATGGGTCCATCCAGCTCCCAAGGAGTGTAAATGTCTGGTCTCTTGTCATGTCAATCAACACCGAGGAGAAGGGCTGTGTGGGACATAGTAAGATGTCCAGCAATGGCACTGATACGCACCCAGCTCCATGAGATATTTTGGCAGGTTGAGTGAGAGGAGCATTAAAATTTACTGTGCCATGTAAGTCCCTTGTAGACAGTGACAAGTTTTTTGCACCAATCCTGAAGAATTAACGAGATGCTATAGATAAGGGTTGATTTGTTAAAAGGGTTCATATTCTAAATATTAGAATAGAGAAAATCAGGGAGGTAAAGTGAACTTGGAATGAACTTTTCAAGATCAAGTGCGAAAAAAAAATAAAAATAAAATTTAAAAAAAAGTTTGACTAAGACAGGAAACCTCTAGTTCTTTGAATAACCAGTTCCATGTCACATGTCTATAACATCTTAAGGCAGAAGTTGTATGAGCCCAGAAGTAATACTGGTAACTTCTAATGTTGCCTTTAATGTTTTAGGCCACTAGAGGGAAAGATGCTTAATTACAGTAATTTCACGGTGTATAAGGCGCACCCTTTTGACTAAAATTATAATCAAAACCTGGAAGTGCGCCTTATACGCTGTGCACCTTATATATGGACGAAGTTTGGAAATTTGCCAACTCAGAAGTGCGAGCCACAAGAGACGGGGGACCAGGCCGTACAGGGACAGTGCAGGGGGCCAGGCTGCCCGCTGGCAGCGCTGGCGGCTGGGCCATGAGAGCTGCGGCAGCCAGTGACAGGGGCGAGAGGGAATGCCGGGGCCCGCGGCAGGGGGAGGGTGCCTGGGGCTGCATTTAAAGGCTATGCCGAAAAATGTTTTCAAATTGAGCACCTGCCAGTAAACCCCATGATCGCGTGATTCGGTTACTAATTCATTACTTTTTTGCGCACGGATCCTTGCTGCAAAAATAAAAGTTGCCTTATAGTCTGGTGCACCTTATATGTGGACAAAGTATGGGAAAGTGTTGACAACCTGGGAGTGCACCTTATGCTCCGGTGTGCCTTATAGGTGTGGAATTACTGTACTTGCCCCAATACATTGACAAAATAAACAAACGTTACCAGGTACATTAACTCGCTTTTCTTTTGCCCCTAAATCCCTGAAGGGAAATCAGAAAATCTGGCATTAATTTCAGTCAATCTTTCAAGTTCACCTTTTCTGATACAACTGCAATTTCATATTTCAAACCATCAAACCTCTTATATTTCCTTCTCTAGTCTTATTTCCAATAAGGAAAAGGAATGTCAAATGTATCATTTATTCCTACAAAACTACAACAGATTAAAAAAAAACAAACAAAAAAAACCCCACAAGAAATTAATTTTTTTCAAGTGCAAACATCGGTGCTTACAGTTCTTCATAATTAGAGTCAAATAAGCTGCTCCACTGAGAAGTTTGATATGGTTGCCATGTAAGAGCTTGACAGCATTTTTCCAAAGCTGCATTCTGTCCATCACTGTCATATTCTTGCACTTCAGCAGCATAGTCCTTTACAATTGCTGTAGAGAGATAGTGATAATTCAGTTATTTCTTTTGGGACTAGCCAAAAATCCTGCAAAGACATTTTTATAAATATATTTACAGCAATTTCACAATTATAAGCCGCACCTGATTATAAGCCACACATCCGGGTAGCCGGGAAGACAACGGGATTTGTCCATATATAACCCACACTCCGAATATAAGCCGCATTTTTTTTTTAAAAAAGCGAGGATCCATGTGCAACAAAGTAATGAGTTAGAACAGAATTGCGTGATCACGGGGTTTGCTGTCAAGTTGCTCAATTTGCTAACAGTTTTCACAGACTGACAAAGCCTTTAAATGCAGGCCCAGGCACCCTCCCCATGCCATGGGCCCCAGCACTCCCACTCCTGGCGCTGGCTGCCATGGCTCCCTGCCTGCTTGGCAGTGGCAGCAGCTCCCCCTGCCGCGCGAAGCCGGCAGCTCGCCCCCTTGCTGTGCACTTGAAGCCGGCCACCCGCTCCCCCCTCCCCGAGGGCTGCAAACGCGGAGGCGGCAGCAGCCTGCTCCCCCCTCCCCGTGGGCTCTGAAGGCAGCAGCGGCAGCAGCCCACTCCTCGCGGGCTGCAAAGGCGGCTCGCTCGCCCACGCGAATGCGGCAAAGGTGGCTCGCTCGCTTGTGCCAAGGCAGCAAAGCCGGGCTCGGCAGCTCCCCACCTGCCCCCCGGCCACAGATCCATGGCAGCTCCCTCCCCAGTCATCTCGCACTTCCGGGTTGGCATTTCGCTGGGATTTGTCCATAAATAAGCAGCATCTGATGATTAGCTGCACTACTGCGGTAGGCTGGGTTCTTCAATGAAAAAGGTGTGGCTTATAATCGTGAAATTACTGTACATAAATGCACATACAAATGTATTGCATACATATTTAAATGCGATTATCCTTTACAGCTATTCCACAATATTGTGTTATATTCTCTTGGTCTAGAAAATAAATTTTTCAGCTTTCCTGATTTGCAAAAAAAAAGTACACAAGTAGCACTTCCTACTTTTTATTTTCTCCAAAAGGATGAATAATTTCCTTTGGGGGAGGGAGGGAAGAAGGAAAGCTAAGAATTCTACTGTAAATTTGCAACCCTGCAAGAAGCAATTAAGCAAAATAATTACATTTGTTTCCCATTCCCTTTACTACAGGTTTCAATTGAAGAATATACTACAGGAGCCACAGTTTTCCAATAGCAAGCACATTCACCAATACAATTTCCTTACTGCTTTCTGCCTACATTAGAGAATTGTTTAACAGACAGGGTCAATCCCAATTCTCTGAGATATTATGCATTTTATGAAGACAGAGGAGAATGTGATGAGACAGATAAACAGACTGCAGTAAGGACAGGAGAAAATGAGCATTCAACTAAGATCCATCCACAGCCAGTGGCAGCATAGTAAGACCTTCAGAATCACTTCAGGCCCAAGCTACACCTGCAAGTCCCCACTCTGATATACAGCAGAGTAAAGGTAGATAGATAGATAGACAGATAGAGAAACATCACAGTAAAGAAATTCACACCTCACTTCTAAATTATCCCCATGCCATTTTCATCCATGTCTCCAATGCACATACCAGTGAGATTCCATTAAGAATGACACCCAAAGAAAGCTTATTTCAAAGCTATATCTTTCAGTATTAAAGACAGCAACTGGAATTTCAGATACAGAAGTGTCTGCTTGTCTTCTCTTTTCAGCAGTGGTTGACTTAGAGGACTAGTGCCAATCAAGAAACACTGATTAAACAAAATATATCAAAGGGAAAGCAACTTACTAAATCCATTGAAAGTGTTCTAAAAGATTTATTTAATGCTGACAAATAATTTACTCTGAAGAAAGAACAAGTAACTCTGATTTTTCAGTAAAAGACATGGGTAAAATTCCTCCGATAAACTGGCCATTACAAGCTGTTCATTCAAAGAGAGCTTCACACTTCACAGAAGCTGGTTCACCTCTTTACAAGTCTGATAAAGTTTTTTGTATCAATTGGCATAAGTTTATTCTTTTTATCTTGATAAAGCAATGAACCAAACCAATATGGGGAAGGGGCAGGAAAGAACATAAAGCTTTTACCAAGCTTGCTTATGCAGAAATTTTGCCATTTCCCATTATCTGCTCCACAGTGTTTTTTTCCTACAATCTCTTTGCCCTTCCCTGTTCAGCTGACCCAAAATGATTTCTTTGCCCAGTCAAGTTAGTCCAAGTAAAGTAAGCAAAATTTATTACCATCTCTGTAGTGGAGGTACACATATGGAAAAGAGCAGAGTATTCTATCCAGAAAAGCCTCAGAAAGCATGAAATTCTAATGCTCTTCTCTCTTTGCTAAATATAAATAAATCCTGGTTTTTCCAAATAGGCAAATTCCTCCAGACTGGGTAGTGGAGTACAGACCATTAACACCATTACCTTTTCTGAGCCAGCAGGAGCTGTGCTTCTCAAGTATTCACTTATCTAAGGCATAAAACAAATTTCCTCTTCACACACTTACTCACCTTGTCTGGAATCCTGAGACTGCACTGGAGAATCAATCCCATCTCCTAGTAATTGGGAGAGCTTCCTTTTTTTGCCTGATGCTGCAGAAATACTTTTGTAAAAACACATGTTGCATTACTCATTTATAAGTTTAAATATAGATATTACAGAATCATAACAAAAGAACACCCAGATACCTCTTCTCTCATTTTAACTGCACTGTCATCCAAATTCTGATTTGCTAAGGGAGGAGATTGTTGGTGGGTTTTTAAAACTCAATTATCCAATTTTTTCCTTCCAAAACTTTTTAATCTCACATGAATAAAGAAGTTGATCCCATTTAAAAATTTACACAGTGCATAAGTGGCAAGGGTTTCGTTTTCTGACCTTTGCATTAGAATCACAACTTTTGTCTTGATTAATTTTACTTTTTAGCAGTTAATCTTAGAATTCCAGAACATTTTAAATAATTGAGCATCCAGAACACATTGGTGGGTTAATATGGCAGATAGTATATGATTACTGCTCCACTTGCTTATACAGATAGGATAATTCCTTTTATGCCATTTGCTAGAACACTTACAAATCCTCTTGCACAAATCTCTACAACAGGTATTGCAAAACACCTCAATATATTTATAATCCAGTTATGAAAAACCTGTTGATTTCTCATTAGCCTTCTATTGTTTTAAAAATTTAAAGGCATTCCTACTTCCAATCTAAACCTCAATCAAGATGTTTTAAAGAACCCTCAACAAGTGTCTCAAAAATGTCTAAACACTGCCATCCTGTGGAAAATCCTACACCCACAGGGATTTACAGAGAGTCTTAAACCAATTCTACTAGTTTTTGCAGTCTTTGCATAAAAGCTTTATCATTTACCCAGAAATCTGAGGTGCATTAGGCTGGAAGTATGAATAATTAAAACCCAAAGAGCTGGAGGATGTAGAATGATTCCATGGAGTCACAGCATTTTGTGTCTTCAGGCAGCAGCCATGGGAGATGGTACAAGGATAGCCCGTGGCACTGGCATCAGAGTGGGTCTCCATGAACCTGCAGGGAAGCTTGCTGGCTGCCACGACAGATGGGCATGGGAGCGGAGGCTGCAGCCCAGCGGGCCGCAGGGCATCACACCATGGGGCTGAGGGAAATAAACAGATAAGAAAATAAGAACAAGGTAGACGAGCTGGAGATCTTCCTACAAGCTTGGGAGAGGCCAAATTCATGTCACCTACTTTGTAGCTGTGGAGGGGAACATGGTTCTGATCCAGAGTCTGGTGGGGAGTCTGGCAGCTGGCTTTGCCTAGGGATGAAAGAGGTATTTTCATTTCTACTGGAACAAGACATGGAGGATAACCACCACCAGTGCTGAGAGTGCAGGGGGACTACTCACTACTGACAAGGGTCTTCAGGAAACATCGCTCACAATGTTTGCTGCCCCTTCTCACAGGAGCAATGTCACCCTCACTTCATCTCCTGTGGCCCTCTGCCCCTCTTCCATGCAGGAAGGCCTGAACCCCATCCCTTCTCAGCCAAATCCCCCTTCACAAGCTACTGACTTCAATCCTCCTTCCCACAAGTGGTTCTTCAGTCACCTCCAGGCACACCAGTGACTCTCAACATACTGTACACAAGGGATTTAAGCCCCATTCTCTCTAGACTAAAGGTTAGAGATCTGTGGCATCTTCATCTCTCTTAAGGAAGAGAAAATCCTATGCCATCTTGCTGCCATTTAAAAGAGCTACAGAGGATTCCTCCGCTGCATTTGGAATAGATGTATGTTCAAGAAACGGATTCTCATTCCTTTCAGGTATTCTTATGAATTGTCAGCTTAAACACTGCTCTGAAGCTCAATCTGAAACACAAGTCTTAAGATGCATGTTATGCTAAAAATGCTACAGCAAAAGAAGGATGACAGAAGTCTAATGAGACATACATCTTTTACCAAAGCTGAGTGTTCTCACAGAAACTGAATAAAATAAAATTCCTTAAAGAGACACCCTCATATGCATAAAAGACATATTTACACACAAACAGCAAATATTGCCAAGTGTCAGTGGAAAATTTTCACTTTATGGCTTCCACCTCAGGCTTTGTATTTCTGAGTTTGGATAGCATTAAGGAGAGCAGTTTCATTTTCAGTTATAGCCTATTACTTTTGACATGTGCTTCTGCATTTCTTCATAGTATTGCTACTGGTCTTCTAATATGTCACATCCACAACCTGTATTTTGGGTTAACTTCAACCACGTGTCTTCTGTTTAAAAATAAATTTTAAAAATTCCACATTCGAATATTCTTTAATTACCTTCAAAACAGATTCTCTGATGCTTTTAAATACCATGACTACACTCTAAACTTTGTTTTCAGTTTTCTATAGTTAGTAAATATTTCTTTTTTTTTTTTTTTCCTGTGGGATACTTGATCCATGTATACTGAATTCCAATTGTGCTTTGTAACATTTTGAAAGATACATACATAAAAGTCTGAAACTTCCCTTCTGCACATTCAGTTCATATTCTGGCTTCAGATGTTCCCTTGGGTACTCGATTTCTGCTTTAACAGATTATTTCAGTAAAGTGGAGAGACAGGCACTTTCTAAGAGAAAGCATGTATGAAGTATAGAGGTAGTGGGATAGATGTCCAAGTTAGAACTTTACTGAAACTGATGCTGTGCTTTCTGGAGGAAAAGAAAATAATCTGTAATTTAAATTATTCTACATTACAAATATAGTATATCAATGAAATGCCTGCTTAGCAAAGGACCTGACAACCCTTTTTCTCCTTTCACTGATAATGTGGAAGGTATGACTGTGGGAAAAGATGAGGAAATCACATGGTGCTTCACATGTGGTGTAAGAGAAGAATAAATGTACTGCTGATGGCCTTTCTGATGCAAGATGATCTTTACTGGAAATTTCAGAGTACACCCAAGGGCTTGGTGGTAACAGCATCCTTTTCATTGCACATGACATTATGGAGTTCTGCATTTTATATGTTTACATGTAGGCTTTGAATATTTTTCTCCTTTGATTTATTTTGACATCTTCCTTTATGAGATTCTATTCTGTTTATATACAAATTTTCTGCACTACAGACAAATGCTTAATAATTTGACCTCTATAGATCTAATGACTCAGTAAATGTTCTTAATGCTGTAAATAATGAAGTAATATTAGTGTAAAATCCTGTTCAGCCTCCAAACCCATGATAGTTGTATAGATGTTTTTCTTGTATGTAAGTACTTTGTAGCACTGTAACTATAATATCTAACTTATTTAAGCTACATAATAACATATATAGACACATTTACATTTTTGCTATATACAAGCAAAATAATATTTTAAAGTTGTTATACAGGAGTTCAATAATCTTGTTAGCCTAAAACACACTTAGTAACTCTAAAAATAAAGATTATACTATTTAAATACAAACTTATCTTCATTCTTCTTTACTTTTATACTGTGGGCAAGGAGAATCAATTCATTATTCATTATTCATTATTTAGAGCAGGTAGGAGGCTATTTGGCCCACTCTAACTAAACATGTGCAGGTGAGTCTGTCTAAAATCAAAAATTCCATGTTCAATTATTTTTAAAAGATCCCTTCTTGCTCTGATTCTTGGCAAGTGTGAGTGTCAGCCTATTTATTAATAGTATTTTGGCTTTAACAACATCCCTCTGACAGTTATCTAGATGAAAGATTTAGGGTTAAGGTCTTTGATAGATGTATGCTACGTAATTTTCCACTCTTGACCATAAGCCTTTGTGCTATATATCCTTTGATAGTTTTAAAGTTAGCCTTAAAAGAGACTGATGAACAGTTTCTGTTCTGAGCTAAGTATCAGGGTGAAAACCCCTTTGCTTCCTTCAAACTGGGAGACTTCCATTATTCTCTCAATTTATAATACAGTAGTCTCACTTCTTATCACTTTTTCTGTACATAAACAGTAAATTTGCACTTACAGGAATGTTAAAGTAACAGCTCTGCATTTAATGTCACAATTAGCTCAACAGTTGTAAATCAACTCAAACTTCATTATAATTTGTTCTGTTGAACACGAAGACAACCATATTTCCATTACTGGCTGTAGTTCATTTTTTTCTAAGTTTTCAAGAAACAATGCCAAGAGAGCCACAATCCTCTTGAAACTCAGATTTTATCATGGCGCTACTTAAAATATTAATTCTAGAGCAGTGGCTAAGGGGATGAAGTACATGTTGCCATAATACTTACAAAATTCCAAACTCTATGTCACTACTAATAAATTCTTCCAACAGGCTTGTATCCACCATGGGATTTTCCAAGGCTCCATGGACATCTTGCCCTAAGGTTAAAAGTAATAAAAACAAAAATTCAGAGGGAACTGTCAGTGTTTCAGAATAAGTGATGCTGCCAATGGTCCTACACAAAAGAAAAACCAAATCTGTCCTGCTCATGTAACAAGAGGATCATGCTTAGTCACTCTGAGGAAAAAAGATGATGAGAAATGCAGATCAATTAACAACGTGCAGGAGCACTGCAGATGACAGTGCAGCACTGGGCAAACACCACTCAATGCATGGCATTAAGGCTTCAGGGAATTACTACAACAGGAGGATGAAGAACCTGTCTGCAACTGAGAAAAATGGTTTTGAAGATAATTTCCAACTCTTTTACATTGAGGTCTAAACAGTTGCTGGGTTGAAGCTCAAAGTTTTACACTTGGAACATTAGTACTCACAAGTACTGCAAGTGAGTTTCTGCTTTAAAACTCCATTTAAAAATCCACTGAGTTCAAATAAACCCATGTAAAGCTTTAAAAATGTTTGATTGGAGGCTTTGTTTTATTCTGCCTAAAAAAACCCCATCCCACTAACATTTTAAATGTATTAGCAAATAGAAAGGTGCAGTACTTTGTCCTTTGTTGCGTAGTTACTGAAGGCTATCAACAGATTTTATGATTATAAAGTTTCCGGAATTCATGACAACTTTCATAGACAGTCAACAGGCACTCATTAAAAAAACCCAGCCAAGCAGTCCTACTCTGCAGGCTCCCCACCTCTGCAGCAAGCCTTCCATAAATACAGGTGTGGCCAGTCAGAATGCAAAGAAGATAAGGACCTTGATATTCCTGCTTGAGTTGCAAGTGCCTATCCCACTTCACACATGATAAAATGGACCAGCCCACACATCCAGATCTCCAAGCTCAGCCCTAGAGTCTGACACCAACTATGTCCCCTCAGCTTGGCAGCAGCAGCAGCCAGTGAAAACACAAAAGGCTAATTGCTCCCTCTAAACCAAGGAGTAGTCTCTGCCTTTAGTGTATTTGCTGTCTTCCCACTGTACTACCTTACATAGGACACTTACCCTAATATATCTTCAGTTCCTTTTCTGATGTCTTTGCCTGTTCCTTCTTCATCCACTGTTTAAAAAGAACATTCATGCAAGCAGAATCTAAAAATCCACCACTTTGCACAGGATTCCCTCATGTGTCTGTCTTAACAAATAAATCCACATTGCTAATAAACATTGCCCAAATTGCTTTGTGATCATAGATTAATCTAAGTATTGTTTACTTGTTGATGCTGCAGGCTTAATTTCGACTGCCTTTCACTGGGGGATAGCAACCTGGAGATGTGCTAATGATACATCCTCAGTGTACTGTTGTATACCTGTCCCACGCACACCAGAGAACAGATTCAACAGGTGCAGCCCACTAGCTTATCTCTGTTCCAAAATTGGAACACATAAATTCTGGAAGTAGCAGCAGATCACTTGCAAAACCAACTGGAGGGTGCAAAAGAGCCTGGCATTCCTTAGAAGACTTCCTCAAACCTGTTGGATTTTCATCTTTTCATTCTTCATGTGCAAATGTAAGGTCCTCCTACCTTGAATTACAAACCCTTCTCCTTTTACTAATGAAGTCCACAGGAAAATTATTTAATCACCTTTTCCCTCTTTTACCCCACCTATTCTTCCTGCTCAAATCATCAAACCCTCATGTAGGATGATATAATTTCATTACTAACTTGAGGCCAGAAATCAAATACAACATGTTTTTCCTGTACCACACAACCAAGAATCCTTTATTTTAACTAAGGTCAGGGACAGGCTCCTTTGAATCAAAGAACACAGCTCTAAATCAAACATGGACAGGACCTTCCAAATGGACATCCCACAGTTCAGAAATCAGCTCTGTTGCTAAGTGATACTAACAGAAATATCTATCACTTTTTAATCTCTCCATTTTGCATGAACAGCTAAATAGGGAGGAAGAGAATGAAAGACTGAGCACTGCTGGGAGATGAAGGAAGCACACCAGGAAGACAGGCCACCACTAATGAATGTTTGTGACGCAGGTGCACGGAAGAGTGGGCACATTTTGCTGCCTCTAGAACTTCACTTTGTTAATGTACTTTCCAGGTCAGTGGCATCATGTGCTTGCCCTGGCATCTATTTCAGCAGAGGAGGACTTGTTGGATCATATGCAAATTTATTTTGAATGGTGGTATCCACTTCACAGGCATTCAATCACAGTAAATGCTTAACAGATATGGGCAGTATGCAAGACGGTCACTCACCTGGATGTTACATGCTTGTAAGAGCAAAGAACTTTGTGTATGTGGCAGGACAAGCCCTGTGGTGAGGCCTCTGTGAACACAGCTTCCTGCACAGAACCATGTGCCTGGCTAAGAGCTGCTGCAGGATATGTGGAGTCAGCAGCCTCAATCATCAGCTTGTGCTCTGCTTGCAGTTCACAGTTCACATCTCTGGGAGAGTCTGCACTGAGTGACCCATTCAACCTTGGTGTCACTGTGCAGAGGACTACAACAAACAGATGAAGATGAAAGGATAAGGCAGTGCCATGGCACAGGGTTCGCAGACAGATGTTTGCAGAACACACACTGCAGTCACAGGCTGCATATAACTACTTACTTTTCTCATTTCTTCACAAGCTTGATACTTGCACTGTTTGGTCTAAAACCTGTCAGTACTACCACTCTCTTCTGTTTCCTTGTCCATTCTCACCTAGCCTGTTCCTAATATCTGGCCACAGACCCCCAGGAAGAAGTATGAACCCCACCTTCTTAATTTGGCTGTTACTCTTCAGCAGACATCCCCTTCTTTCCTCCAGACATGAGGCTCTCATCACCCGGTTCCTCAGCTTGACCCTGTGGGGTCAAGTCTCAATTCCCAAAAAACCTACCTTGACCAATTCTCCCAGCACTTTCATGTAGCCTTATGTATATCTGCATTTAAATCAGCTGCCTCCTTTTCAGTGGTATCTAAATGGAAAGTGAAGGATGGGGGACAAAGAAACAGTATTGACTAAAAATCAATACTAAACTAATAATTTCCTGACATTAGAAGAGGAAGCTCCAAGGAAGCTCCCAGACAAGTCAACGTATCTGTAATAAAATCAGTGTTAAAATATCAGCTACTTTACACAGGAAACAATCCTTGTATACATCTCAAGGTGTAAAAATGGCACAGAGAACGTGATCAGTGTTCAGTAATGTTTGCTGAACAAATTCATGTTTGCTACAAAGCCAACTTGAAAGATATGTTTCTGCTTGAGAATTAATAACTGATTTCCATCTAAAGACACTTTACCATAAAAGTAATTTTTAAATTTTTTTTTAAACAAAAAGAAGCTTCTGCACTTTATGAGCTCCACTACACAGGCTCAATGGATAGTCCAGCTGAGCCTCACTGACTGACACTAAGGTAGTATTACTTATGGGGCTTATAGGCCCTTCTTTCAGGCCAAAGGACTCTTCTAAGGACTGGTTTATTTAAATTGTGCACAGAAGCCCAGCTCATTTTGACTGGAACATACCTGCTGTCACTGACACAAGCTGCAGAGCTACAGGGTTTTAAGTATAAATCAGCTTTAGCCAGCCAGGAGCTATCACAGCCTAGGTTATTCAAGTTCAGGAAGACCTGTTACTCCAAATTGTGAGGAGTGAGTTTGTGTTAAGATTGTTTTTTCCTCCAAAGCTACATTTTTATAGAAACAAATCTTACCATCAATATTTTATATTTTTCATTTCATCTTTTATTCCCGTTTCAAACTCTCATCCATAAAATGGTATGTGACACTTCTGGGGTTTAAGTGCTTTGTTTTTTAAGGGCATGTTTCTTCAGTGGTTTCATCATTTACCACAAACTCTAATCTATATTCCATGTTACCCATGCAGAAGCATGACTATACAGTGAGGTGACTTCACTAAGGAAGAGATTTCTTTAGATCACAGACAGCACAGACCAAACACATGCATTTCAGACACATCAAAGTACCTAACAACAGGAAAGACTGAGTTCAACAGTGCAACTAGGCTGACCTTCTACCAGCTCTCTCAACCCACTGATAACACCAGCAAGAACAGATTGTTCTGCCACACACAGGTGGAAGAGCTAACCAGGAGCTCTGACCTTCCCTTGACAAATAGGAAATTCTTGACTCTAAAATTCAAAGTGTTTTGATTATAATTACTCATTTCAATAAGAATAATAGGGGGAAAAAACTGTTTCAAAGATGAAATCTCTAATGTGCAAATGAAGTGAAACAAATAAATGAGAACTCAGCTACACAAGACAAAAGCCATTTACTTGAATGAGAAAAAGCCGAGGTCAAATCCCAGAGTTATATATAATCCAAAAGGTCTATCAACTATTCAAAGAAGTGATTGCCAGGAAAATAAACATTATCTCACTTTCCTTGAAAAAAAAATCCTGTTTCAGACTCTCCCCTCTCAATACTGCAGATGCAGCTTTGCCTTACAAGTGAGCATCAGAAAAATCATGCACTTGTGGGAACACACACTTGTAAGGAACTAAAGCACAGGGGACTCTTTTTGTTCATGAATTTCAAATAATCTTATAAAGCAGATCTATAGATTCATTAACTGCCAGCTGATGTGTTTGCAAGCCAAAACTGAACCACTGAGGAACCACTCAATAGCATCATTCTCCACTTGATATTGCAAGATCCAGTTTTTTCATAGCCTTGAAAAGCAAGGTTCTGACACTGCTATAACTAATCACAGGGACCACCAAATCAACACTAGCAATTTATCACTCTTGCTTCATGAGGTTTTGCCTCATTGAGGTATTACAAAGCCAGCCCACAAGCTGTAGTGCTAAGCTGCAGAGACGCCTCTACTTAGAACTGGCTTTGCGCTCAGTGAATGTAACCCCTGCTGGAAAAGAGGGTAAACCACTTCTTCACTTCAGCTTGCTCTCTCTACAGACTTACCTATGGTTTGTAACACTAACAGAGCCTACTCCATGCTGAATGAATGATTAGCTCTGGCAACCTTGACACATATGTGTGTCCAGATAATGAAATTCAGCCATCTAACAGCATCACTGCATGCTGTATGGCCTTAGCAGAACTTTGTCACATTCCAATGGAACACAGCAGAACCACACATCACGGAAGGGACATGACATCCCAAGGGGTTTAGTTTTTCCTGTAATTTAAAGGAATCAACAGGGCTTTTCCCCCTCACACTGGCACAGACTACCAAAAAGACCTTTTAAAAACAGTTGAAGTAATAATTACATAATTTAAAATAGTAATTCTCATGAAAGAGAACATACAGCTAAAATCCCTGCCACACCTTCTACCATCTGTATCATTGTCACAAAAGTAAACAGAATCTAACCTATAAGCTGTGTTTTCCAAAAGGATTCCTAAAAAAATGTGGGTTTTTAAAATATAATTCATATTCAGCACTACTTTGATATTTAACAGCTATCTAATGCAGCAGTTTTTAAAAAAAAAGCAAAACAGCAAGCCTCATAACAAGTATTATGCTGGTGAAAGCAAAGCCAAGAAAATTTGTTTGCCTTGTTAGCCTTTCAACTCTATGACATAAACTGAACTTAAGGAACATGGTAAGAATTTCCTAGCATCTATAAACAACATATTTGCTGGCTAGCAGCCCTAGATTGTAGCTCATCAATTTAAATTTCTTGGATTTCTTGGCTTGAATGTATCTCCTTGATCAATTTTTTAATGTCCTAGTTTGAAATTAAAACTTAAAAGTTACAGCTGCTAGCTCTTACCCAGGGCAACGGAGGGGCAGGGAAAAAAACACAGAAAGAAAATCACAACAGAAAAGATAGTTTCTCAAGTTACTTTAGGATCAGTGAATACCTGCATAGATAATAGATGGAAAACAAATACAACAAGAGCAGCTTATAATAGAACAGTTAATGGATTAACAACAAAACAAAAAGCAAAGTGCAAAAGGGAAGAAGGAAAATACTTAGTAAATAAACATAAAAGTAAAAAGCCTTTGAACACATTATCGAAGTCTAAAAAATGCTGTTTTATTATGGAATCTATTAGGAAATTAATTCTGTAGTAAGAGAAAGTGATGAAACTAACTGGACCAGCTTGAATAGAAAATGTCTTGGAAAAAAAAGACAGATGATCCCAGCCAAAAGACAAAAATACCCACGTTCAACTCAGAAGGTTCCTGAGGATACCAACACAAAATTATCATTTTACCAGGCCATTTCAGAAGAACATTATTGGAAAGAAAACCCTCTTTACCCAACATGCTAAAACTGAGAAGCAAGTGAGATCTCTAACCATATGAAAATCAAGAAGATTCCAGAAGTGTTACACTGCAATGAGTGCTCAGCCATTTCCCAGTTTTTCTTCAAGGCAATTATCTTGCCCGTACTGCAGGCTTTGCTGGGTCTGCCCTTCCCTTTGGTATTCTGGCCAGAGCACAAAGAAAAAAGTACTGCAGCACATCTGTACTATTTGTAATGCTTTATTCTGCTATTGTCTTCCACAATAACTTAGTGTAAATAAGAGCACTTTTTCTTCCTCCTTTCCTCCTCAATTACCCCCAAACAATTACTGGTTTTGCTGCCACCAAAAATTGTTAAGGCTTCTCTTGAAGCTAGTCTTACCTTCAAAGAACTGCTGCAAGGCCTCATTTTCTCCCACCACATCCATGAAAACCCAGTAGAAGTGTTTTGCTTTCCTATTACATGAAGAGCTCCTGCTGGGACAAATGCACTCTCTTCCAGATGACTATGCCAAGGAACACATCATGGTTTTGTCAGAGCTTTTAATGACTTTGTCCCAGCTGATTTCATTCCTCTGTAACTACAGTCAGGGTTATACTTAGGCTTTATGTAAAGGATTTAAACTACATTTAAAGGAGAATCTAACAAGGCTTTTGAGGCAAGATGATGTGGGTTCTAGCCAGCAAGTCTAATGTTCTCATATTAAGGACCTTTGGTCCCAGAACTAATTACACATGCGCAAAAAATGCAGCAATAAAAATTACTGATCTTGTCTTTGTACTTTCACACGGGTCATGCAATTAGTACCAATGAAAGCAATAGTAATCAAAAATGCAAGAGTAAAGCCATCCCTGATAGGGACGGAAAACTTGTGTGTTGTTACTATTATTAACAAAACTAAATCACAGATTAGCCTGTTTGTCTAACGTAACATTGGAAAACATGGGAAAGCAGAACATGGAACAAAGCTCTTTTAACGCTAGCAGCAAAGGCTACTTCAGTTTCTTTTAGTCCATCTTTAAACACTGAAAACTGCCCATATTCTGTAAACACTAAGCAAACCGGAGAAAAATACTCAAATGTTTTGAGTAGACATCTAAAAAAATTAATTTGGTTATGAACAAAAGTTCCAGTGACGTCTGGAATCAGGACGTTTTTGGAAGTAATTATATCCACCAGAAAAATAGCTGTTGACCAATCTTTACAAGCCCCAGGCACTCACAGTGACACAGGTTTCTCATGATAAATAGCTCATATGAAAAATATAGAAAAGAATTTTGGAGTAGGGACATGAAGATGGAAGTCAAGTCACATTTACAAGATGTTGATATAATTGAGTCAAACAGTCATTACTACTGAGATGCACTACATCGGGTACATCTTTGTACAAGAAAACCACCTCATCCTAATACATTTTGGATACTACCATGTATAGAAAGAACGCTTCTCTCTTCTTAAATGAGCAGCAGGATTTTGTTGCTATAAGGATATTAAGTCAGAACAGCACCAGCTACTTGCTACCATTTGCCTACTGTTAGCTGATCATCGAAACAGTTCTATCTCATTATCTAAACTAAGGATTAACAAGCATTTAGGAAGCATTTATGAGCTAAACATAAAACAATACCAATAAACACAGCTTGTTTTCTAAGAGTGAGTAAAGCCAGACTTCCTTAGCATTATAGAATAGATAACTAATCCTGTAACAACTGCTGGTAGAGTTATTCCAGGTTTCTACAACAGCAAGTAGTACCCAGTGAGAGGAGATTGAGAAAAGTATTCCCTCAGTACTAAAACAGCCCAGGGTGGACACACATATACTCCATTGCTAATAATATCTAGATTCAGTTGTTTTTTCCTTAACATTGAAATGTCAATGTTAAGTCAAAGCCAACACTTGCAAAGTGTTTTCACATATATACAAGCAACACAAGCGTGGTATTAAATTTCACTACTCATTCTATCGACTTTTATGAAAACTGAGAACATTGCAGCAAGACAATGATGAATTGTCTTGCTTTTGTTCAGCATCAAAGAGATCTGTATCCACTGAGATGCTTCTTGTTAAAAAACCAACTGTTTAAGCTCACCTTCTAGTCAGTTTACCTGTCGAAGTTTTAATCTTGTGTGCAACTAATGAATAGTTATCAGGACTGAGATCCAGTGTTTTTCCAAAAAAGCAAGTCTACTATATACCCACACCATATACCCTTCTAACATCAACTGTCTGCTGAGACAATGCTCAGGAAAAAAAATGACCACTTGAACTTCAAGTGCCAAAGAAACACCTGCAACAGAAAAAGCATCTCTTAAGAGGTCAGGATCTTTTTTGGGGTTCTCCGACACCATTTCTTCATATAGACAAATTGTAACATTATATGGAAATTATCATCAGCATATTAAAGAAATCACATAATAGAAATTTCCCAGTTTCAAGAACAGCTATGGGGAAAATGATTTATAAGACATTGAAAACTGGAAATCCCAGAAGAGCGGGAGAAAGATCTAATTTAAAGGAATGAAAAAAAATCAAGTGAAAGAAAATTAGAGGGAAAGAGAAAGGTTTTAGCAGTCATATAGGCGTCAGAATAGATTTCTAACCAATGACAAAACAAGATAATCTTATTGTTCCTTCATATTTGAGAAGCACTCTTCCTTAAACAGAAGATACTCAGGTTTATTGTGCTCTTCACTCTATGTGTTTCTCTACTTACATACATATTTTTAAAAACTACAAGTCCAGGAAAGCAGCAATGCAAACAATTCCAAGTTCTCCCAGATGTCTTTTATCTGTACCGGCATACGTGCATAGAGAGCTACATAAGTGTACCTAAACACTACCATGAAAAAAAAATACCAGGCATTTATATATTGAAGTGTCCTACTGGGGAGGTTCACATCATTCTGTATCACAAACAACAGAAGACAGAGATTGTTTCAGATTAACACTTTAATCAGAAGTTTTGTTTTTACATGTAAGTTACAATCACTAATACACCTGCAAGTGTTTACCACATTTGTTCAACTAAGTGTTATATGTATGCATATACAGCATAGGTCAGTTTAAAACAATCACAGTAGTTCTTAGTGCCATCTGCAAATGGAGAAAGATCTTGGACCCACTTTGTGGAAATAAATATCAAGTGACAAAAAAAGGTTCAGCATTTTTAGTTATGCATATTCAATGAAGTTCATGCACGCGCAAGAGTAAAAAGTTTTAGAGCTCTTCCTTGTAATAGCCAAGTTTTGCTAGTGACATCTCTCGTCTCAGCTGCATAACTTCCCAGAACATCTGATCCACTAAAAAAGACAGAAATATTATTAAATATATCAAATTCACATTTCATTTCAACTGATGTATTCAGGCTGCTTTACTCTACATGAATTATGGGGAACTTCATAACAAACATCTGCTAAAACCAGCATCAGTATGTGTAAGGACTAATTGTGTAGGTTACGACAAAATTTGTTCAAGTGCATATTCTAAACATTCTAAATGAGAGTCCTAAAAAAATTTCCTCAGATTTTAGATTTCTTTAAAATGGAGAATGGAACTATATCAGTACTTCTTGTCAGCTTTAATTAATTGCAGTTTCTTATTTAAGCTTCCCTGCCCCTTGATCCAACTTCTGTGAAATTAAATTACTACAAAAAGAAAAAAAATAAAGCTCGATGAGTAAAATTTGTTTCACCAAACAATCTGTAATTTTCTTATCATTTTGCCATTTATAATCTTTCTTGATGCCTTTTTTCTAGAGTAATCTGCTAGCAACAATAAACTGGGTAGGAAAGACCCATTTTTCGTATTTCATCTGTATCTTCCTAAATGTGATAAGCTTAATGCATAGCTTAATCTTCCAAACATCACAGCAATACAAATCAAAATCATGGGGTATTTCATTATTCAAGATAAAATTTCCATGCAGTCAAGATCCTGATATAGAATGTCTACAAATATCATTAACCTGAACAACAAGTAGGAGGTATTCCCTACCATAGTTCAAAAAACACTTTTGTAAAAGTGACCTCGGTCTTAAAAATTGTATGGTGCATTAGTAGAAATGCATGCAGCACATTATACAGACAATTATGATAAGTGCATTCTAGTGAATGTATTGTTGAAATCATTATGAAGCTAGAAATGCAAATTCTGTGTTTTAGTGGTAAAAAGGACAACTGAACTAAAGCATAAACTTCTATTTTTTTAAACAAACTTCTTGGGAAGAATAAATTTATCTGATAATGTTGCAAATATTTCATTATATGATGTAAAAAAAACAATAAGTTTTTTATCTCAATAGCAAATTAAACAAGTTTTAGTTGAAGCTTCACAGGTCCTTTTGGTCAAAGTAAAAAGCCTTATAACTACAAACCATATTAAAACTTAAATAATATATTTTCAAGATCTTCTGTGATGCTAGTAAATCAGTAAAAATTACCACCAGCTGAAGGTTTTATTAAATATAATTAAGTATAGGAAATAGCTGAATTTCTGGTTAATTCCATGACCTTTTAACATTGAAAATTAACAGCAATATTTTTTGTAAGTAAGTCTATCTATCACCTCGGGAGTACTTCAGGTTAGAAATATTTGGGTGTAGCTAAAATCCTGAGCTCTTGAAATTTGGAAACATCAGGAAGAGATGACTATAGGTGAGGTAGCAAAGCGGGGCTAATTCTAGCCAAATTCTTGATGAAGCAAATCCACAGAGACTTGAAAACTGGAATAATGAAATGCACAGACATCCATAAATATTACAATGTTTAACTGTTTTACTTTATTTTTAAAAATGCAACTGAACTAAAAAAACCTTCCATTTTCACAATGAAAGCAAATATTTTAATTTACTATTGACATGGGGCTAATGACATTTTTCCCACTATCTGTGCTCAGTGTTTCTGGGAGTCTGAGTGATATGATCTGTTTCAAAAAAAATTTGGACTGAAAGCTGTTTTGCAATATATTTTGATCTGGACAGGAAATACAATTAAATCAACACTGTCAAATCATCTTCCTTTCCTTTTATATTGATGAACAGGTAAAACAGTCTTGAAAATGAAGACAAAACCACGCTGCCAATATGCAATATTTTTTTAATTCTGGAATAAAGTAACTAGGTGCACCATGAATATGTTTTCACAAACATCATCTTTTATATGGACATATTGGAACCACATATCACAGCTAAGCACATTTCTGAATTAAAGTGCAGACACAGTTTAAATAAGCAGTTGCTGGATATGACATTCTGACATGACCAAAGCAACTGGGTAACAAAGATAGAGAACCCCCCCGCAAGCCACAGCCTGAAGCAATGGCAGTAAAAACACGTTTCTCTTTAGGGGTGGAGGGTGATCAAGCCTTACATTTATAACCAGAGACCTAACTAAGATTTGTCCATGCCACTGCAATGATCTCATTTCTAAGCTGCATTCAGATGAACGATTACCGGTTTTCTGTATATATAAAAGGTTACCTGTTTATATTTTGCAATTTAACCCAAAACATTGTCTTTCTTGCAAGTTCCCTCTGAAAAAATAGTCTGACGAACAGCTGTCTCAACTGCCACTGCACAAAACTCCAAGCTAAAGAAAAAATGGCCCAGATCAAACCAAACTGAAGTTTTTTGCATCCAAAGTATCTCCACATTCATTCTGTGACAGATTTGATTTTTGACTACTTTGTGGAAAAACTGTGACTAACACCCCTAGTTAGATTTTGTTTTAACATGTCTTACTGTAGAAAGGGTTTTTAAATGGACTGAAAACCAATGCATTATAACTTGTTTTAAAAAATAACAGTATTGGAGAGTAAAATATCACCATGTTCTCAAATTACAACAAAGACTATAAACTGATAACCTGTAATGTCAGGTCACAGCTAGGAACTTTACTGCATGGAGAGCAACTTTTAGAAATAGGCACTATGTAAATGTCTCTTTATAGAAGTCAAATATGATTTTTTTTATACTCACCATCTTGCTGCTTCAACAGTCCTTGCTGGATGTATCGAATATATGTAAAGAAGTTACACACAGAAGTGATCTAAAGTCATATAAAAATAATGATGTTTAATGTAATTTTGTACAGAGGTATGGAAAAAGTAGTTAAACAACTACTACACAAAATTAAATCATAGTAAATCTACTTACCCTGTAACGGCAGAAAGGAGAAATGTAGTAGTAACTGCTTGAATCTCCTAATTTGATTCTATGCTTGCATGACTTACTTTGTCCACTGAGAGCACATTTCCTACGAATATAAAGGTCACATGATTTAATAAACAAGTCTGACATTAATGTCTAAACACATGTGTGTGTTTGAGGTGTTAATGGAACTATTTCATACTGGCACAAATAGATGAGTCTCTACCTTCATTTTACATGCAGCAATTATTACATTATGTTGCCAATTATTTCAGTTCCATAAGGCCAAATTTCATTTCAATACTGGTGCATTATGACGCTTTTCTGAATTCTAAAACCTCCTTGAGCTCTGGGAATGCACTTCCATATTCACTAATTTAAATTGGCTTGACAACTCTGGCACAGTGGGATTTCTTTAATTACCTCTTGATATGTCAAATAAACATTTTTTAAATTATCAGTTGATGCCAACATTTAAACAGATTTTTTTAAAGTTCTGTTTGATATTGTATTTCATCCTAAAAAAAAAAAAAAAATCAGCTCCACAGAAGAGCAGTCTTCTGAGATGCATTTTAAATCCAGTTTTGCATTTATGCCCATATGAAATCATATTTTACATTCAAAGTATAAAATCTTTTGGGACAAAGGAAAATGGGCAGTCTGGCAGTAATTCTTTCTCTTACCATTACAAAAAGTGAGAGTAAAATAATCAAATTTACTTCTGGTGTATTGCAACTATGTAGTATTCAGGAAAGGTCATTAGTCACCACAAACTGTTCTCAAAAAAAAAAAAATTAGGAAAACAATGAATTTTAAAATATGAGAAGAATTTGATTTACTCGGAATGTCTGTATTACAGCATCTCAGATGAACTGGGTTGTCATGGCAACCACTGTTTCATTAATTTTAAAAGCTGCTGGTTCTTCTTTCTCCCATTTCTACCTCATGAAATTGGGGAGTCTAAGAACAAGCTGTCTTGCAAAAGTGAAACAAAAATTACTAAGCTTCTGTGGTTCTGAACAGTGGCTCATCGGCCCTTTTAAATTGCCTGCAGCTGGTCCACAGAACCACATAAAACAGGAGAAAATTGAAGTGTGTGTACAATTTTCCATAGCCATTTACAAGGACTAACAGCAGTTCATTGATACAAGAAATCCTGAAGCAGCTGAAGCAAGCTGGATTCAAATTTCAGTCTAGCTTTTGTCAGAACACAAACTTTCAATGCTAGGAAAATAAAATACTTTTTTTCTTCTGGTTACATAATTGCCTTCTCTATGTTGTCTTCCATCACACCACTTAAATGCTGAGCGCTCCTGCTGGTGACTCAGTTTCGTGCTGTACAGCACACACAGCTCAGTGCTTTGTTCCCCATGGGGACAATTATGTGAATCTTCTGGGGAAACCCAGCTGTCTTTTGTTAAGGCAGCACTCACTACACACTATCACAGTTACCATTCAGTAAATTCTGTATATTCAGAACCTTTCTGTACTACTATTACAGCTCTCTGTGCTCCACCTCTCACTATGCTATTTGAGCTGTTACCCACTATTTTATCTATCTGCTCCCTCACCCGAATGTACAACAAAACACAAATGTACAACAAAATGACTTCTTTAGGAACATTACTCTAGCTTTTTTTGTAGCTTAGTTTGTCTGTATTGTCTAGCTTCGTTTGTCTATATTAAGTTGCCCATTTAAGATGATAGCTTCAATTAAAAAAGCATTTTTCACCCTATAAAAATAAAAACCTGAAACTGCTATGCTGATTCAGTGAAAACTACAACACCTGCTTTCCATTCAGTGTCAGTAATAATATATAAGGCAAAGTACAATTGCTGTCCAATTACACTTAAATACAGATTCCTTACCTATTACTTATCTACAAACAGCACCACATAAGTTTTTGTTGGTAGAGTCGGAAAAGGAAGAAAAGAATTTGCTTGACCTTTTGGTATATCTAAAATAACTAAATTAAAACTCATGCATTGTCATCTCAAAACATTAATCTCTATCTTGCCAAATATTTAAGGATTTTCTAAGTTCTTATTTAAAAGTTATCCTACACTGGAGAAAACAGATTAAAAATCTCCGGAGATTTCTGAGTGATGCAGCTGAGTCTCCACATCTGGCTAAGTATTTCATCACATCAAGATGTAGCAAAGTTGCTTGAACCACAAAGATTTTAAATCCATTTGCCAGTAGTTCTTTAATGACACCTGACTTGTTTCAGTGGTTTCTGACTGTCCAGATTCTCTAGTGCTTTCATGGAACACAGCTTACAGTGGCAGATCTTGGATAGGAATTCATTACCCTCTGAGTAGTTCCTTTACTGGTGTAGGCCCTTCTGATGAGAGGCTGCCACAGCTCAGGAAGTGTACTAGTGATAGGAGGAAGTTGAAAAATATTTGAATGCTTGGACTTTGCAGGCTAGAAGGGATTGAGGACTAAGTAATAAAACACACAAAACCTAAATTTGCATTTTATACAGCTTCTTTAAGGAGAAAAGAAAGAATTTTGAGATGTGTCCGTTGCACTTTCACTCAACAGAGGAAAAACAAGGATTAAAAAGCAATGTCAATGAGAAAGAAAAAAAATCTTACAGTCAGATGAAAACATTTTGATGGAAGCTTTCTATCACAAAATTGAGCTCTCTCAAATCAAATATTACAGAGTAAATTGTCAACTTGTCCAAAATACCTCCAACAGAAAGGTCAAGTCTTTCTCAAGGCTTGGAAGGCTTCAGATTAATATCCAGACTCGCCTTGCTTTTTCACTCTGACATCCACTAAGGCATCCTACAATCCCATTCCTTCTCCACACCATCAAAGCCCCAGCACCCCAGGCAAGACCCTCCCACCCAACTTCAATGCTTGCATCAGTACCTGACAACAAGTCTTGCTTCACATTTGTCTAGGACCATTCCAGAATTTTTAAAATAATCTTCCCTCCTGTCATTCAAAGCACACTTCCTACTTCAGGCTCAAACTCTCATTCATCCTCTTTCCCACTTACATTCCTCCTGCTCAAATTCAGAGGATTAAGTCTCTATATTTCTCAAATATTTCAGCTATCTTTGTCAGCATCCTTCACATGTCCTCAATTTTTATGCCACAAGTACTCCAGATGTCATAAACCCAGCCTGTACTATTTCAATACCTATTTCTTTCATGCTGCTTTCCAGCTGAGAACCCTCAGCTCAAACCACCTGGCTTAAGTATCAGAATGGTCTTGTCCAAAGAGGCGAGTGTTACTTTTAGGGTCAAGGCATCAAAACAAGCAAAAGTCAAGCTCTCCCCAGATTACAGGGCTTGTTATATATTAGAGGGTTTTTTTTTTTTAAGTTTCATTTATCAGATGCTTACTTTCCCATGAAATTTGTAAGAACAATATTGAAGTTTTAGATTTAGGAAATTAAATTTAAAATACACAAATTTGACTGAGCTAATGAGTTGATTGCAGTTTTCTCAAGCCAAGAGATCTCAAACGAGTCAAGATTATTCCCTTGTGTAAGCTCAACATACTTTGGTCCCCCACATTCAACTGCAGAAGCTTTCACAAATCGAACAGGTTGCAAGCCAACAGGTTCAATGCTCAGAGTGTTGTTTTCAACAGCTTCCAGAACAGCTGAGGCCAACTGCAAGAGAAATTTAGAAAGCAGTTAAAAACCGTTCTGCTTCATCCATTGCCTCAAAGCAGTGACATATTTCTTCTTCTGGAAAGTTAAGAACGCAAGGGAGGGAAAAAAAAAAAAATCAACCCACCAAACAAAAATTCTATTACAAATAAGATTTCATTTTTATCATGAGCAAGAGGTCCCATTTCCAGGCTCCTGTTTAAATCCTGCACTACAAATAACCCTCCCTTCCCTGAGGCAACCTAACTTTCTCTACAGCCAGGAATGTAGTGAAGTATGTTTAAAACACTAACTTCATTTTCAGCCTTTCCTCACACATCCAAATAGCACGGGTATTTGTACATGCTGCACTCTTGTAAGAGACTGAATACGGCACAAACTTGATTTTTAAAAATTGGTGCAATTTTATTGTGTTCTATGAAAAGTACAAAAGTATGCTGCATACATCTTTATCTTGAATAAAACGAGTAAATGTTATGTCACTTTTTCAGCTAAAGATAGCACTAGCAAGGTGTTAAAACAACTAAGACTGAACAATATATAGAAATGTCAGTTGCAACTTTTGAACACTAGTCTACCTAAAGTGCAACTTTGCCCAGTTTTTTTTATGTTCACTCCTTAAAAACTCCTTCAATCATAAGATACTGGAAATGTGACCACTTTGCTTGATTGGACTGAACACTTAACCAAGACCACTGTTTCAAGTAATAGCCATTACTTAATTTAAAAAAAGATGCAACTTACATTACTAATGAATAATTCTGTGCTAAAGTTCCTTCCTACTAAGTAATAAAGATATTTTTTCTATTGCACTTTAATTATTTTAAGACCAGAATGTCACTATTAAAGTAATTCATATGAAATATTCTCTCTGCCATCTCCCAAAAGCAGAACCCTATACATACACACACAAGAGGCTACTAAGAGTTAATGTAATACTTCAACCAGTCACATAACTGCACTTTCAATTATTCAAAAACACAATACATGTGTAATTTATTGTTTGGTTTAACTGCACACTAACCTATCAATAGCCAAGTAAAACAGAAGTTAGTTGCTACACACAGCATCTGGAAACAATAAATGGTGTAACTAACAAGTGCTAGAAGCCTCATTCTTCCCGTAAAAGGCAATACAAATCTACAGTAATAATATTACCCATGAAGAACAAAATCCAAAATTATGTTGCTGCAAAAGGCAACAGGATGGCCTGCTCACATATACTGCAGAAGCAATTTAATTCCCATAGTACCCAGATTAACTTTGCAGGGGGAGAGGTTCATATGATGCTGTACACCAACCATGACAAACTGGTATACAATTAACTAAAAGACTGCATGTGCTTATGGCCAGCAAGTAACAGTAGATGAAAAGCATGGGAAAAGAACATAACACCTGAAAACAATAGATAAACATTATGAAGAAAATGTAGGATTTTCTGTGTGAGGTGCTGGGAAAGAATATCAATACTTAGGACTTCAAAATTTCTTGTTCTTATTTTAATAAAGATCTAAGAATATGCTCCTTTTTCCCTACTGACCTATACTACAAGTACAGCCTGTAAATGGTGCTTAAGAACAAAAACTATGTAAAGCAGTTGGATCTGTAATCAGTTCCATGTTATTCCCAGGACAGGTAAAACTTCAGTCTTTCCTTTGTATGTGAGAATGTGTGGGAAAAACACAAGGAGAAAAGTGTCATAATTTGATTCCTCTAAAACCATATTCACCAACTGCCCCTGTTGAATCTTAAATCCCCAAGTCTAATTCCTGTAACTCAAACCTCTCTCCAAGACTAGTCCCAGACTATGCTTGCAGTCTGCTTTGTCTGACACGAGAGAAATCAGTCCACAAAATTAAATATATTGGTCTCTACTGCCCCCTATATAAACAAGAGACAGAACACGATTTTGACACTGCATTTGAAGCATCAGGAAGAAAACTTCCATCCATTCCTACAAAGATCAGATTCTAACAGACAGGACTAATATTTGTAGTAGTAAAAAGCCCGTATCTGGAAGCACATAAATGGAATAGAATAATGAAGAAAGAAATGGTCATTTCAATACTCCAGACCAAACTTTAGTACTCCACGGTAAATTGTCACACACTAATGAAACAAAAATAGTTGAACTTCATATTGAAAACAATATGGATGTTGTTTGGCTCCATGTTACATATTTAAGCAGAAGACATCAGTGAGCACATTTAGACTATTTCCATTACCTCACTTTTGGAGAAAGTTAAACATGGAAAAATATCTTCCCGATAAATTTTGTCCAAGAAAGGACATGTTCTGTCCATAGTAGGCTCATCCTTCCAAGATCTGAAGTCATTGTACAGAGAGAGGTCAGCCTAGAACACACAAAGATTCATGTATTTTAGTAATGATATTACCACAAGAGTGTCTATCATTTGCAAATATCCACAGGTAAATAATAAGAATTAAAATGGTTTCTATTGCAATGTAAAATTTGAAAGAATGTAATGTATAAACTGAAAGAATGCTATCATGGTTCAGCTATGAATACCTTGTTAAATCCACTTTCCTAAGCCTGCAAATTCAAGTAAATGAAAAACATACAATTTTCAATACACAGAGATAATGCATCTACTGGTTACCACTACACCAGGGACAAGCTAATTACCTTTCCCCCACTTCCTAAACTTACAGATGGCTTCGAAAAACTTAGGAAGACACAGAAAACAGTCTCCATCTTCATGCATCTTCACTACAGTATTTTACATACTGCATATTTACATACATTTTTTATGTACAGTATACGGGGATGATTTATGAGCCTGCTCCTCCCACAGGTCCTCTAGTCAAAAAGGAAATGCTAAAATTACCATCAAATCATGCTCAGATGAACCATGTTCTGTGTTAGGAAAAGATAATTGTACCTGCTTTGAAAATACCTATTTTTTTCATCTCCAGGCTGAGATCAGTTAGCAGTAGGATGGCACCTATCCAGTGTGGCGGTCCAGAGACTGGTACTAGGTTGTTATTAAAAATCTATTTGCATTATGGGGACACATGCTCCTAACCCAACATATACAATACATATAAAACTAACTCCAGTCCCAAAGGGATATGCAACACCACCATCCCGCTCCCCAGGTGAAAACACCATCCTCAGACTGGTTTTGATATTCTGCTTCAGCACCTTTTGCCCTGTTTAAATCCCTCACTTGAACTACAGGAGACCTATACTCCTAAAACTATAGAAAGGAAGTACACGGCAGGAGAAGATAACAAGGATGTGAATTTAAAATTTTGTACAATTAAAAAAATACAGATAATGAAATGGGGAAATAGCATATACTAAAAATTATTTTTAATCCTATTTAAAAGATCAGTATGCTGCTTTGAATCAACCTCAGTATCTTTTTCATTTCCCATCCATCACCCCTTCTGAGTTCTCAGCACTTTGCCATTCTTTTACATAAATGCTTTAAGGAGTTCCTTCATCACTTTCAAGGGTTTTTAGTTAAATTTTATTATTTTGTTCCTTTTTTTCCCTGAAAAATAATGTACAAAAATTAGACTGGAAATTTTTTTTTCATTAGAGCTACTTGCATTACTCTCAGGTACAATCAGGAACAACTATCTTAATTAATCTGTAAGTGTTCTGGTTGCTAAGCCACCAACTTCATTGTAAAAGTGGAATTCAATAGGTGTAACTTGCACCCTTAAAGGAACATTTCCCATAACTTGAGACCATCTCACTCTGGCTTTAAAATTAATACAATCAAGAGACATCAACAGAAAAAAACATTCATCTTTTATTTGTACTCTAGAATTCCAAAAATTAAGATGCATTTCATATTAACTATTAACTTGGCTATGTTCTCAATTTACTCGATTTTACCCAAACCTACAGTCTATAAAAAAGCTGCCTTGAAAAAAATAGTTAGTGACCCTAGCTTGATGATTTCATTTTCAATCTACAAAGTGTAATACATGGGTATCTCCTGCCTGCCTTTACATATGCTTTCACTAGATCCCAGTTTTGATTACCTGAAATTCAATATACCATCAAATGTAATAATAATTCTACTTAATTTTTTTATCCTTTCACTACAGTACATGTGACATCAGCTCTTTGAACAACACTGATGCATTTATCAGCATTTCTGGTGAGGGGATGATACCTATCTGTTTAAGACCTGGGCAGCTATTCAGCTTATCTCAATCTTTTTAATATCTAAATTCATTAGACATATCTATTTATCCTAGAGGTTACTACCACATGCTAGGAAATACTTCTCTGGGATGTTGGCTGCTTTCTAGCTCCACTGCAGTTTAGGGTGGACAGCCAGACACTCGTGACTCTGTCTACATTCCACAAAGAAATCTGAGGGCTGACAGGTACTTACACCCAGCTCCATCCCACAACACAGCTCTAGGTGGTAGACTCTGCAACGTCCAAAGCTATTGGCTCAGGGCCAATACACAGCCCTGAGCAAAGGTACTCTTGACCATCTTTAGAAGTCTTCATGCAAAATCAGAAGAGTAAGATCCAAAGAGTAACCAGCTCAGTGGCACGAACAACTAGCAAGAAAGAGACTGAGCTAGGGTTTCAGATTCAAGCTCCCAGAAATGCAAACAAATTTACCTTAGAGCAGCTACAAATAAAATCAGTAAACAAAATGACAAAGCACTAGATAACGGAAAAGCCAGGAAGGCATGTATCCCCTGCTTAAAACAATGTCCTAACGACCATGCTGAAGGTACTCTTGTTTTTTTCACCCCATTCTACATTCCATTAAATGCTCCTGCTCAGAAGAGACATAAAAATACTCAAGTCCCAGGGGTAGAAAACCCACGTGTTTCTTAATGATTCCCTGGGCCACCACTGGAAGAAAAAGTCACCAGTTTGAGCAGCCTTGAAGTGTCTCCTTATGCAGCCAACAAAAAGGTGAATTAACTAAAGTGTCAGGCAGACTGGTTCTTCTGCAGCATGTCCTCCACAACTACCACCTTCTCTCCATGAGAAATTGAGGCAAAACAGATTTCTTTGGTCTCTCACTCTTGCCCAACAGTCAAAAACTTCACTGAGTCATGACTTCGTTGTGATGCTTACAAAGTAACTAGATTCCATTCCAGTTGTCCCCTTTTCTGAAGGGTAACAAGGATTCAGTTTTAGTAAGGAAAAGTCCTGGATACCGTTAAAAGTGGGTAAGCAGGTTGTAAACAATCTGATTTTTTTTGAGTATGAAACACAAATTGGAAGATGCCTTAATTTTCTAGGTTTATAGTTAAATGGTACCTAGTACAAAAGCCGCAAATGACTGGGAAAATAAAGTATAAAAGATCCAGTCAGCATATTACCCCTCTGACAGCAGCCACAGAACTGGCTGAAGAGACATCTGAGAGGAAAGACAGTGATGTGTGTTCTTTTACAGCCTCAAGACTTCTAGTCTGTAGCTAAGCCAAATGTCATAACTATCTTCTATATATCCTGAGAGGCTTTGCTTTTGTCACTTTGCATGACTTTATTTTGAACATATTTTTAATCTTGCTTCCTCATGACAATGTTTCATTATGTACTGACTAAAAATTATTTTCCTTTTAGCTTCCAGCGTTTTCATTAATTCATTAATAATTGTTCATCATTCATCTTCCCCATGTCACCTGAGATTGCAGAGATTTTTCTTCTACCTCAAGTATCTCTCACAGAAATCTTTGTTAGGTTTGACCATCTATGTCACAATTCCTGGTATTTTCAGTGTCTTTTCTGAGATGAATATATCATAGCTGCATGTACAGAAACATTCTTTCTACATTTTTATACAGCAGTATAATACTTCCAGTTTTGTTACGTCTTTGACCATCACTGAACACTGAGATGGGTTTTAAGACCGTGATCAAAAGGACACTAGGTTTTTTCCAGCACAATGTAGCTCTTACTAAGTTCACAACTGCAAGCTTGCTATTTCAAGTTTTTTCCTAAATGCCTCGTTTCTCATTTACTAATTTTTGGATTTCATCTGCTGTTCTACTAACTACCCAGTAAAATAAGCATCTTCTCAATACTTTGGTCAATTTTTGCTACTACCATTCCAAGGACTCAAGTACCAACCCCTCACCTCATTATTTCCCTATTTTCAGTGTAATGAGTAGATTTAAAAAATAAGCAAACAAATCAACCAAACAAAAAATCATCAACCCACACAAAAGAAACCAACAAACAGGCTCCAGGATTCCAGTGACTCATCACCTGTTCTCTAATAAATTACTGGCCTCTTTCACCCACTACTGATCTATAAAATGATTCTTCCTCTTTTCTGTAACAGTTTATACAATGCTTATGAAAGTTTATGAATTTTCAGTAATGGACTTCATTAAAAAGCCACAAGGACTTATCACTCCGTTCTATTGTTTGGTTTATTGTTTGCATTTTTTTAATCACTACATGCAATTCCAATATTTGAAATTTTGTCTTCCCTTAATGATTTGAAGGTAAATAAGACTTGAAAAAATCACCTTCTTCTGGTATGCAAGGAAAATTCTTTCATTAATGAAAAATATCTCTAAGATAGGAAGCATTAAATGAAGATTTAAGATCTGATCTATTTATTGTGAGTAAAAAAACAAAATAATAAAGCCAGCAAAAGTATCAGCAAAAAGAGAATGATCCTTATACATTACCTCTTTACAGTCTTTTACAATTGGCTGCATCATGGTAAGATCCTGATGACTGCCACCCATAGCACTGCTTGTACTCTTGTTTCTTGCATGGCCTTTTTTAAAAGGAGTTCTTCCACCAGACTGGAACTCCTTAGTTGGAGATGTTGGTGAAGTAGACAGTACTAATGTTTTCAGTGCTGCTACTTCAGCCTGGAGAACATCAATCTTCACAGGGCAGGGGAGAATAAAGTAATTAACAAACAGAAAATTAAAAACATCTCCAGCTATCTTGGTGCAAATCAAACCTTCATCTTCCAACAGTACTAACACACAGATGCCTAATCAACTGCATATTGCAGTAGCATTGCCCTCCTATGCACCTTGCTGATTGACATGACGCTGAAACACTGTGTCCATGGATGCTCACTAAGAATATGTCAAGCAACACAACACAATTGAATATATATTCCACAAATGTATACAGGTTATGCTCTATCTACATCTTTATTATTCACACTTCAGACTTACAACCATGTGAAAATACAAAGCAAACAAGTAGGAGAATAACTCACCTTTCCTTGTGCTTCTTTTAACTGTTTTTCTGCTGCAGCTTGTTTGACATTTGCTTCTTTAACCATTTTGTGTGCTTCCTATAAAAGATGTTTAGCTAGTGTAAATGCTTCACACACATTTTAAAAATCCAACAACTAATGATATTTGCTTCATGAAGACTACTTGTGACTATTATGATGTGCAATAGTCTGAAATTAAACAGCTACATAAAAATCCCTACAAATCTATGATTTTGATTCATCATTGGCCAACTAAGGCTCTTCTTGGTCCTGAGGCCAGATTCAGAAATTCAGCAATTGCACCCACCCCACTCCAGCAAGAACAATACCTGTCATGAACACCAGGCTCCAGTCATGCTTCAGTGGCTGACAAGTTCCTTGACCCCCAAGAGAAAGACTCAACCAGTAGCAACAAAAACAACATAGGCACAGTAGCACATTCAAAAGAACTTCTCCCTTCTTGTAGCCAGAATAACCGGTTTTACACAACTGTAAATTCCGGCATGAAGGAACCAGGCAAACAACTATGAAGTCTAAATTCTTGTCATCAATAAAACAGACAAAATAACAGCATAAAAACACTTCATCATTTAATAAGCATTTTTTAAGTAGAATGGAAAAAGCACTAATAAAACAATCTAAGTACAGGAACAAGGCTAAGCCAATAAAGAAGGAAGCATAAAAGGACTGAGGGTTTTTCCAACATCCTTTTATCTCATAACTCTAAGCCTTTTGTCTGTATAATGTATTTGTTTAGGCTCTGATCCAATTTGTGCCTATGACCAAATTACTGTTCTCACGTGGTACTCACTGAAGGCAACAAAAATCAAAGTATCAGAGCCACCAATCAAATTACTTGGGATAGGATCCTTTTCATATCTGTAAAGCGCCTAGCACATCTGGACACTATATAAATAAAACAAAAAAGTTCATACATTGTCATACCAAAAGATCTGGCTCCCACTAGCATACAACACAGCTGTATAGTATGGGTTTGTAAAATTCTCGTAAGTAACAAGACACATGCAGGAATGGTAACATACACATTTATACAATGTGTACAAGTACATTTAACATTGATCATGCAGTTTCCGCTTAGTGATGCATCTTTGAAAGCAAAGCATGTTACTGTGCTATTACAGTGCAATATGCACCCAGCTGTGCAAAACAAGTCTCAATCCTCCCCTGGGATGCAACAATATAAGCCCTAGCACATCCATTCATATGGCTGCTGATATTAGTGGGATTCAAAATTAAACATGAACTCAAGGGCTGCAGATCTCAGTACAAAAGAAAAAAAATCAATAAACCTCACCACTGCATCTTGTTAGAGCCTCTAAGTGAAATCAAATCACAAAAGAAAACTTAGGGTAACATGCCTATAATAGTCTAGACAATTCAAACTCAAAATACTATTACTAATAAACTACATTTCAAACATTTTAACAGATTGACACGTTCTAAGCAATACAATGTCATAAATAAAAATTTCACTGATAATTTTCCTTTTATTCCTCCACAATTAAAATACCTGTCTGACATTTTCCTCCCCTCACCATACACAAGTATGTATACTATTAAAAAACCCTTTCACTCTTCTATTTATTTTTTTACACAAAGGAACTGCTTAATATTTTAAGCAACATTGCTCTACCAGGATGTAGTTTGTAATTTGATTTTTTAATGTATTTTCAAATATATTTCAACTATGTCAAATGTTTCAAATGTAAAACAGTGCTTTTATACAACCTCATAGGCTTAAACACTGGTTCTAAAACATAGGTAATGTTGTATCTTTTATGCATATGCTGAAAGCCTATACTTAGAATTTAATAAACGTATAAATTATCCATGGATTATGAAATTTATTCTGACAGTTAATGATACCACAACTTAGGCCCAAAGCATTCCTATATATATATATATATATATATATATTCCTAAGATAAAATGAGAACTTATCCTACTTCAAGTTACGGATTTAGCATTTTATTTCTGTATAACACAAACTCACAATCTTCACTATTACTACTGCCTTTTCCTCAAATGCAATGGTCTCACTGAAAGTTCAGGCTTCTCACTTGGTAATCACATTTCACCCTGGTGCATCACTCAGCACTAATGTTTCTGTTGAAGTCTGTGGGTGTAGCAGGCTGTCAGAGCCAAAATTCAGAAGCTGAAAGCATGGTTAAGTTATGTACTTGCTACCTCCATTCATCTGGAACTACGTTATTTTTTTATTTAGTCACCATGGCAACCCCAAATTTAGCTCTTATCTAGATAGCCTTGTTGTCAGACAGAGAAGCTGTCTCAAAATAGTTATGCCAAAAAATAAGCTGATATATTTCCCTTATTTTCTTCATTTTGTGTCTAGGCAGATCAACAAGCTCAATAAGGTGTCTCGCATCTAAGTGAAAAGTCTGCTGCTTTCTCTTAATCCTCTACTTCAACACACCCAAGCCTTCAGGACACAAATCCCTTTACGAGCTTATTGCAGAATAATTCAGCATACAACATACTAGTTCTACATAAAATATCTGGCTCAGCTTCCCTTAAGTATATCACATCGAAGACTCCAACAAACCTCAAACAGACTAGCTGTAAGTTCTTCCAATTCCTGTCCAAGTTGATCTCGCACTTTAGAAAGCCTTTCACATTCTTCATCTTTTAACTTCAGCTCCTATGGAAAATTGAAAGTTATTTATTCTGACTTAAGAGTAGTAATTTGGCCTTTTAAAGCTAATACCACAAGAGAGGGGGGGTACAAAAAATAAAAACAAATAATCAGAGGAGCATCAAACCTTTGCTAAACAAAGCCTTTCAAAATAGTCATCTTAACTCTAAAAGCAATTAAATTAATGCTATGCATATATAGCTATTTCTTCCTGCTGTACAGAATTATACCAAGCCAATCTAATGTATACCTAAGCTAAACACCAACATTTCCAAAATACTCTGAAGTAAAAAACCCCTTTTCTCCTGGAAGTATTCACATAAAATATAGGTCAAATTAATTATTGGGGCAGACAGAACACCAGACTGTCTACCCATTTCTTAAAATATGTTTAAAGTAATCCTTTTTAAAAAACAAAAAATATTTATTAAAAAATCAAAAAGCACTCAGGACAATCCACAAATCTAAATGAATTTTAAATATATTTTACTACAAATACTGTCTTCAAAATACCTCCTTACAATGTTCCTAAAATCATACTTTAATTATATCCTTGGCCTTGTTTATGCAGATGTATAAATAAAATTAAAACAATGAAATTCAAAATTCATTAACCCACTAAAATTTGAGTGAAGGTCTGACCATTTTTACAGTAAGATTTTAAAAAGATTTGACAGTATAAGGGTTAGATATTCCCAACCTCATCCGTACTGAGGATAAAGTAGAGTACTTTGCAGAGAAGTAGAAAAAGGCTGACAGGAAATTTGAAAAAAGTTCTTCTCCCCTTCTGCATCCATAAACCCGGGAATCTCTTGCAGAAAGAGAAAGAAGCAGAGATAAAGTAAAAGAAAAGTAGCCAAGTCTGACCTTTCAAACTTTTTTTGGCCCTAGCTCCCTTTACATCCCAATCCATCTCCTTTTTCCTCTTCCCCCTGCCAATAAAGGCATTACAGTGCCATTATTCCTGAAATGCAAGACCAAAGACTGTCACTAGTAGGTTGAAGACTTCACATACAATCTAGCAAACATTTGCTCTGAAAACCTTCACAAGCCAGTGGAAAATAGCTATCTTCAGAAAACTGCAATAGGCCAGTCATGAGAGAGCCATTAAAAAAGGCCCAAATGGCAGGTTCTCTTGTGTTTCTGGAAGGTGGTATTTCTTCCAAAGTATTCATGACCGAATGTTGCATACAACTAGGTGGGAAACTGCACTTTGCCTTGTAGCATGTTGGTATTAGGTCTTGCTCTCAAATTTGGCAGTGAAATTGACAATAGATTTTTCTGTAAGGTGAAGGGTCCTGTTTGACTTCAGCTCCTATGCTGGACAAGAGGTAAGGGACTCTTCTGGAATCATCTAGTATCAAAGGCATTACTCTAGCCTTCTTTTATTTGGTTTTAATTTTGAACATTTTGATTCATTTTTAGTCTAGATTGTTCGTCATTTGGATTTTTTGCTTTCTGATATGCCACTATTTTGTGAGGTACTACTTAAAAGATGGGGATTTTTCCAAACACAGTATTTCTCAAATTTTATCCAAATCTTAATTGCTAGCTACCATTCTGCACACAGTGACCTATCTCATTCTCAAAAAAACACCCCAAAAAGGCAGCAGGAAAGTAGCTACAGATGTAGGCATGAGAAGGAGAAAGGAATACAAAAAACTAAACACAAAAGAAATACAAGAAAGAAAAAACAAAGAGGTTAAAAAAAGAAAGAGGAAAAAATTATTTTGTTTTGGTTTAAAGTTATTTTCCACATTAAAGTATGGTTCTTATTCAGGAAATGGATGATTCTGATGCAAAATGCTTAGAGCTCAAAAAAGAGTTGAAACACTTCCTATATATGCAGAGGAAACACCAACATTTCCTTTGGCTTACTTCCCTGATTTATAAGGACAATGCATCAATACATCTTAAAAGCAGATTGTACCAATATACAGGTCAAGAGCTGTCAAACCAACAATGCAAGTAAAACTAACCCAGGCTCACCTACCACTACCAATACACTACTTATATAGAAAGTTACATTTTGGCTGCAACTGGAAAGATTATGAGAGATCAGATTAAAATTTAGCCAGATGAGTAAAGTTTCTTAACAAAAAGACAAACACCAGGCATCAACTACTCATGGCTGCTTAGCTGGATTTGTCAAACACCAGGCAAGTTTCTATGACATGATTCAAGAGAAGCATAATGTAAGACATGATTTTTGCTAAGGAAATTTAAGCTCAGGCTTTTCAGGCAGGGCAGAAATGAAGAGTGCCTAAAGCAAAAAGCTTAGCAGTTATTAGAAACATTACTACTGCCTGTGGCTTAAAGGCATTACTGGAAAGAGCCAGACCCAAGAAAGAAGCAGAAAAGACAACTCTGTGTGCTAAACTAGGATTCATGTCGCAGTCCTTTACACATTACTGTTCTGAAAAAGTTAATTCCATCAAGAAACTATTATAAAGCACACTACAAACACACTTACAGAAGGCAAGAAAAAAAATAAACTTGAAAAAAAACCCTCTTACAGTTAAAAAAAAGTCTGTATCAAAGGGTCATGTTGTTGTTTGTTTCTCTTTGATCTTCACAGGGTGATTATTTAAAATGAATCAGGAGATATGAATTGCAAATTACTGCTTCAAAACCATTCACACTTTACATTCTAGGAAGAAAATCATCCTACATCTAGCTAAGCAATTTAACCAAATCAGAACTAGAGGCATAATACCAAGGAAAGAACATTTTCTACAGATATCACCTAAATTCTGAACTGGGGGGATACTGCTGAATTCTGAAATTGTCAAAGAAGAATTTACATTAAATGCAGTCCTATTTGACTGGTCTTCATTCAGCACGCAAGTTAAACAAACTACATAAAAATCAGTCCTTTGCAAGGGAATCAGATTCTGATGTGACAGAAGATGCAGAATCTCCTTTTGAAGTTAGCAGCATTTCACAAACTACTGAACTATCTTATGGTGTGGGTGAAGATGTTTCTATTTTGCTTTCATGCAGTCTTCTTTTTACTCTCCTGAGAAAATTTCTCTGCCTACAATGCACTGTGACAGCATAAGAGGTGTGGAAACTTTCATCAAAGATAGCCAGGAGCCGCTAAAACACCTTCAGAGAACCAATGCATCTTTAACCATCACAAGCCTGCGGCCTTACAGTTCAACTGCAATTTGATTTTAAAAAAGATTGAAAGCATACACTGCAGTACAGTTGTAACACGCCCTCATTTTTATTGTTAACTTATAAGAAAAGAACAAATTTTAAAATGCTGAACAGTACTGTATAGTATCACTGCAACTCCTGGGTAGTTATTGTGAATCTGTTTATTGATTAATCCATGCAGAGTTTTAAAATATCATGTTTATCTACAGATCAGAAGACATGAGATCAAATTATAATACTCTGTTTCTGAGATGAAAAATGTATACAGAAATTGAAGCCTTTGAAAGAAAATTCTAATTCTGAGAATCAGACTCTCAAACTATGTTGAAATTGACAGTACATTCTACACTATCATCTCTTTCACTGGAATTACTGTATGGGGGAAAACAAATCAATTTTACTCTACTACGAAAATATAATTCATTCACATTTTACTACAGAAAGTCAAACGTGGTTTTACTTGTTAATAACTGTGCAGATCTTACTATAAAAGACCACAGGAATCATGGAAACCAAACATGTTGATACCATCATCTCTGGCAGACTGTTCTTTCCTCATCAAAGAGGGCTAAAACATCAGTTTATTTGATAAGGAAACAGCTTTGGGTCAAATCACACAAAAATTCAAGAAAAACACAACTATGAAATGCTAAAGCTCAGAAACTACAGGTAAGCTATCCAAAACACAAGCAGTACACTGATTAACTCAGATGAAAAGGAAAAGGTATTCTCTCACAAGGACTCCACTAATTTTGTATATCAAGAAATACCATGTATCAAAATACCATCACTCTTGGAGACTATCTACATGTGGTTGACCTATGGTCAATAACCACAGTGACAGAGCTCAATCCAAACATAGCAGAGAAAATACAAATACACAGAAATATGAAGCCATAAGGTCTCAGGCATCACAATCACCAAATCTTTTAACATCTCAATTTCCCTGATGCTGCTTTAAAAGAGTCATGAAACAAAAAGGGTTCCAATGATCTAAAGCAAACACTACTCATCTCCACCTTTAGAATACAGCCAGAAATTATGACTTCAGTGAAAAAGTAAACAAAAAATTATCTGAATGGTCTCAAAGAGTGAAAAAAAATCTGTCATTTTAATTAATGGAGCATTTTAAGGCAAAAGTATGCAAAATTTTATATGGCCCATTAGAACAGAGTTCAGCATTGCTGTTAACCTCTGACACAACCTCTCTCCCAGTCTTATGACATGATTTGATGCTGCAACTGATCTAGATTGAAGTAGAAAGGGTATTTTACTCTCATCAAGACATAAGCTTTTGAAAGACTTTTTCAACTATCTTGCCAGCAATGCCATTCATTTTAAGAAGTCTATAGTCTTAAGAAAGCCAAGGCATACATAAAGCAGGGAAAAAACCCTTATTCTATCACTGAATAATTTATCAAGAACCATATTGAAATGTCTAACAATTACATGGCATATATACACTATATAATATTTTTAAAAAGACAGCAATTTTAGAAAAAAGTTACACTCCAAGCAAAGTGAAAAAAAAAAAAAAATCTGTGATTCCCTAAACTTTAAATTTGTTTTTCCTTTCTAATTCCCTTTTAGATCACAACTGCAACAAATTCTAATCAATCTTTAATGTATAATATTATAGCACACAGTTTGAGTAGGAAATTTGGAACAAATGAAAAATGCAAAATAGCAAATTTGCATTTACTTTGTTCACTCTCTGTAGCCTGTAAAGTTTCCAGGCTCAATAAGCTAACTAAATTCAAGTGTAAATTGTAATTCTCATTTTTCTCACTAGTAAACAGCAGACAGAATTACAAAGAATTTAAAGCCATTACACAAAAGACAGCCAGTTGTACAAAGACACTACCTATTCATTACATCCCTATAGGATTTGAACTGAGTACTCATCAACAAAAGTGAATATGCTTGGAAACAGAAGTTTAAAGATTACATGACATATGAATATCACAGAGAGGACACAGCACTATGTGAACAGCCATGAGTTTTGGAAGAAAGATAACCAGAGATGAGTTAAGGATAGGCAAAAATAGTCCTCGTGCAGGAAGAGGAAGAAAGCAGGTATAATGGAAGGAATAGGGTTTATTGTTGTACAGTCTGTACAGACCCCTGCCACGACTAAGCAGTTATGAAACAGTGCAAGTTCAGAAAGAAAGCAAAGCAAGTTACCTCTCCCGTATAACACTGGTAAGAATCACATGAAGAGCTGAGAATGAACAAGAACTCCATCAACAGTCTCAAGTTAGTGGTGAATTGCTTTTGTTAAGACCACACAAAGAGTTTGAAAACACAAAACATGCAGTTAAGTATGTCCTAGCAGCCTTCATGCCATTTCCTTAAGAACAGCCTTAACAAATTCCAGAGTGAAATAGGAAACATTTCAATCTTTAAGAGACAAAATTGTATACACAGGAATAAGATTTTTAGATCATTCCAAGCTATCGGTAGCAGATCCAAGTTGTGGTTTTCAAATACATGAGCTGTCATTTGGTATACTGTAGAGCTTTTCTAAAGCTTGGGTGTTAATTTGTTCTTATTTTCTAGGGTTCCAGGTTTAACTGCTAGGATTCTATATTCACATGCAAGGTCCTCAAGTTTAGCTCAGGGTAATGTTTTCTTTCAGTGGTCAAAAGCTAAGCAAACACACACATTAGCAAAGGAAGCCACTACTCAGCAATAAAACAATAAACAGAAAAAGCAATGTCTGAATCCATAGTTAAGGTACTAGGACAGTAATGATGACTGCATCCAACAAGATAAGGTAACAAACAGAGGGTAGCAAGTTCAAACACAAGATGAGCTTAAACCTAAACAAGAATGGAATCACCTAGAGAAGAAAGGGCACAGATACAAATAGCACAAAATCTACTCAAAAACTCTAGCACAGAGAAATGTTAAAATGATAAATGATGGCTTTGCATTTATATAGCACCATCCATCCAAACAACACAAAGCGCTTTACAAATATTAATGACTTGAGACACAGTGTCTTCAAAGGTATCCATATTCAATTTGAAGTGTGGTGTAACAGTACCCTAAAGAACACAAGAGATATTTTTACTGCTTCTTTCCTATGCAGGCATTCCCCTATGAAACACTCCTGTTTCTAAAGCATTTATAAATTCCATCACACTTTTAAACTCCAGATGAAAGAAGACTCTAAAGGTATATAATCAGTGTCTATAAATACTTATTCAGTAACAACTGAATGACAGAAAATTACTCCTATTCTCAAATGTCAGAATGAAGGAAAGCCTACATTAAAAAAAAAAAAAAAAAAAGTGTGTTTAACCAGATATTGCAGCAAAAGCTTCCATGGTTAAGTAGCAGCACCAGCACTAGAAAAAAAACATTATCAAAGAATAATTCTAAGACATCAGCACTGCACTCAGAAAATTTGTTATGGTGTAATTATCAAATGTAAAATCTAAAACAAATGAGCAAAATTCAAGTGCACCTTCTGGCCCATCTATCATTCTGCAATATTAGAAACACTTTCAAGAAGAAAAAGAGGGAGGAAACAAGACAACGAACCTTACCCTCTGAGCTTTCGCAAGTTCTTCTTTCAATCGTTCATAGCCCTTTTCTCTTACTTCCAGTACAGATGGGCTCCGTAAGTGAGATAAACTGTCTGTACTCAACCCAAAAATATCTTCATTTCCTTCAGCAACATCTGCTACTGTAGTACCCTGCAAAAGCTCCCTCTCTACGTTATTGCTCTCCTTTCTGGCATTACTGTGATTGAATGACCCGCTCTGGGGTCCAGAGGTAGAACAATGTACAGCGTCGGTAACATTGATGCTGTAAAGAAAGCAATATAATTTTTATTTATATAATACATTAAGAGTAAGCATTTTAGAAATGGCAATAGTGATGTTGAATATATAATTATGGACACAATTTAATATTAAAATACTGTAAATAATATTAAAATTGTATCTTTAATGAAGCAAATAGTTTATATGCAACGAATATCAACAATTCAAATAAAAAGACGCGTGGCATTTACCTGACACCTGACGCTTCTCCGCAATTCAGTTGTCTGGGAGATGAATAAACAGGCTGTGTAGGAAGGTCAGAAGCATTTAATGCATTGGGTTGGATTGGCGTGGACACAACAGAAGGATGTGGTCGGTAGATTACACTGGGTGAGGTAGTTTGTTCCTGAGTCCCTGGCTCATTTACTCCAAGAAGATCTGGTGTAGTAGGAGAAGCGAGGTTCACTTCATGAAAGCCTTCCAAGGGGTCACTGGCCATAATAAAAGCCTCATTATACGAATCCCTAAATGAAATAATCACATTATCAGAAAATAAACAGGAAATACTTAAATATATCTGACAGCTATTTGAATTTAAAAAACACTCAAATGTTCAGAGTACAGTAATTTCACACATGTAAGGCGCACCTTTTTGACTGAAGTTTCAATCCAAACCCGGAAGTGCGCCTTATAGGCCGGTGTGCCTTATATATGGACACAGTTCAGAAATTTGCCAACTCGGAAGTGCAAGCCTGCAGCAGCCCTGAGCCCAAGCGGGACCGGGGCCGCCTTCCACAGCAGCCCCAGGCGGGGCCGGGCCACCCGGAACGGGGGCTGCACAGGGCCGGGGGCAGACAGGAGTGCCGGGGCCCGCGGCACTGGGTGGGCACCTGGGGCTGCATTTAAAGGCTACGCTGATCTGTGAAAACTGTTTGCAAATTGAGCACCCGCCAGTATTCTGTTAGCAATTTGTTACTTTGTTGCAAATGGATTCTTGCTTTAAACAAACAAACAAAAAAAGTGTGCCTTATAGGCCAGTGCGCCTTATATGTGGACTTCCGAGCCACTCAGAAGTGCACCTTATAACCCGGTGTGCCTTATGAATATGAAATTACTGAACTTCATGATAGAATGCAACAGACTCTGCATCTAAATGGGATGATAAAATCAAGAACACACTCTACTATCACAAAACAATGTACTGTAATTTCACACTCATAAGCCGACCCTGGTTATAATCCGCACTTCTGGGTAGCCAGGTAGACCACGGAATCTGTCCATAAATAAACCGCACCGGGTGATAAGCTGCACTTTTTTTTTTTTGAGCAAGGATCCATGTGTGACAAAGTAACGAGTTAGTAACAGAATCGCAGGGTTTGCTATCAGGTGCACAATTTGCAAACAGTTTTCACAGACCAGCGAAGCCTTTAAATGCAGTCCCAGGTGCCCTCCCTGTGCCGCCGGCCCCAGCACTCCCGCCCCCGGCGCTGGCTGCCGCAGCTCCCCGCCTGCTCAGCAGCAGCAGCAGCTCCCCTTGCAACACGGAGCCAGTGGCTCACCCCCTCACCGCGCGCTCGAAGCCGGCTGGCCGCCGCCCACTCGCCAGCGGCTCCACGGCAGCTCCCCACC
>VRYO01001878.1:11232758-11256562 GCA_009812075.1 Sialia sialis | reverse complement strand
GATGGATTCTTCAATGAAAAAGGTGCGGCTTATATTTGTGAAATTACTGTACTTCACTATTTCTGGACAAATCTTAGGGCTCTCTGGAGTAAGTACTTTTAAGCACACAGAGTACGCAATAGGTTAAAAGATGTGCCATTTCATGTATTTGTGATAACAGGCACAAATTTGTCTACATTCTGAAGCCCAGAAGCCCATGCTGGCTCACACAGAGAAAAAAAAAAAAATTGAAAGCCTACTTATTATTTTTCAAATGTTCAAATGCATTTCAACTGTCCCCTTGGACCATCACATCAATTTACCCCAGGAAAATAGTATGTTCAGAGGATGGATGGGAAGAATCTATCCTACCTACATGGTCCCACTCCTTTGAGAAATGTTACACTTAACTCTTTTTCCACAGCTTTTACACCCAACCTGGCTATATCCTATGGTATTTTTAACATTAAAAATAGGAAGAGCCCAAACCAAAAAGATTCACTCTGCTTATACATTAAATATTGGCCTCAGACTAAACAGTAAATAAATCCATGTGCAACTCCTCAGCTATCAAAAAACAAGCTCTCCCCGATACAGGAAGTAAGAAAGTTTAAAAAGTTATACAAGTTATTCCTGGAAGAGCTGAAAATAAAGTCCCTCAGCTATATTTTTCCCATAGCCTGTCAAATGGGCACTCAAAAGCAAACCATCTGTGTAAAACACTTTCCATTCACAACTTTTTTCTTTCCTGTGATTACTTCTCACTAGGCAGTGAGCAGGCACAAGCTGGGTAAGCATCCAGACAAGACAAAGGAGCCCATATTAAATATCTTAGTTTCAAGACTCACCAACACCATTACGAAGACACATTACACATTAATGAAAAACATACATGCAAAAAAGCCAGGTGGTTGTAAAATTAAAAGCTCTCTTTTGGGAAAGAACTCTTCAAAGTAATGGTAACCAAAAGGAGGAGGATTAAAAATGCACATTAAATTCCAGTGTCATTAAAGACTAGAGGCTTCCTTAGGGCTTGCTGGAAGGATTCACATTATTGACTAAGGCAGCAATGAACAGCCTTGCTGTGAAGGAACACGAAGCAAATGGAAGCAGAGGGCTTCACTAGGAGCCAAGCTGATTGTGTGCAAAAAACTATACACTGTTGACACAGCACTCTTTAGTAGTAATTCTGCTACTGTGAAAAAAAGCTGATATTTTGACATTTCAGGACAGCACATATGTTAAATAAAATAATGAATTTTCTTAGTAATTTTCCTACCACATTAATATAAGGTGAAAGCTTGGAATCACATTAGCGCCTACCAAATGTGATTATTTTCATCTTAGTTGATACTATGCAATTAGGATCACACAAAAAATGTCAAATACTGTAATAAATCAGGATGAAACAACAAAATAATCCATAATAATTAATTTCCTTATGCTTTCATCTGGAAATAACGCAAATTTGGAGGGAGCTGACAAAATGTCGCTTTTTATTACCTCTTTGCTGCCACACCTGCACTGCAGACTAACCACAACTTCATGAGGAAGCTATGCTCATATTTACTGTTTTCTCTAATAGTAAACTAAAATGCACTACAAAGAAACCAGTTTAACAACAGTTGGTTTAACACTTCCTAAAGCTTCCAACAGAAATCGAGAACTATGAACATTTCTAACAGCAGCCAAATCAAAATGCTTAACCTAATTTTTCTGTTATTATTCTAAGAGGAGTTTAGCTACACGTCTCAATCAAATCACTCAATAACTAAATACTAAAAAGCTTCCTAAAAGGCAGTAATTTATTGTGGTTTGTTTCCTTTTGAAAAAAAATGTTGAAAACCACCTAATACAAACTCTGGAGTTTGCCTTTCCCAGATTACTTCTGAATACCAGACACTTTGAAGATAACAACTCTGAACAATCTCCTGACTGCTATAGTCCATTTAAAAGCAATGCCAACGCCAAACATTTCACACATCAGTAATCTCATTTTTGGCTTTAATAATAAAAGATACAATCATAATAGAATGGCTACCTGCTTGAGTAGGAAGAAAAAAAAATCCCCTAAGGAAGAGAGGTAACACCTCTCACCAAGAGCAAATTCTAGTTAGTATTTATCAAAAGGATGTGACCATTAGCCACTGTAATTTAACCTCCATGCAGCAGGCCTTTTAATATGCAACTGAGTCTCAAAGACTTCTTTTATTAGACTCCAACATCTGCTTTAGCTCATTTGGGAGGGGTCCAGAAAGTAGCTTTTTCCTCAAAACTACTGCCATTAGCCCACCTCTGAGCCTGCATTCTTCCCAGTCAGCTTAGGAAAAACAAAATTGTTTTAAAATATTTGGCACTATAGAGCCTGTAATGTAATATGCTTTAAACTCTAAAGAACTCAGTAGGGAATTAAAAATAGTGGAGTAATGAATACCTTTTAAAGAAGCAGTTCAATTAAGTACTGCTACTTCAAACCTATCAGATGCAAATAGGCATTTAAAATTTAAATTTTTATAAGGCATATATGGGCAATAATTTCAAGTTCAAAACTAATTCAATTACATCCATCCAGTATAAGATATTCATGAGATGTAGGCACAGGGCAAAGTTTGGTAGATTTTCTTCCTGAACTGTTTCCTATTTAAGCTTAGCCAGAGATTTCAAGCAAGTTTAAGCACCATTGTCAATGCCACATGATTGCACGAACACAATTCAAGATTTAGCGTAGGAATTTCTTTAGGGTTTGCAAAAAATAATTTCCAGTCTTAAAATTTTGCAATTGTGATAGAAATTTCTACTCCAGGAACCCAAAATAAAACTTTTTTTTTTTCCCTTTGGGCCAGTAAGGTATGAGATAAAAGAAACCACTGGACTTCTCAAATCTTTACACATTTTACTTTTATTTTCAAGTGACCTCACACCATTTATTTACCAACACGTGATCTATTAGGCAAGACAATAAATGGAAGGTAAGTTTTAAGTTCAGCAAGCTCAGAATTTAACAGCTGGCAGAAACACACTTGCTTTAATATGAGAATATTTTTCTACTGTTGCCATATAACACTACGATGTGGGTCTATTTTTACTCTCACTTCATGCATTGAAAACATTATTTTGCACTGTTTTAAAAGAAACACCGTTTACTTGATAGCAGGATTTTATGAAGTTAATAGGATTTTTGTTTTGATGAACTGATGAGGAAAAAAATCTCTTAAAAACTTTATTATAGGTGTATTTTCAACTAGAAAAATATAGGTACAGACAGCAACTAAGTGTCTCTCTTACAGAAACAAGCAGCACATGAGATTCAATGACCTATATTTATGAAGTGTTTGTGAAACTTATAAATAAACATGGTTAAAAGTCTGGTAGATAGTATACCTCTTACTAGAGTGAGAAGTCAGTGCTTTGCAAAGGCAAAGAATACTGCAAACTTTCATTGTAAACAAACATTCAAAGAATGCTGTTCTGTTCACCAAGACTCTAAAACCAAGTTAATTAAACTGAAAATATGATTCTCTTTGCAGTTGCTGATCTTTTTAAAGCAGAGCAGACTGCCTTATCTGGGAAAGAATTTCACAAGCCCAGGTTGATCAGGTTTAAACCTGATCACAATGACAGTAGTGTCATTCTTGCCAAGACTTGGCCATAAAGATCCTCTCGTTTTCAGTTAACACTGAAAATACCCAGTAAGTAAAACCTAAACTTCAGTAAAATTGCCATGAATTTCCTGACATTGTATCTGCAAATACATTTAAAGAAAAATTTTTTTTAATTTATTAAAAAATGGCTAGTGTATTAGTGCTAATAATGTCTCTAATACCAGTCTTAAGTAAGACAGTAGACAAAGTTTCCCATGCCATATTAAAAAGAGTGTCAAAAATAAAAATCCAAAGCACACATCTCTTTTCTGAGAAAATCCATAAACCTAAGTGGAACAGTGAGTGACTATCTCATTTCGTATTTTACATTAATTTTTAAACCAAGTCAATAAAAGCTATGAAGATAGCTGCGGTCTATAATCAAAATGCTTGTGACGGTTCTCTTCTCCTATAGAAAAAAAATTCCCCTTTTAAATATAGCATAACAAGATGGATATTCCAGTCACAGCTGTGAGGTGCACTCCCATTTGTTATTTATTAAAAGCATAATGAGAACAGTGAATTATTTATTCTTCTTTGCTCACTAGGTAACATTAACCAAGCACAACGGATGAATGACTGCCAAGAGACAAACACAGAAGGCCAAACTTTAACCCTTCCAAAAACTCATTAAACAGATCTGTAATAGAAACAACAATAAAAATATTAAAGCAACAAGACTTCAGGTTTTGCCCTACAGTGAGGAACACAAACATTTGACCAGATGGTAGCTGCCAATACATACTTCTAGTCAGAATGACCTTACATCAAAAGAGGAGCTGATAATTTCAGTTACAGCAAGTCTGTAGATTAATTATTTTACCTATCTAGGTAAGTGCTTTTGAGACTTCCTAAGAACACGCTTGAAAATGAACACAGCAAACAAACCAAGCAACATAAAACTTAGTACGTTATCTGCAAACTAGGCAGGTAACACTTTCAAACTCATGAACGCTGTAGCTTTTTGTCAGCAAGACAAACTCTGAGGGGACCATTAAGGCTTTGATCATTCTATGGTCTCCTACTTCCAAAACCCTGTGACTTTTAGGGAATTAGTGGAGCATCAGCTCTCTGGCAGCACAAATTTTCTGCGTAACTCATCACTTGAAATCAACCTGTAAACAAAATTTACTTTCTGAGCCTTACTCTCCAACATGATTACATCAGAAATTAGAGATTAAGTCAAATATGCTACTTAACTACTTCAGCTTACAAGACCACTTATGGGCGACTAAGTATGACCCTCAAAATTGCCGGACAGACCACAAAGCAACCACAAACGCTACAGGCGAGCGCAGCCCCACTGTCCCAGAGCGCAGAACACCACTCCGGTCCCTGCCCACGCTGCTCTGGCGACCCTCGAGGGGTGTGAAATCTGCGAACCCTACGAGGCGCCCTGCCCTGCCCTCCGCCCGCTTCTCTCTCTGCCCCTTCTGGCGTTCTCCCCAGAGCCGCAGCTGCCGCCTCGCCAGCCGAGAGCTCCGTGAGCGGAGGCGAAGCGTTCGGCACTAGCTCACCTCTCCTCGCATCGGTCACCGCCGCCGGGCCACCCTTCCCCTCGGGCCCCGCACAGGCACTACGCGGGGAGCACGGCAGCTGCTCCGACCCGGGATGCGATGGCTCTTTGTCCGCCAACGCTGCCTCCTCCGGGCCAGGTGCTCCCGGCACTTTCCGGGGAGGTCACTCAGAACTACTTTTACCTAGTTTTGCCTTCGACCGCGGCTGGACTCGGGGACAAGAGCATCCCTGCCGCCGAATGCCCCTTCCGAGCCCACGCAAGCCCCGATGGATGCGGGGACGCCCTCCCACCGCAGACGGGCACGGCGACACGGCGCGGGCCGTCACCTGTCCCCACGTTCTTCCGAGTAGGGACCCACAGCCGCCACAGCCAGCCCGCGCCCGCTCACGGCGCCCAGGCTATGGGCAGCGCTCCCCGGCGGCGCCTGCTCCGCCCGCCTGGGCACACGCTCCCGGAGACGCGTCGGCGGGCAGGTGCAGCAGCAGCGGGGAGCCACAGCCCGGGCAACCATTCTACGGTCCCGCTGGCGGAGCTGGAGCCAGGGCCGGTGCCGCGCCGCCCCCACCGCACGTACCTGCCGAGCCTCGAGAGAGGAGCGGCCGCCGCCTTCGCCGCGTCCCCTCAGCCGACCTGCGGGGCTGGGCCGCGCATGCGCGGCGCAGCACAGCGCCCGCAGCGGGGGGGGGGGCAGGTGCGCGCAGCCCCGCTGCCGCCCCCTAGCGGCGGGGCGCGGGTGACCTCCGTGAGGGGAGCGGACGGCGCGGAGAAGGCGCCCGAGGGTTAAACACTGCAACACTGCAACACTGCAACACTGCAACACTGCAACACTGCAACACTGCAACACTGCTGCTGTTCAAGGGCCGCTACAGGGCTGGTCACTCTGAGAGCTTTATTGCCGCGAAAAACACGAGGAAGTTAATAATTCTGTGTTTAATGTGTTTAAAGGCACGGGATTGCACAATTAAAAATGAGAACATGAATGCCAGGCGGTTATCCAGCAATTTTCGCTCATGGGGCATGCACTGCTCTAAATCAGTTTCCAAGCCTCCCTAATGTATTTATAATTTCATAATTAAAGGCTGAGCCATACATACAAAATTTCTGAAATGAGGCCACATACAGAGCTATAAAAGGACTCACTTGCTAAGGAGAGGTGTTTTTCCAGCCCCAGTAGTTTGATAGGGAGTGATTATGTCTCATCTAGGCTTGCCCTAAGCCATCCCCATTGCCACCCTGACACAAGCATGGTACTTAGCGCTCTTGAAGTCCTGGTATGTACTGTTCTGTGTACCCTGTCTTTAAAGGTGAGAGGCAAAATGTTATAAAGCTGCTATAAATAAGACTCCGTTTCACCACTGATCTGATTACAGTGCCAAAAAATATGCTCCAAAATGACAGCAGTATTAGCTGGACCATGTACTTTCCTTGTTGTTAGTACAGCTGAACTGAGCCGTGTGCTGCATGGTGAGGAACTTGAGCAAAAAACTAAGGTAAACAAGACCTTGTCCCATTCATCAGTTAAGGAATCTAGGCCGCATTCCAGTCAATAATTGAAACTTTAATTATCTTGACAGCTTTCCACTGAATGTGAAAGAATCCTGTTTGGCCAGTCCTGCAGGACATAGCCACAGACAAATAATGTTCTCTGTGGCACATTCCCCATGGCATGCACCGAGCAAAAAGTTCATTGAGGGCAAAATAATATCACAAAGATGATGTCAAAAGGCAAATGTATCAATGCCATTCCTTGTAAAGTAAATATAGTACCTATGAATACTAATATCTTCTAAATGACTTTCCAGTTTGTAAATCTACACTGATTACAAGGGGGCTCAGGCAGAAAAAATGGCTACAGAAAGTAATCATCTATAGCTTTTCTGGAAGCAATCTGAAAACTAAGAAACCAAAGTGCAAGAAGTGGAATATTCAAACAGCAGTATAACTTGAAATTTGTTGTAAAAAAACCCAAAAGAGCAGAGATGTTCAGTATAAGGGCCTTGAACTTTAAATCATTTAATTTGCTAATATTGACATGAAATAGAATCCAGGCAATGCTACTGGAATACAGGTTTGACAAATTAGAAGATGCATCATTAAGCTTATTAAAAATATGATTGCAAAAGAGATGACAAGTGGAATCAGAAGTTGAAAACAACCTATTAAGACATAGTAAACCAACAAGAGTCTATAATTAGGATCTGTAATCCTATAGTTCTTAATCCTGTACAATGACTGTGCTTGGCATGACAGTCCACTGTGCTAACCAGATTAGACATCTTGCATTTCAAGAAATAAAAGCAATGCAATTCCAAAGACATTTGACTGCTAAAATTAATCACCAACAGATTTATTTTGTCAAAGTATTCCTGTATTTTTCTGTGCATAATACTTTAAAGAGTCAGGCAGCAACAAACCACAGAAAGTATAATTTACATGGTTAAAATTAAAAGCTAAAATAAATTGAATAAATAAATTGAATTAAATCCAGAGTCGTAAATCAAAGAAGGAGTATTTTGTGTGGGGCTGGGAGAAAAGAAAAAGATATTTTAAAAGAGTACATTTATCCAGCCCTTTGCTCCTTCCTGAGCTGCACATCAGTCTCAGGGCAGAGTTACTCCAGGCATCATGAACTCAGAGCCAAGGTCACCAATGAGGGCACAGCCAAGAGCAGGGCCAGGTGCCAATAGCAACGAGCTTTGCCATACACCAGTGACCATCAGCCAAGGTGAGATGATCAAATCAAGTCCAGGATCCATTCCAGAAGTCTTGTCAGGAAGAGCAAGAGCTAGTACTGGAGACATGTATGCAGACCTATACCTGTAATGTACGTCTGAGGCTCATCCCAGGAAGGTTCATCCAAGACAGACTCACACAAGACAGAGTACAGTTTGTCTGTTTGTTTTGAGCTCCCTAGTGTGGTTAAATGCCCCAGATCAGAATTTCCCTTTCTCCAGCTAGACAGAGCACAGATCTGGCTGGAGCAATCTATATACTTAAAACTGAGTCTCACCTCAGCTTCTCTCCAGTCATACTGATGGAAGCTGTGATAAAAACCACTGCAAACAGTTCCTGCACTGCACAGAGTCCCCCTGAACTGCCTTCTGTCACATTTGAACCATCTGTCTGAGAGAATGCATCTTCAAGTGTTTCCTTTCCTAATAGTTACAGTCCACTCAACCTAAGAAACCTGTTTCACCCAGGAGAAAACAGAAGAGCTATAACTTTTTCACAGAAGGTAGTTCCAGACCATGGCAGGGCTCTCTGTTGAAGGCACAGGTGGCTGCAGGACTATAAAAAAACCAAGAGCATAATTTTTCTTTGATCTGAATTTAGTTAAAGTTTCTCATGTCTACACAGAAGCACAAATGCCAGCTAATGCAATTTTTCCCACTACAGGTTGGGAGGAATAAAAGAGATGGTTGTTCTCTTTGTAGAAGATGTTCAAGTACTGTAATTTCATGATAATAAGCCGCACCTGATTATAAGCCGCACATCCGGGTAGACCACAGATTTTGTTCACATATAAGCCGCACCCGAATATAAGCCGCACCTTTTTTTTTTTGGTTGTTGTTTTTTTGTGGTTTTTTTTGGTTTTTTAAAGCAAGGATCCATGTGTGACAAAGTAATGAATTAGTAACAGAATAGCGCCAGTGCGGGGTTTGGTGTCAGGTGCTGAAATTGCAAACAGTTTTCACAGACCGGAGGAGCCTTTAAACACAGCCCTGCCGCCAGAGCGACGCCGCTCCCCCTGCCGCCGCTAGCGGCCCCGCTCTGCCCGTAGCGGCTCCGCTCTCCCCACTGCCTGTAGCAGTGCCACTCCCCCCCCAGCAGCCCTGCTCTGCCCGTAGCAGCCCCACTCGCCCTGCTCCTCCCGGAGTGGCACCGCTCCCCCTGCTCTGCCCGTAGCAGCCCCGCTTTGCTCGCCCCGCTCCGCCCGGAGCAGCACCGCTCTGCCCGCTGCCACTAGCGACACCGGTCCCCCGGCCCCGCTCGCGGCTCCACCGCCTCGCGAAGCCCACTCCCCACCTGCCCCCCACCTGCCTGGCCGCGGCTGCACGGCAGCTCCCCCGCCGGCCGGCTCACACTTCCAGGTTAGCATTTTGCCGGAATTTGTCCATAAATAAGCCGCCCCTGATGATTAGCCACACCAGTGGGGAAGGCTGCATTCTTCAGTGAAAAAGGTGCGGCTTATATTTGTGAAACTACTGTATTTAGTAGGGGAGGATGTCCCAGCAATGTCATGGATAAATGAAGCAAATAAAATTTGAAATATCACTTTCTACTTGCCTATAGTACTTCTTATTTATTTTATTAATTTTTAAATATTGAATGAACTGTACTTATTGCATCCCTTTTTGTCAAGATTTTGTGAAACAAAAAACACAGAAAGTCAAAGGATGAATCTCTTAATAGTAGTCACACATGCATTGAAACCCTATAGTACAGTGGGGAAAAAAACAAAGAATGATTCACTATATACAAAAAAGGTAAGACTATAAGTCTTACCTATTTTAGAAATTCCTCCCCCCCATTTCTACTAGCTCAGCTGGGCCAGTGCTAGCAGTATTGGGAACTATAGTTCTCCACTCAGGCATGTTTCTTCAATGTTTAGCTAAGCATTTGGATACCAAATCAAATCAGCACATTGGCATAAATAACGTTCCAGCTTATTAGAGCCCTAAAACTTATCTCTATGCTGCCCTCCCTGTCCAGTTAATAGGATGTTAAAACCAGTGAGGTCTGTGTTATTTTTCAAATCTACCCACTAAAAAAAGGCCCAGAATAATAGAAAAATAAGCAGGGTTGGTATTAAATGCTCCTGAAGCTTTTTCTCAAAACTTCCAATGGCGAAAGACAGAACAGCCCCACTAAGCAGTGCATTCCAGTGCTGAACTAACCTTGGAGTTAGAAATATCTTCCAAAGTCTAACCTCAACTCCTGTGCTGCAGTGTAGAAGAGGTAACAAGCTTATCTCAGAGGATACAGGAAGCAGCAATTTCAGGGCATTTGATAGCATCATCTATACCCTCAATTTTGTCAAAGAATAAAGAATTATTTTAATCTTTCCTCATAGGTAATGTTTTTTAGATGTGCAATTTTTTTATTATTCTCTCTGGGTTTCTTCCTGTGAGTCTTTGTCAGAACAGTACTCAGTTCCAGGCACAGCACTCCAGCTGAAGTCTAACCAGCACCGGCTTTAAGATATCAGACATCTGCTTATACATCCCACCAGAGATCTTTTGCTTTTTTTCCTAAGGCAGTAAAACACTGGTTAACCAGTCCTTCTCCAGCTTGTGTATGACCTTACTTGTGAATTTTCTTCTATGTCGATTGATTCTTACTGAAGTCTAATCTTCTAAAAAAAAGTTTAAGACTCTTCATATCTTGCAGAATTTATAAATGCACTGTCAATTCCATCAGCCAAGTCATTAATTAAAATATCTCATTTTACCAGATCCAGAATGATCCTCTGAGCTGAGATGCTCCTTTTGAAAAATTGACCTTCTGAAACCATGGTTTGAGCAGGGTTTTCATACCCATCTGGTATTGTTTTTACAGTAGCTTATGCTGGACAGCATGCCTCTCCCTTTCTTGTGAGATGTTACAGGAGGGAATTTCAAATACTTACCAATCTATCTGTATCACATATATTGATTCTTTCCTATTTGTCCTCAAATGATGTGGTCAAATCAAAAAATATGTTGCAGCAACAAAACCTCAAACTGTTTCATAGTCTTCACCTATGTTATTATCACCTCTGTTATTCCTGCACTAAAATGAAGTCAGAAACAAGAGCTTTAAATAATGTCTAAAAATGAAGTGCTCTTTAAAACCTTGTCTTCTTTAATTGAAAGTCAAGGCTTGAATGCTAAAAAATACAAACTTGGCAAATAAATTCCTTTTATACATAGCATATATCTATACACAACCAGCAGAACTCACTGACACAATACTAAAGCAATAGTACATTCTTTAATGATTTAAAAATAAATTTAAAAAAACAACAACACTGTTTCATGAATACACAGAACATGGCCTGACCAGGGAAGATAAAAATTAATAAAGAATATAAATTCTTCATTAACTATTGAAATGACAAGAATTAAAAAGAAATTTCCCGTTCAAGCATGTTAGATTACAGTTGTCCTCTTTGACCATGAGACTGATTCTGCAAACAAGCTGCCTAACTAGACAAATTCTGCTGTTGAATATGAAATAAATAATGCCTCTAGATTTTTTTGAAGGTGCTTATAAATGTAACAATACTAAGTAGAAGAAACATAACAACTGAAATGGGCTTACCAACTTATGTAAGTACTGACATGTGGCTTTGTTTATCTTTAGAAGCAAGCCAGGGACAGATCCAGAGTGTGATTAAAAATAGTACAACATGTTCACCCCTAATTGGAAGACAGCAGAGGTACCAAACCTGAATTCAGAAATCAGAAAATAAAAATACAAAATACATTTTCACATGAAAGTTAGCTCTCCAATAATCCAAACAAACTTTGTAGCCCCAAAAAATCTGTTGCTAAAACTCAAGAATTCTTTTACTTGATGAGACTCTGAAAACAGTTCCACCAAATATTGAAAATAAAAAGCAGTGAAAGGCATCAGGTGACAATTCAAGAATCCTGTGTTTTATTCTCAAGCCTGCTTTGACTTGGGTGTCTTCCCTGTGCCTTAATTTTTCCATCTCTAAAAAAAATTAACGAAACTTCTTCCTCCTTCCCCATAACATGTACTCACGTGATAAATTTTAAAGAATTTTTCAAAGGTCTTCATTCTTTCAGACTGATGTTGCTACAAAAATGGAATGTGTGGCTTTAATGGGCCAAATGGTCTGATTCAAAATCAGACTTCAGTCAAGCCTGCCAGTTATTGCTGAGTTCTGCCAGTACTAACCATTTCCCTATGTGATAGAAATACCATTTTATTCTCATTCTGTTTAGTGTTACCTAGCTGGCACAGGCATCACTCCACTGGGCATAGGAATGCCTCCCAGTTTAGAGTGGCCTTTTCTTCTTGTCTTCTTCTGTCTTCTCGAGCTCAGCGCTCTCATGATGCCAAGGCTCTGCAAGTTCAGCACAGCAGAGGGCATTTCTGAAGAGTAATCTGAATTCCTCACTCAGCTGCGTAGAATGTAAAAAATGCTTAAGTAGTATTGAAACCAGAGCAGTTTCAGTTGCACAAAAGACAGGGACTACTGTTACACTTCCCAAAGTGACCTTAAAAGTGCTAGGCCTCCCAGGAGTCTAGGCTCCAGTATCATATACATCTCTGTTACCTTGATTAGAAATGTTCTCTCACACTCACCGAGGTAGGAAACATTTTCTGTCACCTCATTAAAAGAGTCAATGGATTTACCCAGAGGAGAGTGAAGGATAAATTCCCCAGCTAGCACCATTCAATGCCCGTGCATGTTTTGGGCCACACAGCAGCTCAGCAGCAGCACAGCACGGAGAGAGTTTGTTTCATCTGCTCTTGCCTAACTGATAGAACCTCATGTCTAGGGGAAAAATGAGGCTTTAGGTGCTGTTCAGGCATTTTGTCTAAGCGAAAAGTTGCAGAGAGCAGAGAATGAGATGGTTTGTTGAAATTCAAGTGGGAATGATCAGGCTTGTTTTCCATAGAAAAAGGATAGCTGTTTATCTCTGTTGGTTCACTAAATGGCTATTCTTTTTCCTGCAGGCTACTTGCTCTTTTTACACTCTTCCTGGATTTTCCCCTCTTAAAGCAATATCTAAAAAGCGAACAAATGAAGTTCTGAGGGAAATGTGTAGTATTGAACTATGCAAGAGAGGAAAGCCAGAGTTAGCTTTAATACAGGACTGGAAGGACCACCTGGTTGATGGAGTCGAGTCCTCAGTTTTATCCTTTTCCTGTGTGTATTACTGCTGCTTTGAAATACCAAAATGTATTATTAGGGTTCTTTGAAATAGAACTAGTTATATAAGAGAAAACTCATGTAAGTTGTTCCCTTTACAAAAAGAAATTAATGATAGTTAACCATCTCGATGTAATACATTTTTAGCACAAATACCAATAATCCTATTCTCACAAATACAGCAACAACAGCTATTCCAAATTCTTTACAGACAGTAACTAACACAAAAGAACTCACCTTTTCTAGACACATTTCCCCAGAAATGCTTTTCTGTTCTTAGTTGCTTTCTTGTTCTTGGAATGAATCTCTTCTGTCTTATCTTTCCCTATGTCTCTCATACAAGCAGATATTCCAACAAATCTCTCTGCCCGAGAGACAGCTCTAAATCCTCCATCCTTACAAGTCCCATTTGCATTTGCTGGTACCATGACTCTAAATTTTGGGTGGAGGTCCCCTTTAATTTGAGTGGAGATAATGAAGGGTGTACTTTCTCCTATCAGTTACTCTGTGGTTTAATCACACCTCTAGCAGTGTTAAACAGAGGTGAATTGCTCCACAGTTTTGTATCACTCATCACTGCATGGTGTTATTATCTTAAGCAGTGCACTAATCTGGATCATAATTCTTGTGGGCGGATTTATATAAACACAAGCCAAAATAAAATCGTATGACAAATTTCTCCAAATAAGCAAAGCTGGCCTTGTAAAGTGGGAGAAACAGAATGGCTCTGTTTTAGTGTTATTGTCTATTTTTTGCATTGTCCATTATTATATACTATTTTTATTTTTGTTATTGTTATATTACCATGCAGGACACATGGGTCATCATTTGCTAGTCTGAGATGTAACATCTCTCACTGAAAACCTAGGCCATTAAGCCATAAGGAGCATGAATTTATGAGGCTTCCAGGGATACCTCAAAAATCTTGACTGAGAGCACAAAAATGCCTGTTGTGCAAACAAAGATGCATTATTAACTCTAACATTAATATATTAGAGTAATATTTGTTGTGCAAAATAAACATTTAAATGGGAGAAAATATTTGTATTTTTCTAATTTAATTCCCTAAGAAATGCAGGAGATATTAGTATATATTATGAAGCACAAACTATCAACTATCAGAATTCTTCAATGTTCATAACAATACAAAATTTGATCAACACAACTGCTTCATTAAAAAGAAAAGAAATTAAATTTTTGCAGCATCTGCATGTAAAAAAAAGAATGATTATGCAAATGGCCATGCAATCAGCTGCATTTTAGGAAAGTAAAGAGGGTGTCTAATATCTAATATTTGATAATGTGCAAGAAGCTTTGAAACCCTGGTCATATTGCAAAGTAGAATAACACTGGCTTCAGAAAAGGCAATCCATAGAGGAAAACCAAGCACCTCTCCTTTTGTGATTGCCTTTTAACCATTTAGCTTTCACTTAAACTATGATAGCATATATTAAATAACCTACTCAGGCTGCTTCACATGAACATGATATGGAGCACTTTGGAGACATAAGTCTTAAGTCATGAGAAAGCTCTCCCAGTCAATCCAGGCACTGGCTTTTGAATCCAGTTCCTGGACACCTTATTCCTGGATGCATTGTTGATCTCATCTTCTGTCTGATAAGTCCCATGGTAACATTTTGTGTCTATGCCTTTTGCCAATAAAAGGATTGTTGAGTCTGATAAGAGTCGCTGTAATAATATTTCTAATAGCAAACTCAGCACAACCGCATAACAAAGGATGTTTATTTCACTACAAGGAAGTTGCAAAGCATAGTATTTTTGATAGCAGTTTTACAGTACTCAGAGAATTAATCTGTCAGGACAGCAGGCTTTATCCTGCAGACAAATTCATTTGTAATCCTCTCAAGTATTCCACCATGTGACTTCAGCAGATAAAAGAGTCTCCTTTAAAGTATATTTCCATAACCCACATTGAGTGATGCTAAGTACAGTGGTATCTCTCCCACTAGATTAACTTTTAATTATTGTAATTTTTCTCATGAAAGAGACTCTAAGATAGCACAGCAAGTCTCTACACAGTCATTCTTTGAGCAGAGGACATTTTATGTTAATTTACTGATTTATTTAAGACAGGAATTCCAGCAGTAAGTGACAGTAAGTAGAAAAGTATAGCAAAAGTCAACATATTCTCATTTGAGAAAATCTGACAGCAGGTTCTTTAATACCACTCTCTTCCCAACACTAAAATTATTCACTTCTTTTAAATAAGAAAATTCTTTCATGTTGTTCAGACCATATTTTCGCCTATTTTTTATGGCATATCCTTGAATATTGGCATTATGTGTTGTTGTTACAGATATTGAAGTGCTTGCTTGAAGCTTTACTAGCACACGATATGTAATAATGTCTCTTCCAGAAATCATACAGTATAAATGGCTCAAAAATCAAGAGGAAAGAGAAGTCAAAAGCATAAATATATTAAATATCTTTTATTTCATGGATTTTTATCTGTTGCACTCAGCTGCTCTTGTAAAACGCCCATGGATGATACCAGCAGAAACCTGTCTAGTTATAGAGGCTAAAATGTTTTTGTCTCTTGTATGTATTTTCAAAGTACATCAAGAGAAAATGAATGCAAATTACACATTATCAGTGATCATTAGTAGAACTGCATATAGAAAGGAACTTCTGAAAACTATTTTTATAGATGAAACCACATTTCTCTAGAGGGAAACACAGGAAGAGAGGTAAAAACATTGCCTATCTTTGTAAATATCTAACAAGGAAATAGGGACACCTTAGAACAGTCCCAATGGCACTAGAGAGATGGAAACCTGTATTTATTTCTGCCTCTGCCTCTGAAAACATAGGAACTCTAAATCTCATGTCTTCTGCAAAACAGCTCAGAGCCAGTAGAGCAATCCCAGCCACTCCAATCTGCAGGAAAACTGAAGAGCCGCCAGGAAAACCACCTGATACCCACTGACACACAGAGGTGCTATTATTTACTGCTCAGTGAGACCAGCAAATGATTATGCTCAGCAAAGAAAAATGTTTTAGGTCTAAGTAATTATTTTACCAGTGACCTTAAAATATTCCTGTTGTTAAGAATTTTCCTTGCACAGGGCAGTCTCTATAATAGGATCAGGCAGTATGTTTCTTCATGCCAAGTCACTGAATGCTAAAATGATTTGTCATCTTTCGCCACAGGCCACTGCCTGACACACACATGCCACAGTCTGATATCTCGCCTGCTTTGACATCAAAGTGCCTTCCTTCGGCCATTAACAACAAGAAGAAAAAGGCAAACAATGGCAGAAACTTCCATTCTTTCTGGGAGAGTTTTAATTAAATAAATGGCCTCAAATAGCTTAATGGGACTAAGGCGGGGGGAAAACCTTTCACCATAAAATGAATTAAATCTATAAATCTTGCTTATTCTCTCCCCCTGCATTTTTTTTATTTACTTCACAGTCACATTATTTCATTCTCTGCTGAAGTTTATGACAACATTATATGATATCTCTTGGGCTTTCACAGTCTATCACTTTTTACAGCTCAACCGTACTGCCATGGGTCATAAAAGATAGAGTTCTTCTCATTTTACAAAGGGGAAGAAGTCCTATGTAAAACCTCCAATTGCAGAAAGGTTTTCACGTGCTGAAGTATACAATTGTGAAGAGGTCCACTGAGATTTTTGGTAGTAGCAAAACTGCCTGTTTTGAGGCATGAGGGATTTCTGCGGCATGCCCTGGAGACCTTATTTCCCAAATCAAATTAGCAGAGCAGAAATGCAGTAAATGCTGTGCTTCAGGGTGGACCAAGGTGCAGCTGGGGTGCATTTTCAGGTTTGGTGGGGTTGTCTCTGGTCTTCCTATTTAGATGTAGTTAATCAGTGCTGTACATTGATGTGTCTTCATAGGACTGCATTAGAGACATACCACTTTTCAAGACAAGTTTCAAAACAAAATGCTCCCTTCTTGTCCATCTCATTTTGGAAGAAATAAAATGCAAAAAAAGCCCTGTATGTGCCAGCCAAAACCATTGTAAGATTCTTCATTCAAATGAAAGAGGTCCTTCCTATGGCAAGTGGCGTTATAATTATAGACTAGAAAAGAGCAAGATCAGCAGCTGCTGCTGCTGCTGCTCTTGCGTTTGTTCCCTGTGTAACTGACAGGACAGAGTACTTGGCAAAAACAGACTTCCAGAAGTGGAAAGACATTTTAACCCCTGTTCTTGTCAGTCCACTCCTCTTAGGGCTCAGCAGCAGCAACCCCTTGTTTCAGGTTAAGGGAAGAGCAAGGTGATTATTGCGGATCTGAAGGGGACTTGGTTTAGGACGTCTGAGAAAGAGGAAGGGTCCAGGATTTGCCTTCGGGCTTGGATTGCTGAATCGAAATAGCAGGTCAGTGGATACAGCGTAAGATTAATATGTCTTTATAGTTGGCTTAACTCAAATCTCTCTCACTCACTTTCTCTTCTATGCCGTAAACTAAAAAGTAAGGTGAACAATGACAAGCGGTAGGTCTGCATAGTGGTACTATTTATTTATACATTCTGCAACAAGCCTTTCATGGTCAGTTAGGAAACACTGATGGCTGTTATTTTGTACTGTGGTTTCTCTCTGAATCCTAATGCATCCTGAAATTCTCAGCCAGGCAAAAATCCCATTTACAATTGGGTTCAATATTAATGGAGAGGACACAATTATATTTTTAGCTGTTTATGCCTAAAGTCTTCCGATGATCTTAGTGAAAGTACAGCTGACATTTCTGTGCTTGAGAGAGTTTCAGAAAGTAAATAAATACTGAATAAAAGAAAAAGCAGCATCATAGATATTAGCCAAGGACTCTACAGGTATCAAATGGGCATAACAGGTGTTATACCCTCAGACCTCACAAATCCATGCCAGCAAAAGCCTAGCCCTATATCTGCTGATGAGTTTAAGGGCAGCATGATAATTAGGAATGCTTTTCATGACACCGGTGCCTGTGGTATCTGATCTAATGTACTCTGTCCTTCTTCAGCCCTGGCCAAAAGAGTGCTCAGAGAGGAATGTGCTGGGGGGCATCTTTATGCTTTGCTCTTCCTGTCCATCTCAGTTTTAGCTTTTTAATTTCCTGTGCCCATAAGTAATGTAGGAAGGACTCTCTGCCAACATGCTGCCCATGAACCAGGGACTTGGGACCGTGCAAGAGCCAGAGTCAGTGCAAGGCTTTACGCCAAAACTTCCCATTGCAAGGGGAGGCCATACCTAAATTATTGTAGTTATTCCCAGAGAAAAAAATCACAAATACAAATTTAAATTTGTGTTTGCCAAGTTGAGAAATCTAACCAAACACACAGCTGTTTTTCATAGGTTTGTGTAGTCTAAACTGTTCTGTAATCACCTAATCTGACCTAATGTATATTTTAAGACATTGAATTATATTATCCTGAAGTCCCTGTATGAACCCAATGGTAAATGTTAAGGAAAGCATTTGCTTAGCAGGAAGATAAAATAGAGCGTACCACAAGCAAGGAAAGGCAAGGAAACGAAAGCCTAAAATTGCTGTAACAGTCCCATTTTTCTTTGACCCATTTCAGAGGCAGAAAGAAAAACAAGGGGCATCCAGTATCTTCCAGAGTTTATATTCAGAGTCCAGGGGACTGAATAAGATGCTAAGAGATGGCTGGAGTGTGATTAAGTGAAATATAGTTGCTAGAATCAAGCAGACAAATTGCATTTCGTTGATAAAACTCTTCTCCCAGTCTAATGGGAGACATTCTTAATCCTAATTCTGTTACCACTACAGCTCTGCATTTGTGACCAAAGCCCATCTACTAGGCCTTGCAAGACAGGATTTGCTTCAGGTCTGTAGAGAAGGTAGACCCACTTTGTGCAGCTTAACTACTGACCAGTTTCTGGCACTTTCCACTTCCTGATAGCTGGGAGGAGTGAATCTTTCCTGAACCTCCAATGCAGAAACCAAGAGTCAAGTTTTTGAAACTTATGGCTGCCTTCCTGCAGAGTTGCAGATGCTGCAAGGGTGCTGCAAGCAATCTTTTTGCCCACAACATAAGAGACCTCATAGAAAGTTTTACAGATGCCCAGATACCAGGGGAGACCAGCAGAACTCCTCAGCCCCTGCCTGTCTCAGTTACGTGAATTCTTCCTGAAGGTCATCTTCTGTCCTACAATTTATCCTCCGCTTAAAGATCCTAAACAAGAGGGTGACTATCCAGTCTCCTGTTCTGCTATTTGGCTGCCCCCACAGTTAGCAATTTATGTTTTGTTTCACCCTGCATTTGTCTAACTGCATCCTCTTGTTGTGGCCCTGTGTTATGCTGAAGGCCTGGGTCATGAGCCCTCCCATTATCAGATATCTTCTCTAGATCTAAGTCCCTACACTCAGTCATTCCCCCTGGAGATTTACATTACAAAGTGGATACTAATGGGGAGATAGAGACACACTTGTTGGTGGTATGTCTTAAACACATACTCCACTGCACCAATGGGCAAGATCTAAAGTCTCCTACAGCAATTCCAGGAAACAAAGTATATTTTAAAGCATTTTTTTTTCCTTCTCTATAGCCCAGAAATAGATTTCTTTCATTGTTTATAAAGCCCCACTTTTGCTGGAGAATGGACATTTGTGCCTCCATTTTCTTAAGCATTTCATCCTGACCACGAGACTTTTAGCAGACAGGACTGCATTTCCATGCATGCCAGTCAGACAAGTTGGCTCTTGCATTGAACTTCTTGGAGTATAGCAGTAACAACAAAAAATTTAAAGGTTTGTGCCAAGGCTCAGGAAAAGAAAAACTATCATTTGGATTCTAAAGACTGAAACCCATGCTTTAGGGAAAAAACAAAGAAACAAAAAAACAAACCAACCAAGAAAAAAAATCTTCAGATGCATGGCAAATATCAGGCAGTCATCCTGCAGAGGAAAAGAGACAACCTGTCAGCAATACAAGGCTTATAGTGTCTTTTCCCTGCTGATTCCCTTGGTGACTAAAATAAAAAGTGCTACTTTTACAGGTGAATTTTAATAGCTTACTTTATGCTCTGCATCAAAGACACAGCCAAGATGCACAAAATAGTTGTCATATATTAACTAGGAGTAAAGATTTTTCTCCCCCACCCCCCAATAAATTTGCTACAGTGGCATCACAAAAATATAGACAAGAATCATATTTGTAATACACAGTAACTTTCTTGAGATTCTGTGCTTGTCTTAATTACTCTCTTCCTTGCATGCTGTATAAAACTGTTTTCATTCGCATTTGGAGCTAGGATTTGTTTTGTAAGCATAGGAAATTCCTGTAGCATCTCCCTGCACTGGGTAAGCAAGGACCAAATGCAGAACAAAATATTTACCTGTGTATTTTCAATTGTACTTAATTACATTGTGTCTCACACCAGCTATGAGCAGCCCTATGGCTTGTTTTGCATGGCCATGCAATGCTGAAGTATTGATGAGTAAGTCTAGCTGCCAAGGAGAGAAATAACAGCATTCCCCAGCTGATTTCAGCTGCTGTCGTAACTGTTAATGAAAGAGGCAGTCTCCAAATCTCATTTGGTTTTTCAATTCTTATAATTACCACAGCCAGCTAAAAAAATACTGGCTGGGGATGTACATGCTTTTGTGGAATTTAGCTTTACTTCTTTTACCAAGAAGTTTTGAAAAAAATGTCAAGCAAATTTGTTTCCTATTCTTTGCTCACACTAGAATGGAGTAAACCAAGAGTAACCAGAGACTTCAGAGGTGTTAACATGTCCCTGCCACTGCCACCCAGAAAGGTGGGCACATTCAACACAAACTGCTGGATTTGGATGGCCACTGACATAAAGTCCAAACATAGCCTTGTGTCAGTCAAATCTGCAGGTGTCAACAGGGCTTGTAACTGAAAGATTTTTATTTTTCCCTCTCTCTCTGTATATATATGAATACAAACACCATGTATTTGTGTACACATGTTATTATATATTTAAATTTACATGTATATCAATATCTATCTATACAAGGGTACATTCAGGTTAGGATACACTGTCTAAAATATTATTGGTGTCCTGCTTCTCTTCTGCTGTTTCTAGGCCCAGCCTACCACGACGATGACAGTCACTTATTCCAGCAAAGTAGCAAATGCCACTTTCTTTGGATTTCACAGATTACTCCTAAGGTGGAAAGGCAGCATCTACAAATTGCTGTACAGAGAATTTATTGTTTTTGCTACTCTTTACACAGCGATAAGTGTATTATACAGGTACACTCTTTCCAATTCACATCTCATTAAATGTTATACTGAAGTTTCAGACTTCCTAGTGTTAGGCTGATGAATGATGGGGGGAGGTTACTATTTACTTATTGTCTTTTCCTTTGACATTTTCTAATGTGCTTGCCTTTCCATGTTTACTTTAAGGTTCCAGAGGATATATGTAGAGTGTCAATACTGTTTATCATATTCAGATGATTCAACTTTTAGCCTAGCACTGAGCAACCATCTTCTGAAGTTAGATGAAATAAAAACTCAGGACTAGCCTAAGTTATACAGCTTTTGTCATTCTGACATTAGGCTGTCAGTTGTAAGCATGCTTCCCTGCTTTAGATCAAAGGTATAGACTTTTTGTTCTCCCTGCAGAAAACTCTGTCTTTGGTTGCTTGGTGGGAATTTAACAATATTGAGAGGTAATAATTTTAGAGTGAACTTATATGAAAAAAAGGAAAAGCAAAGTTTTGCTTCAAGCTAGAAAAGCATGCAAACTTGATTTTTAAGCTTGCAAAGAACCAAGGAAAACTGCATGCAAGGCAGACATGGTTATTATCTGTGTGTCAGCCAGCACCTGGGAGGAACACATTAGAAGAAGAATTGTTTTTTCCACCAAGGTGTGAATTAAACACTGAATGACAGATGCAATGCATCAATTAGTACGGTGAAACTTTTAATTGATGGAGTACATTACATAGAAGAAAATTATGGTTCAGCTCTTATCGTGTTCTCTAATTAGATCTCTGCTTTTTATTGGAAGCAAGGAGAAAGTGAGCTTCAGTGTTTCTCTGATTAATCACTATTTTTGTTCAGTAATCTATATCTGTAAACAAAGAAAGAAAATTATAGCATTAATATGTAAAGGAACACCAAAGCCTCGCAGTTATTGAAATTAATCTACTTTTATTGAAATGTCAAGCAATTGAAGACCATGGTAAATACACCACAGAAAACCTTCTATATGTGCTCCAGTTTTTATTGCACAATTATAAGCAAAACCCACCAAATACTTGTTATATGTTTCTTTTATAAGAAATCAAAGAATAATTCAAATTTTAACATTTATATTGAAGCTTGTTGTATTTCATTAGGTATCTTTTCCTGTGGGTAAAAGCTGACACCATGGATTTTTCCAATTGCAAAATAAATACAGTTGTATTTTAATCTTGTGGAAAAGAAAATTTCATAGGAGTGAGAATAAAAAACCTGTTGCAACAATGTAACATTTTCAAATCAGATGAATTCGATTGGTAACCTTTTGCAATTCAAGCAGACCTGAGCATTTCCATTAAGTGCCATTCTGAAAAGGAGAGTAAGCTGTAGTTGCAGACTTAGAGCTTGCTGTCATCTTTGGTCTGTATGGGACAGCAAACTGATTCTCCAGACATATTGATCCAGTTAGTAGTGCCAGTCAAATTAGTCCTGAGAAAACCACAAAGACCAGGGAATAATACTCTCCAGCTTCTTTAATACTTGCCAAAAGTGTTCAGACCTCTACCTTTAAGAATTTGCTTGAAGGCATTAGCCAAGGTTGCTCTCAGTGCACATATCTGATTATTTATACGTGTTTGCACTTAGTAGCTACTGCCAGAATATTATGGAAGGACAAATACATTTTATTTTTGCTGCAGATTTTTTCTTACAGGTAGCCAAAAACGGTTCTTTGAAAAACTGTCGATTTACTGTGACAAATATGCTGAACAAATCCCAGTAACTTTTGTGCTTGGTAAGTACCAGTTAAATGTGAAATTATTCTCTAACTCTGTCTCTGTTCAGGCATTTTGTGAATGTTGGTGCATAGAAGCATTTCAGAGCTGAGAGGCATGCGGGAAGTTAGAGATTCACAATAAATCATCCACTTCCAACAAGTCTCCTCAAGTTCAAGTTGCTTTTGTCACATCAACATTTCTTATATCATGTTCTTAATATATTAACAAGAAAGGTTTCCATATATCTAGAGCTAGATACATATATCTAGATTGAATTTATTCCCACTAACACTGATACCTTGTACCTCATCTTCCAATGAACTAAACCCACCCTAAGTTTTGAGAAGAGGAAATTTGGAAATTCGTGGGTATGGGATACTCAGCTGGAATGTACGGTTACACTGCAGTGTCCATGAAATAGTATTTATTGCATCCTGGTTTTTGACATGGCTTATTACATTTATTCTGGGAAATGTGGCAGTTTAGTAATACAAACGACACTCTGCAAACTAAAATTAAAGTCACGCGTATAAGGTGCACCTTTTTGACTGAAGTTTTTTATCCAAACCCGGAAGTGCGCCTGGTAAGCCAGTGCGCCTTATAGATGGACATAGTTTGGAAATTTGCCAATCCGGAAGTGCGAGCCACGTGGCCAGCCCCCTGCCACCACACGGCGCGGTCACCCCCTCCCGCCACGCCGCACAGCATGAGCATGGCACGGGCATGCCTCCCAGACACGTGGCACGGTGTGGCCAGCCCCCACTGCCATGCAGACAGCTGCAGCAGCCAGTGCCAGGGACAGGAGTGCCAGGGCCCACGGCACGGGGAGGGGCCTGGGGCTGCATTTAAAGCTT
>VRYO01001878.1:11070256-11231758 GCA_009812075.1 Sialia sialis | reverse complement strand
AAAAGGTGCGGCTTATATTCAGGTGCAGCTTATATATGGACAAGTCCCGTGGTCATCCTGGCTACCCGGTAGTGCGGCTTATATTCAGGTGTGGCTTATAGTTGTGAAATTACTATACTTCATTGCACTCAGATGTCAGCTTTAAAAAAAAAAGTCCGCCTTATATGCCAGTGCACCTTATATATGGGCAAAGTACAGTAAATTGCCAACAACCCAGCAGTGCACCTTATACTCGGTGCACCTTATAGGTGGAAATTACTGTAACTGAAATCCTGATAGGCACTGGACTATTTTTTTCCTTCTACCCCCCAGGTTTCTATGTTACTTTGGTGGTGAACCGCTGGTGGAACCAGTTTGTGAATTTGCCGTGGCCAGACCGGCTGATGCTGCTTATCTCCAGCTGTGTGCAGGGCAGAGATGAGTATGGGCGCTTGTTAAGGAGGACTCTAATGCGTTATGTGAATTTAACATCTCTGCTGATCTTCCGCTCTGTCAGCACAGCTGTATACAAAAGGTTCCCCACCATGGACCATGTGGTAGGAGCAGGTACTGCACTTTGCCTTCCCAAAATTGATTTCCTTTCCCTCAGAGGTGGGGGCTCAGGGAGGGAAGGAACCAGCCTCATTTTGCTTTCCTGTGGCCCCATGTGGCCTCATACTAACCCACGTCAAAGCAATCACCTTGTTGTTAGTGACTTAAATGACATAACCTTAAGAGTGCATCTGTGATGCTCCTAAAGTCTTTAGCAGCACTGTAGAAATCAAATGAGTTGGACACTCTTATGTGAATCTGCTTTCAGACCTCATGGAGGCAACAGGCCTGCCCCAAACACTCAGGCATAGGGAGCAGGTACAACATTCTCTAAAGCGCAAAAAACCCCCAAAGTTGCAATGCAGTATGATGCAGTAGGAATAGTTACTTGTTACATGGCATTGCCTCAGCATCTGGGATATCACTTGGTCCGGCGTATCAGAGACTGATCTCTGCAGGTGCTTCACAAGTATAGCTTTATCTCAATTTTTATTTAGCTAGACTGCATTTCAAATAGCTTGCACATTCTAGGTGTTGTGATGTACTAAAAAACCGTCAGCCCCAATGGTTTTTTCTTTATATTGAAAAGCTTACCTTAAATTTTGTTTTTCAAGGATAAATATACTAAGCATTAAACATGTGTTTATTTTCTGTTTCTTTCAATAATAGTGAATATAATGATGGTGAAGAGCGTTCTATCCTATAACACTTTGATTGTCTATCAGGGGCTGTCTGCTCAGTACTTAAAGGCAAGATGTGGCACTGTGCCTTCTGACTGGCATGGTCAGTGTCAGAGATAGAACAGCAAATAGAAGTCATATTTGCTACTGAATGTCTTGAATTTCTTAAAATTATTCCTTTGGCAGAGATTAGTAAGTAAAGTTGTAGCAAGTTAAAATATGCAGTGTGTATATACATATACACATTTCAAATATGTACGAGAAGCTTTGGATATTAAAAAATAAATGCCAGGCAGAATGCACCAATCTTACAGAAAAAAAAAACCCAAACCATTTACGTTGGATTCATTAAATTTTAAAGCTCTCTTCCTTGTGCTGTGCAACAAAACTGTTTACCTGAGCCTGTGAGAGGCCAAAGAAGCTTCTGTCACTCTCCCCAGCAATCTGCTTCTACTATGCACTGGAAAATTACATCATTTCCAGGCAGCTAATGCAGCTCTGCCTCCCTATTGCTAAAGGCAATCTGTTCCAAGGGACAGAATGTCACAGCATTGTACCAAAATTGTAGACTGGAAAGCAAGTTTTGATTTTTGTTTTTTCTTAACAGTGAAAATCTTCTACTATCAACAGTGTATATAAGTATAAATAGTGTAGTCAGCTCTGAATTTCAGTGCTTTTTTTGTAGATTTTAATGTATATCATGCTGCAGAATTTTTTTTGATGCAGTACCAAGCTTTTCAGGGTATATTTTGCTCCTGTTAACATCCAGTGACTTAAACAATACTCTGCAACCAACCCCTTTCTAGCTCCCTGTGACATTGCATATCAGACATCATGGGAGGGAGGTATTTAACAAGAACGTGAACAGCACAAATCTGATACTACAGCACAGTCATCACTGAAACAACAATGATGATTTTGCATTTTGCTGTCAAACTGAGAACTGCCATGACATAACTATTGCTGCACATCTTTCATTCAGCAAATGAACTGCTTAAATTCATAGATTTTAAATTTGAGAACAGTCCCACAATAATCTAGTCTGACTCATCCCCAACACAAGGCACAAAAACTTGCTAGCAGTATCTTTTAGGGTGATGCAATTTCTGACTGAGCTGTAATACCTTCTAGGAATATAACTGGCCCAGATTTAAAATTCTGATGGATATACTGGAGACTACACCACATCCTAGATGAACAAACATTCACAACAGTAAACTTGCTGTCGAAGAGTGACATCTTTTTCTCAGTCTGAACTTGCACAGTGTTATCTTCTATTTAGTGGACTTTGTAGTAGGTTTGGGTTCTTCTTTTTATAATTAGAAGAAAACATACTTTCCCCCTCAATAGTTACCTGTTAGCAGACCGCATAAAAGCTTGAATGAAACTCAGGAGCTTTACTAACCCTAATCTCTCCCTATAGGATACAGCCCTGAGTGCTGGACCTTCCTTCTGACTCTTTTTCATGTTTTAACACTCCTTATGAACTGTAGGCAGTAGATCAGTGTAGATCCACTCCTTTATAATGCTGGCTGCTGCAGCACACATGCTGCAAGAGTGAAATCGTAGCAGCCATCCTGAGCACAGCAATCCTGTTGGCTGCGAGGTGCAAGAGGGAAGCTGATGCTCAAGAACACAGAGTAATGAGTGAGCAGCTGAGCAGAGAGCAACCCCCAAAGAGTTGATGAGAAACACTGAAGGGAAACATGAGGTGTGAGCTCAGCAACATGAATACCTAGGATGCTGAAGACTGCAGTCCCAAATCCTCCACTGGAAGGAAGTACCTGAATTAATCCTTTCTCACATAACACAGAAGCAGTAAATTAAAGTCTTATCTTCTTGATCATATTCCTTCTTCTCTAACCACTGGTATTAATAATATTTAATTGAATAATCTGAACCAGTCTTATCTTAAAACCACTGAGTTTTGACAGGAGAACTGAATACTCTTTGAATCACTTAAGGGAGAGCATGAGTGATTATTTTTTTCCAGCCAGGCTTGTGTTCTCATCAATAATTTTCCTGTAAGATCTCTTTGGCTGACACTGTTCTCATTAGTGTCCTTTGATTATTTATTGATTGCACTCTATGTTACTCTTCTGATACTTTCACAAGGATTCAGTGCCCTGTCATTCCTTAGATCACCCTTTTCAAGATATTGGCACAATATTTGATAAATATTTTCCATTTTCTGGAGCTGCTCCAGTCTTCCAGTCAAAACCAGCATTCTTGGTTTTAGAGCTTCTTGGTTAATTCTTTAAATACTCCTACATAAAAATAGCATGACCATATTTTGAAACAATGCAATTCTAATAACTGAAGTTTGCTATCCTCCCCTGTATTTGATGGAATGTAAAGTGTTTCTTTACCACTGCAATAACAGCGAGCTATTCTGAACTGTTTGTTGTCTGTATTGCCAGCAGTAAGAGCAATCCAGAATTATTATTTTCTGTAATAAGAATACTAGGTATTATTAATATTCATTAGAGAATATTTAATCTATATTAACACAAACACCTCAATGCTTATTTGAAATTTATAATTTAAAAAATAGACTTTGTTGGGCTTTCTGAACAGAAGATGCCAAGTTTCCGTGGAAAGCTGAACTGATCCTTGCTGTTCTTTGTGACACCTTCAGGCTGTGTCTTTCCAGAGCCTCCAAGTGGCTTGCACCCAGTGTTTACTCCAGACTCAGTTTTTTGTTTTTTCTGTCTGTCTGTTTCAGCCTGACAGAAGCATCTTTTCCTGTCCTGTAATGAGCAGGCTGGTCAGACAAAAACTAAAGGTAGCCTGAAAGACTGACTTTTTGGAGTCAGGAGTCATGACTAGCAGGTTAATTTGTCTTGTTGCTTGATTATTTCTGTGAAGCTGAATATGAGACATGGCTGCAAAATGCCCAGGGAACTTTTAAAAGCTTTATCTTACTCTGTTCTGAAATTCTGTGATACTGCATGAGTACTGTCTCTTGCTGCTGAATATTTGCTCTTCCACATTGTTTTATATCCTGTCCTTGCCTTACTTCTCAGCAGTTCCGGTATTTCATACCTCCTGTGTAGGCTTGTTCCAACTGTACAATAGTGACATTTTCCTCAACAACAGAATATTTAAGATAACTGTGTTTAGCACATTTCTATGCAACACAACTGAGTTTCTATATATTAATTTGTTTGCTGTGTCATGTATCTTTAGCAATGTTAGCCATAATGGACATATTCTTAGTTACTTATACTTATGCATAGACTTAGTTACTAGTAGGAGTCTACTGTCGATTCCCTTACTAAATTTTCAGCATTCAAACTTGTAGTTGATTGGCTGAGCCCCCTATTTTGGGGCTGTCAAAGTTAATAACTTTGTCTTATTTCAGAGCTAATATCAATACAATAAAAGAAGCTTTATGCCCACCCTGATAGATGTCACACACCTGAGCAAAAACTAAGATCCTCCAAACACAATGATTGCTCATATACCAGAAAATTCAGGATTTGGACAAAGGAAAATGTGAATTTCCTGGGGTTGTTTTTGTCAAAGTCTGGTGGAAGGGGGACAACAGAGCAGAGCTTTCTTCCCCAAGGGGGTAGAGGTGTCGCTCCAAAAGCCAGCTGCTCCCTTGCCAGTCCCAGGCAGAGACTGGCTCTGGTGCAGGTTTTGTCACGCACAGCCCTGGCTCCCCGGTTATGTGACCTTGGACTTGCTTGCAGCAGGGGGAAGCAGGGCTTCAGGAGGCAGGGGAACTCTTCAGGAAACCTAATACCTTCCCAGCACCCCAGCAAGGCTAATTGCCATGCAGAGAGCAGCTTCAGCTCGCAGCTGCACAGCGTGTCACCTGGCCTGGTGTCCCCTTAGCAGCGGGATTTCTGTGCACCAGTCCCTCCTCATCTCTCTGCATGCCTTCATAACCCCAAAGAAAACACTGAACAATCTGTCAGGGAAGTGTTTCACTGGCAGAAGGCACACATTCTGTTGGGCTCCGTTTCATGCATCCATTTGTACCCTCTGTTGCTTGCTCACTGCTTAGCAGACATAACAAAAATTTATCAGAATCAGGTCATATAACTGCCCTTATAATATATGTCCAAATGCTTCTGAAAGCCATCATTGGTGAAAAGTATTTCTTGACTTATATATCCACTTCCTTATTTTTCTGAAAGTAGAATATGCAACTAGAGAGTAATTTGTACAATTTTTAGTATTCTATGTATTTACCATATGTCAGCAGTTAGATATGAGAACACAGTAATAGCAAATTATTGCCTATTTTGTTAAAGAGGAATTTAGCATAGGTAATGAATGCAAAAAGAAGTTCTTTCAAGCAAGATCTGTCCCAGAATTTTATTTTTTTTTAAGAGAAGTTTGCTAGTTAGTTGTGTTTAGCAGAATTCTATGCAAATATTACATAAACAGACAGAAACATATTCCAAATTTATAGTGTCGGTAGTACTGAAAGCACAGAATGAATGAAGGTTGTTTGGGTTTTTTGGTAAACAGGTTTTATGACAAGACATGAAAGAAAACTTTTTGATGACCTTAAGTCTCCTCACCTGAAATACTGGGTCCCCTTTGTCTGGTTCGGAAATTTGGCATCAAAGGCACGAAAAGAGGGAAGAATTCGAGACAGTGTGGATCTGCAGACACTGATGAATGTAAGTAGGAAAAGTAAATGTACAAAAAACTAATCTGAAATTGCTATGTTGCTTTTCTCTTACATAATTGGTTTTATTTAGTATGAACAGATCTCCTGCATCATCTAAATTACCTTCCTAAGGATGTATCCCACTTTTCTTTATGTACCAATGTACCCTTAAACACACACAGCAGCATTCACTGGGATTCTTTTTTAAGAAGGTATTGAAAGAAGCAAAAAATTGATGAGTAAAAAATTATTGTAACATCACTCTAAATTTATACTTGTTCCATTGCTAAAAATATGAGAAATGAGAATAATTTGGCATTTTGAAGATTTTATTATCAGCTTCAGAGAAGATAATCTCCCTGAATATTTCATTAAGTGGTAAAATATCCTTTTTATGATGTAATATATTCTCTTTTATGTATCACTAGACTATGAATAAGATAGAAACAGAAGATTAATTGTGAAGAAATATAAAGTATACTAAGCACTCCAACTCCATAAACAAAGTCAATATTCAAATGAGGTGCTGGGTACAGTTAGTATCAATTTATATATACTATACTTTCTTTTCCCCTGTCCTTTTATGTGTGCAAAAATGAATGGTAACAAAATATTTATAATTCAGTATTGCATCCCATGCAATTGTATTTTGTTGTGGTTTCTTGCTGGTTGTTTCTCTTTTCCCCCTTTTAGGAGATGAATAAGTACCGGTCTTGGTGTAGCCTTTTGTTTGGTTATGACTGGGTTGGAATTCCACTGGTCTATACCCAGGTACTGAGCTATTATCCTGTAGAAAATTCAAAACACAATTTCCATAAAAGGGGGGTTGGTACAAAGCATTCATGGTATAAAACATTCGTAGTCCCAGCCAGAGTCTCTGAGATACTGAGCACTGGTTCACTCACACAGGATCATGGAGGCCTGGCTAACTGTTTAGGCTTATTTAGTGCAGAGATGTTTTGAAGACCTTGCATAATTTGGACAAGGGGAGGGCAGCACTGAAATATTTTTCTGTTTCCTGAGTCTTCTTTTGGCCATAATTATTCCTGTGGCCTCTATATATGCAGTACCTCCTACAGATTTATAAATTACATGGTAAAAAGCAGACCCAAAGGCCTTTGGGGTAGGGATTGCCTTATGCATTATTGTATTAGTTCATTATTTGAATGAAGTTCTGTTCTTTACAGGTTGTTACTCTTGCAGTCTATACCTTTTTCTTTGCCTGCCTGATAGGGCGTCAATTTTTGGATACTGACCAAGGGTATCAGGGACATGATTTAGATATTTACATTCCAATCTTCACACTGCTGCAGTTCTTTTTCTACGCAGGATGGCTCAAGGTAAACTGGCTTTCTGGACAGGTGGTGGGGGATCCCTCCCTGGGGGGCTGGTCAAGGTGTCAGACCTGTGACACACATGTAAAATCACCAGTGAATACTGATTACACTAGAGGTAAATTCAGCCTGAAGTGTTCTGTGGTCATAGAGAAATATCATGCAATACATTTTTAATTTACCTGATAGACCATATAGTAAGAAATGGTCATGAATATGAAAGAGCCCATTTTAGTAGCACTAATGCAGCCACAACTCCCCAAGGGAGTATTACTCCCACAAGGTCTCAGGACTTGAACTGTAAATAAGAAAACCTTTCTCCTGCTCCATTCTACAGTGGGCAACTATGCCTGCAGACCTGGCATCAGCTGAGTGGGACTGAATGATACTTTCTTCTTATGATCAAAGCTGGTAGTATCTGCTGTTAACCTCATCAGATGCAGGCAGTTAAAAGTCCCCAGTCCCAGAGGGCTATGAAAGAGTGACAGACAATACTGGCTAGAACTCCACTGCATAAAAATGTTAATTAAAAAACAAGAGTGATAGAGGAATTGGATGCTGCCCATCAGCCTGTTGATGACTGCTAGGCTAACGTATCACAATCAACCTGATAGTTGAGTAATTTAGCCACATACATCAAGGTGGTTCTCTTCTCTGCAATAGATGAACTGGAAAAAAAGATTCATTGGGGTCAATGTACATTAGATTTCCTTTTGTGTTTATAAATGGCTGGAAACATAGAGCTAACTTTTCTATCAGAATATAAATTGAAGAAAGTTGGCCAGTTTTAGAGACACCTTCCCACAGCCGATTCCGAAGGGCAGAGTAGAGAAGGCAGTGCACCAAGCTGGCAGATTGTGAGGAAAAGTAAAGTGTCTGCAGGTCAAGCTCCTTTAGCACTGCGTCCCTAGGAAATAAGGGGGGAAAGGATTTTGCTTATAGGGACTAGCCTGGATGGGAGCAGGAGAGAGAGGAAGGGAGGCTGGTATGGTGAAGGTATCAACTTCTCCTGAAGAAAAGTGAGGTTTTATCTCTAGGCAGTGTCTTCCAGTTGTACTAGAGGGTTAAAAACTGTAAGCTGTTCCTCTTGACCGCCCTGCTGGTGCTCCTGAGAGAAATGGGTTTTCCTTTTTCAGCATCCAGGGATGTTTATAGCATCTCTTCCAGTTAGGCTCAGAGCTTCCAGCCAACTCCTGGCTGTGGCAGGTATGAGTAGCCATTGTAACAGAAAAATATTCTGCATAAGAAATTGACAGGGAGAAGAATAAATTTTTAGAAGTTAATATCAGCAAAGTTTCCTCAGACTGGAGGTTCATCCAAACCTTCAGTGCCCCGAGTCAGGATATTTTTGTCTTGAAGGGTACAGCCAGTTTCCTGCTGAGTGTGTTGGACTTTGGCTGCCAGGCAGCAAAAATGGCCCTGAGGTATTGACTTCCAGTAACTTGGCAATTCCTCAGAAATTATGTGTTATTAAACTGAGCTCATTCCTTGGCCTCAAGCCTGGTCTGTTACACTTATAACATAGGGCCAAATTTTCCCATTTATGTGAGACACTTCTCAATCTCCATTTTCATTAAAGGGACAGATGAACTGTCCAAATACAGAGTTTAGTTGGCCAGGACTACATTCCTTTGTGGAGAATAAAGTCATGTCTCACATGCCAGGACGAGGTGTGATAGGTTTCATGGTGGATTTTTGGGTAGTGGTATACTGGTTTACACAAAGCTGATCCATATCTTCCCAGAAGAGTCACAACACAGACTGTATTCTGGCTCCTCCCTATTACAGCACTTTCATAGCTGTACCCAAAATTTAATACCATGAGAGTGAGTGTGAGCAGAGGTGACCCCTGTCTCCCTTGATTGCTCCCACCTTACAGGTGTTTTTGTAGTGTCAATCTGCTCAGCAGTTCTTTTGTTGTGTGCCAATGCTGGCTTGGGAAGTGGCCTCGGAGAGACAGAAAGTGCTTATCCACAGGTACAACCTAGAGGCACATAGGAAAAATATCCAGGAAGCAACTGCCTTACAGCTGTAAGTTACTTAGATGGTAGCTGTCCACAGTGAGGTTAATGAACAGGACCATGCAGCTGCTTTGCCCATATCCACATTGAACCAAGGACCTGACTGCTGCTCCTCTGCATGGCCCTGGTGACCACAAGGAAGGCTTGGAAGGGTTATCTAGAATGTGATCAGCTTCAAAACCAGGGCTTAAAAAGATAAGCAGAAGGAGAAAAGAATGGAGGAGAGAATATATTTAATGTCAGTGTACCAAGAAACTAGGGAATAGAGAAGTAGTCTGAATTACCCAATACTTTTTTATAAAATTTAATCTTTTTTTTTCCTCCATCAGCAGCTATGTGCTTGCTCTCCACACAATGTACTTTAGTGATCACGGGGATGGGGGCAGTCTCTGGGGGTTTTTTCACTGGATGTGGGGAGCCAGAGAGGGCTCCCTTTCCAGAATAGTTCCCAGACTAAGGTACCTCACCACAAATGTGTCTGAGCTCACTGTTTCACTGTATCCTCCACAGGATGAGCTTCTGCCCTGCAGTTTCAACCACTTCAGGTACCGAAACCTAAGCCAGCAGGCTGAATTAAAGAACACACTCAGAGTCTGTCTCTGGCATTTGGCTAGCATGATGCACAGAGTTGATTTGTATCAATTTTTTTTTGTAGGCTGCTTTTCCTCAAGAGCCTTGGAAGGTTGCCATTGGGGTTAATGCTGATAAAGGAGCAGGGACTGAGGGCTGAGGTGGAGAGATGAACTCTACTCCCTCCAGCAGACTCCAGCTGCAAGGCTTGGGAATATTGACTCCATGGGCTGGTGGAGTATTGCAGACAACAGTGCAGTAACAGAGGCTCTAGCTGCTAAACCATTCATTTCAATGAGCCAGAGACAACAATAAGGAAAGGTAATGACTATTGGATGTGACAATTACCTTGGCCCAGACATGTCTCAGCTCCCACTAGGCCAGCTGACAATTATGACTGACAAATATAGATATGAATCTATAGTGAAAGCAAGCTGTTCCTTCACTAGGCTGGCAGAACCATCACACAGGAGCTCAAGCTATGATTGCAAGTGACAGGCAGGGAGAGAGAGAAAAATCCAATCCTACTTTCTCTGCAGCAGTAATCCTGACATGGCATGCCAACCTCTCTTCACTGTCTTGTTTTCTTTCCAGGTCGCTGAACAACTCATTAATCCGTTTGGAGAAGATGATGATGATTTTGAAACTAACTGGTGCATCGACAGAAATTTACAGGTTGCTGTTGTTATTTCTACTTCCAGATTTACTCTACCATAGATGATCATTATATCTAATACAATATTTTATATTGAGGAATAAATCAGGGCACCAAGTTCCAGCAAAACATATTCTTTCCCTGAAGGATTACCTGTGGCTGTGATCCACAGAGTTTGTTTTCACAAGCTAATTCATCTTGATTTTGGTATTTGGCATTTACAATGCCTGACTAAACATGCAAACAGCTGACTTTAAATTATAAGACCACTTCATGCCTGGAAAAACATGTAATGTAGGTCAATCCTGCAAGATCTAAGAGTCATTCCCACATGAATAAAATCTGTCTCCAGATTAAAATATTGCATATGAACATTCCTTTAAAAAGAAAGGCAGCAAAAATAGTAAAAAGACCAAGTGGGGCCCTGAACTAATAAGCAGGGCCAGTGCCATGATTTGTGTTTGGATGCTGTCACCCACGGCAGTAGCGGTGGTCAGCACAGGAGCCAGTGTCCCCAGTCACAGGGGCTGTGAGATGACAAGGATGGTTTTATTCCAGTTACTGTGCCTTAGAGCCTGTTGTGTAAAATTTCTTAGAAAGGATGCTCACATACTTAATTTGGAATGTCTTAAAATGGCAGTGAAGCCAATCAGAAAGATTCTTGACCTCTGGACATTTTAAGGAGCATATGTGTAATACTTTATACAGACTTTCCATAGCACATGAAGGATCACATTTAATTCATTATATGTGTGGGAAGGACTTCAATATGGCACAAATATCTTTGCAGTACAGAAGATTCAAGTTATGGTAAAATTTATGCTTTCATGAGTGTAGGCAGATAGAGGGGGCTTATTTTGTAATACTGAGTCTCTTCCTAATGCCCAGGCCATCATACACAGCTTATGTTAAAGGGTTTCTGAAAGAAATGTTGACTCAGGAGTCTAAAATAAACTATTTCACATATTCCACTATGTTGAAAGTGACATGATTTATGCAAAAAACAATTTAAGGTTTCACTTCTGGCGGTGGATGAGATGCACATGAACTTGCCAAAGATGGAGAAAGATATTTACTGGAATGATACCTCTGCTCGGCCACCCTACACAAAAGCAGCTGCTGATTACTGCATTCCTTCATTTCTTGGATCAACTATTGAAATGGGGTGAGTGGCACTAAGGGTCCTCAATGCCATCAGAAAGATCAGCACCCCGACAGTCTGCATTGACTGGCAGACAGTGCAGGGATGCAGGCTCTGACAAGCAGAGAAGATGGAAATTGGAAAAGAAATTAGGAGGGAGTGGACAGGCTGGTGTCGGTGGGAGGATGTCCCCAGTGCTTCATGTGTTCATGCAAGCTGTGCATGCATATCTTAAATTGTATGATCAATTAATAGAGCATGTTTGAAGGGAGGGTTTGTTGACAGTCTCTGAACACATTTGTTGATAGTCTCAGAGCACAGGGTGATACCTGAAGACAGTGACTGACTTTTCTTAATACTTGCTTTGCTGCAGCTTCTTCATGCATCCCCAGATAGCAAAACAGCTCATTTAGTTAACAGACAACAGCTGAAATCAGTCCAGATTTTTGTGAAGATCAACAAGAAATCATCTTAAATGTTGTATGACTTTTCATTCACTAATAATCCTGCCATGGAAGTTGAAATGGTCAGATTTTGAGAAGGTATGAAGAGGATTTATTTGCAGAGATCAACAAAGAACAATGGTTACAAGGAATAGAGAGTATGGGATTGCCCCCTGTTGTCAGGATCTGTATGAGAAATCAGAGACAGGCCAGTTAGCTTAGAAGATGTTAGTTTAAATACTTGTGACATGCTGTAATATAGACAGGTTAATAAGTGTAAATACAATCACACCCGAAAAAATACCAGGCAAGTAGATGGTCTCATCTGAAAACCATTTTTAAGGCTTTACAAAAGCTGGTTTTTTAATTTTAAAAATTATCTCAGGATATTTACAATTTTCCCATCATTTCCCACCTTTATCAAAATAAAATATCTTTAATTTTTTGTTTCATTTGGCCTCAAAATTGTCGCTTTCTCATTTTTATTCCTCTTACTTTTTATTTTTTCATGCGTTCTACTACAAAGGACAATGGTTTATATGAGTTCCTTTTATCACACACAGCCTTTTCAGAAAATACTATAAAATGGCAAAAAGAAATGTAAAGAAAAAAGTAAAGAAGAAAAATTTATGAAATCTAATTTATTTTAAGGAAATTTCTAGGGAGTAAAGGTGGCAAAAAAGAAACATCATTAAGTCTGCAAACAATTTTTTAATAAGAAGTACTTCACACTAAAAATTAAGGAAGGAATGAATGAAAAGTAGCTCCATGATAGCTCTTGTGGAATGCAAACAACTCTGATATGTTGACTTTCTATAAACTATCTTCTCATCTGAACTGTTTCTCTGTTAATACCTCTAAAAATATGGATAGTTCTTAGGCAAACTTCAAAAACAAGCTCTAAAAATTCTTCCAAGTCCAAAGCAATTATACAAAACTTGAGCCCAAATCCAAAATCTTCTCCAATCACCTCAAGCTAACATCTGGAGCAGGTTGCCCAAAGCAGTTTAAGAATGCAGCAATTAGCCTGGCCTTGAATGTTTACAGGAATGGGACATCTATCACCACTAAGTAAGTGAGATTTGGCCATCTGAGTAATTTCAACATTTTTTAAACTGTTGTCCTCTGTTTCCAGCAGTAACTTTTCACTGTTGAGATTTTTGCCTGAAGGATTCTCCTGAAAAAGTAATTACGGCACTGAGTAGGGTTCCCTTGTCCCCCTTCCCTCACCCTGAGCACAAGCCTAACCATGGTTAGGGCACTGCTCTTCCAGCCTGGTCCTTAGGGGAAGAGACATCTGGATTGGAGAGTTCTCTGTGTGGTCTGGCTGATTCAAAGGCACAGACACTCTTTCCTGGCACCCTCATCCTTTTCTTCCTTCTCTTTAGGGACACACTAGGGCCTTGGGTCCTGTGTCTGAGACAGAGGGATAAATGTGCCTAGAGACCCAATGTTTCCCATATTTAAGTGACATCTACTATCTTTATTTGGCAGGCTGGCTGATACCGAATTCCTCTACGGGGAAGAGTGGCCTTGGGAAGAGGAGAAGCACCAGAGACAGTATTCAGTTTTGAGAAGAGTCAAGAGGTTTCTCAGCGTCCATGAGGGTCCTTCGTACCCAACTCACCAGCGCTACAGTCGGCAGACGAGTGAGAACTCGGTGTTTTTCCCAGCAGATGAAAAGGGGCACATCCGACGGCTGCAGGAAATGCACACAAGAGGGAGGCACGCTACCTCAAGCTTCAAGAAGAAATATGAAGGAGTTACCAGAAGTAGCAGACTTCATAGCAGCCGAGAGCTAGGACCCATAACAGAAACCTCAAGGAACGAAGCACAGTTTGATGACAGCGACACCTCATCTGAGACAACCAGGCCCGTTCCTGAGGTTGTCATTTCTGAAGCGCAGGAGACTGAACCTGATGCGCCAGCAGAGCGCTCTGCAAGCGTGCCAGAAGAGAAGCTCCAAAGGATCCTAGCTGAGGCAAATGTGGCTCTTCTGAACCAACACTTTTTCCCCCCAGAAATAACTCCATACCTCTCAAGTTCAGAGGTGCATCAGTCACTCCCTAGTGTGATAGGAGAGCCCAAACACGAGCCCCAGGTTAGTAACATAGCTGGTCTCATAACAGATCATGAGAGAAACCTTCAGCGATGGAGTTTACCAAGCTTCCACAGTCCTAATACAGCATCAAATGCTGATGCTCCACCGCCTCCAGCAGATTCTGGGACAACTTCACAGCAAAGGACGTTCAGTGATGGAAAAAATGTTACTTCTGCTCCACAAACATTTGAGATGCAGGACTTATGGGAGAACATGGACAGTAAAGAAACAGCCATAGTAGAATTTTCTAATGAGGAGAGTGGAAGAAAGCTTTGACCATTCTTCCTCTAGGTTTGACTGAACTTACCTTCTCTTGAACATGATTCTCACACAAATTTGCTAAAAGTGCAGAAGGGCAGACTCGATACTCAGACAAGTCATGAACAACATCCAGCAGAGGATTTGGGCACCTGAACAGGAGGCATTGTGGTGACATACTTTAAGCCACTTGGTCACTGGCTTGAAATCTGTGACCCTGTGGGAAATACATTTACAGGGAGAACTGGGAGCCTCAGGATGTATATGGCAGTGAGCTGTGTAGACATAACTAGAGGAAACACTAAGTTGGATATACACTGAACTCTGCTGCCTTTGTCTGCTCCAACAGCTTAAGATCCATGACATCCCTGTAAGATCTACCAACAGTTTTGGTTTCTACTCAAGTGCCTTAAAGGCAAGATGTGGGCTCAATTCCTTTCTCAATCTGTAGAGATTCAGCCCACCATCTCTCACTGCCTGGAGGAACACTTGAAAAATCAGGCCCCTCATGTGTGTAGGACAGTATTCTGCCCCACTCCTGATGAAGCTATGCCATTAAAGAGCAGAAAAAATAAAAGGATTAGATGTTTAATCTAATTTTTAAAAATGGAAGATGCAAAACAGCTGATGAACTGGGCATGGGATATCTGAGCCTTGGAGCATATATGTGGCATATAAAGTGAGAATTTATTGTAAAATGAGGCTCCCAGGTGGCCTCCCTAGTGATGACAGGGCTACAGCACTCTCAAGAGGTGATGGAGCTGCAGGTGCAGCTAAACCTAGGGCCCCACTCTTGTGGAGATCTTCAGCTGGAATTGCACAGGCTGTAGTCATCCCAGGCAGACAACAAAATGGCCCATGACTCCTACCAAAACTTTTCCCCACTTCCTAAACCCTTTTCCCCATTCCCATGCTTCCCAGATGTACCACAAACATTTTTCATTTACCCAAACCTGCGCCAGCATTAGGTGGCTCCTGCTACTCCAGGGATGACCAAGCCACCTCTCTAAGCCTGCTGATAGTGACTTTGCCTTTCAGCTATCGCTCCTGTAAGAAGTCTCAAAGTTGGCCGGGAGAGCAGCCACAGCTCCTTGGGTTCAGTTCCTACCCACGTTTACAAAAGTGCAGTCTGGAGCATGTTGATAGCATCCTCCCATAGTGAGTATCCAAGTAGAGGACAGACAAGGGAGAGACAAGGTAGCTCAGGGACTGAAAAAACAGAGACCGAAAGTTATAGGTCTGCAACAACCAGCAAAAGCAGTATGGGCTGCATGGACAGCAAGCCCACTCTTGCTTAGAAGGTTGCATTTCAAAAAACAAACCAGTCTCTCTGCCGTGGTAACTGGTAACACCAGTGGCTCCTGGGAGACTTCAGGGCTCCCTGAACCTGGGAAGGGAATGATCTGCCTGCTCCTGCTCCTATAGCCAACAACTTAAGTGAGGAGCCCTTCTAGCCAGTATCATGTCCAGCAGAACTCTATCTCATCTGGGTAGGCTTTGAACAAAAATCAACTGCCCTCCCCACTTCTACTTCCAGCTTTAATTCAGTCTGAAAATTCTGCTGCTGTATATTAGGCATGGTCTGAGCAGAGCCACACCCCAAAGACACTAGACAACAACACGTGAATCCCATCAGTTTAGGAGGAAGAGGACACTTGGCCCGAGGAAGCACTGTTTAAATTCGTTATGTGAATTCCAATTATGCAAGGAAGCCAAGCACAGATTTTCCAGGCACCTATGGAAGGACTTCTTCACACCATGAGATGAGGTGACACTGGTGTCTGACAGCAGTTTATTGAAATTTGATCACAGTGCAACCTCACCCTTGCCACTCCACAAAAAGTCTCCAGGCAATTCAGGTTGCTATGTTCAGGTTTGACCAACAAAATGAGAAACTCTAAGGAGTGAAATTATATGGGAATAAACAGCGCCTTAGCCTAGCAGTTCAATTTTCTGAATGACCCTTATGCAACTTCTGGGAGCATTTCCTTTTTCCTCCTGATTCCCTCTTTTTTCTTGTAACTTAAGCCACACTTTTTAATTCAATGTTTCTCAATTTAATTGCATCTGGAATTGTCAAGGAATTTAATTTACCAATGAGCTTAACTTAAATAAATGGCTAATTTTAAGTACAAACCATACATTTAAAGACAGCCAGACAGCTCCAGTCACACAGCTGTAAACAAAGTAAAACTAAGTGCTGCTCTCCTCTATAGCACTGTTGTTAAAGTCAGGAGAGCAGTACAAGTTTCTGAGGAGTTTGGCCACACTCCTCCCAGCCATGCATGTATAGGAAGGGTTTTCAGCAGCTGTGAGGGAAGGCTGACCCATTATCTAGCTGTCTGCTCACAATACGTAAGCTTGAGGAGCTGTGTTTCACACTGTGAGGGAACTGAAGCCAGAAATTAGAGATGGCTCTCGAGTGTCCACCACAAATCTGCACTGAGAGTGCAATCTCACCATACCTCCTCCCTCTTAAACTTTCCCACAGCTTCCACCAGGGCTTAAAGTATTGGACCAAAATGCTCTTTGCCCCCAACCCAGACATCAGCTTGTCTCATCCCAGCTAAGCATTATAAGCCTTCCCAGCTTCTCATCATCCAGCTCTGCTCAACTTCTCCGCTGCCACTGCCTAGGATGCACCCTGCTGCTTTCCACCAACACGTCTTTCCATTATACATCTAATCAGCAATGATTTTGCTACCTCTCCCACTCACTCTGCCAGCACTCCCTGGCCCTGCAACTGTGTTCATTATTTGATGGAGGCAAGGGTGGCCACACAGCAGCCATTAGGTAGGTAAGAGCTTCAGTTAAGCCCCGCAGAGGTGTCTGTTACACATGTAGATGCGTGCTAAATTAGGAATTACAGCTCTGAGGTCATGCGGTGCAATCTGTAATACACAGCCAGCATTTCACACAGTGGGCCAGCTCCAGGTTAGCTACAGTATTCTGTTCATTGCTTCTGAAGAAGCCAGCACTGGGATGAGTTACCAGAAAAATTTCCTCTCCCCATTTAGTCTGTTATCTCACTTTGGCAAACATGAGTGTACTTTGATTTGTATTAAATTATCTTTTGGGACTATGTGCTTTCTTAAGCACTTTTCTCAGTAAACTATTTGCCTTAGCATGGTAAATGGAGTATTTTAGCAAACCCAGCAATCTACAATTCATGTTCACAGGTATAAGCAACATTGAATGATTGCATAAATAAAGGCACTATGAGAAACACCATCATCCTGGTTGTACTGAACTCTCAAGAAACACTTCTGGCAAGGGTTTGACTATCATGTAAATCAACTTGATGTCTGCCAGGAACAGCAAGGCACTTACAGAAGCTGGCAAAGTTGGACAAGGATAAAATAGGGCCAGCACAAGTAGGTCAAGAGCAGCAGTTTGCTCCCATCAGATGGTGTTAATCTTGAACAAGATCAGATATATCAGAACAAAGAGAGGGCTAGTCCCTGTGCATGCTGCCTGACTTTCCACCTGTCTCTAGGATGTGTTCCCACTCTGAGCTGGAATTCATAGAGCCAAGATGTCAGGACCAACTGGCTGTGGGACGTGTCCCAACACCCTTCAAATCTTCTGATGCAAATAACACATCTCTAACTCTGACTACAAACTCACGTTTGAGGAACATATGCATACTTTATATACAATGAAAATGTACCAGAGTGTTAAGTACGCTGTACAGGAGAGAAAACAAAAATACTCTGCTGCTGTTAAATGAGGGATCGGGCTTTAAGATGTTTGTTTGTCTTGGTTCATGATCAAAAAAATTACATTTTCTAGGCAAATAAGTTACCTCATGGTCAATACATTCTTTAAGAGTGACATGGACAAAGGGCAATCAAGGCAAGCTTGGCCTGAAATACACAGTAACTTCACACAGTTCAGTCTCGTCTGCAGAAAGAGACAGCTGGCAGCAGAGTCTCCTTTGCTAGAGGTGATAGCCTGGATGCCAAATGTGTAACATAATGTGGCTGCAAATAGAGAGTCATGAAAACAGGCTCTAGAGAGAAGGATTATTTCATACTGGAAGGTGAGATCAGTATTTCAGAGATACCTACAGCAAAACTGACCTTTTTTTTAATACCTACTGAATCTTACAACTGAAAGCTTAAAATCTGAGGGGCTGTGATTGTGATACTGCCAAGGCCAGCAATGGACATTGCCTTTGTGCCAAGCACATCCAGAAGGACAGCAGCACCCAGTGCCTGGGCCACCAACCTCAGTCCCAGCGATGCCACCATGGGGCCAGTCTCTATCTCCCCATGGCTCTGCCCTGCTGGGGACATGCCCTGTGCACATGGCTGCTACTGCAGACATTTTTTGGCTTTAGGAAGATACAAGCAGCCCCAACAAGCCAACATATGACATTTTTTTCCTCCAGGACAGAGAGCAACCTGAATTTTTAACTGTTGTTCCACTCAGAACTGCCCTTCCTCCCAGCACTGGAACCACTGTAAAGAAACATAAAATGTAACTGAAACAGCACTAAGATCAAAACAGATATTTTTGTTAAGTTTTATTCATGTGTATGGGGGCAGCATCAGCTTTAGCAATCCAAACAAATACTCCAAGGGGTAGAATTTAGGTGAATCTTTTGCCAAACCTGTGGCTGTTTCATCTGAATCTCCTGCCACTGCTGACAAGAAGTGTCTGAGCAAGGGGCAGTAGATGTGTAGTGCTGGTGCATGGGTCACATAACTCATCTGAGGAGGAGGAACACTGGTATCCCTTTGCACAGTCTGGTTTTCTAAAGTGAAGAGATGCTGCTCCAGCTGCTCACACCATTGAGGGGCAGAGGAGTCAGACACTAAAAGCAGCATCTGACCTAAGGCACAGATGTCAAATGCCAAGACCCAAAAAAGGAGAGTTATCAAGGGGTAATGAATCCCAGGGAAAAAGCAGGTTTGAGACCTGGTGTAAGGAGCAGGATATCATGCGAGGAACAGCAGTCAAAATTAGTGGCCACACAGGCGTCAGTCAAATTCCCTTTTATGTAAGCTGGTTGGAACAAGCTAATTTAAAGAGAATTTCCATTGCACTCAATAAAAAATGTTGAACAAAAACCAAACCATGGAAAATAATGATGGAAAGAAAAGCTCTAGCAAATGAGGTGGAAACTAGCAAACAAGAAGCAAAAAAGGATAGCCAGACCAGGCAGGACTAGGATTACTTTACCCCACACACAGCTGCTGTCTTTTCAGCCTTTTTATTCTTCCTGATCTTTTGCAAATCTGAATGCTGAGCTGCTCTGCTGCTTTATCCTGAGAGCTATAGTGTCCATGAGTTACTCAGGAAAAATTGTTTTTCTGTTGTAAACATATAGATATTTAACCAAGCTGTATCATCTGGGACAAGTATCACTGCAAAGTCCTTAAAACTTGGAGGGGGACAACACAATGTGCATTTAGGTCCAGAGTTTCACTAAAAATTCTTCTTCAGACATGTGTTAAAGATCATTAACTTGAGTTAAGACAGAATACATGCTATTACAGCTCAGTAGTAATCCTTCCTGTGAACAGCTTTTGCAAATCCCACTCTGTCATTCCCACGGTCAAAAATACAGTAAAATGCAGACATGAAGACATCTCCTAGAATCCAGAGCGAGCCAGTGCGGGTGGGGATGTCGAGAGACTGAAAGCCGCTCATGCAGAAGGTTTGGTCATCAATAGACTCCTGGAAGGGAAAGCACATGTCCCTGCAGCAGCCTGCTCCATCCCCAGCTCAGGGGTGAGGAACAGGGAGCAGGGAAGCTGTGGATACACACCTTCACGATGTACTGCTCTGCCGTCAGCTTGTACTCACGGTGTCCAATCGTGAAGCTTATGTGAGGCAAGCTCGACAATCTTCTGCAGTCTACAAGAAACTGGACACAGTGCACTGACTGAGATGGGATCCCTTTGTCTTTCTTTAAGTATTGCTCTTTGAATTCAAGGCTTTTGGAGTAGGAAATAGTGAATTTACTACAGAGGAACAGCATCAGGCTGACTTACAGCCTAACACTGCCGCCAGCTTTCCTGTACTCAGCCAAATCAGCCCAGCATCCCAGACCACTGCACCCTAGGGACCCAGGGTTGATGAAAATCCTTGCAAGTCCCAAAAGAAAGGAGGTGAAGGGGCTCTGATATCCTCGACTCAAAGGCAAAACTAAGTGTGTGAGCCCCAGCAACCCTACATCAGCAAGGTCTGCTGAGCAAATGTTATCCAATGCTCTTGTCTTGACAGGGCCCAGGGAGCTGCTCCAGCCACAGAGGGAGCAGCCTATGGGTGAAGTTCATCCCAGGTCCTCCCATAATACCATCACTTCAGGGGAAAAAAAAGCTAGTTGAGGAATACAGCACTTCATGCTTATACTTTGCCCTGGAGAGTGATTTAAAGAGTAGAAGGACCAAACTCTGGCATGGTCATTAATGTCAGGTACAGTAACAGAGAAGATAATTCTCTGGCCTTTCTACTCATTTCATGAAATAATTGGTGTGGGAAACAGCAGTGCAGAATACTCCAAGTCCCAGAGGAATCTTTGCTCTAAACTGCAGTGTTTTAAGTCATTGTTTAAGAGGCTTTCTAGAAGTAAGAATCTGCTTTTTGCTGTTTTACAATCTATTTTATGAAAACACAACCCTACATCTTGTCTACACTTACCAATTGTCACACCATTAGAATGAAACAAATCATGGGATACAGAGGACAAGGGTACAAAAAGCCAGTAAAATGATTTGTAGGATACAAGAAGAAAGAAATAATTCTTTTATATAGCTATTACAGAATAGTACATCCGGAACAAATCAATCCTTGCTGAAAAGAGATAAAAGTTCTGGTAAAATCTGGGATGGAGACACTCACTTTTACTGGGATGAATTTGAGCCAATATGTGCAGTCTGTCTATGATTGCCAAAAATCAGTCACAGAAAGTCTTATTTTCAAGAGGCTTTTTTGCAAAATCTGAGGTGCCAGATGAATTTTCTTAGGTCAGCACTGGTGTATTTATGAACCCACGCAGCAATGACCCATTCCTTTTTTGTATAGGCTAGCATAAGTACATTGGAAATACATATTTTATCTATGTTCATTAGCATGAACCATTGTAAAATAAACTTGTTATCAGAGCATTTATCTTTGGCATTTATCTAAAAATTTGAAGAAAATCATGATTAAAGATGATTGAGAAAAGATTCAGGAGCCTCAGGCGTTACACAGAGATCACTGCAAGCTCCCCCCTTACAAATGAAAGTGATTTCAGAGTCCACTTTTTGCTCTTTGTCCAGTGCACTGGGTACTTGCAATACTCTTAATTTTCTTCCAAGAGTAGTTTTGAGTCAGGATCAAGACAAATTGAGATTAGCTCAGTTGGTTAGAATGCAGTGCTAATAATACCAAGGTTGAGAGTTTGATCCCTGTACAGGCCATTTGCCTGAGAGTTGGACCTGATGATCCTTATGGGTCCCTTCCAGTTCAGAATATTCTGTGAAATGCAAAGTTAACAAAAGCCACCCACACACAAAGTTAACAAAAGCCACACACAAGCAGCTTTGCTCGAGCACTGGAGCTGTGGCATTGTGCTGGTGACCTCTGGGAGTCAGCCAAGGACCAGAGATAGGCATGGTAGAAATAAACTGCTCTCTTGCTGGAGGCAGGGACAGGAAGGAGGGTGAGGAGTGTCAGCAAGGGAGATGCAGGAAACAGCAGCAGGGAAGAAAGGAATACCAGCAAAGGGTCAGAGGGCTAAGGTTCAGAAGGAAGAGTAAGAGCCAGCAAGCCTTGTCCTGTACCCTGTGACTCATCTGCAGGGAGCCAGCATTGTGAGTGACACTGATGTGCATCCCTTCCAGGAGCTCTGGCACAACACCAACTGCTCCACTGCAAGCTGACAGTGAGAGGTCCTGTCAGTGAAGCAACTGTGGGGCTGTCATTAAAATACCATTCCCTTTCCATCTGACGCTGGCATAGCTGGCCATCAGCACCAAATCCCTCCTGGCTTGGAGGAGCCAACAGCTACAGCTGCAGACCTTGAAAATCCTCTGAGTTTCCAAAAGAAAATTATCTATCATGCAGAGTACATATCAATTCCTCAAACAGATGTCCCCATTATTTCCTTACACAGCAGAAGAGGAAGTGAACATTTGGGAAGGGGACTGGGACAAGGCATATAGGTGAAAAGTAGCGTGGCTCAGAGCTCAGTGCTGTCCTGGAAACAAGGCTTTTGCTGACACCTGTCTAAGCAACCATCTCTGTGATTTTCCAGCTCATTGCACCATATACCAGTTTCTCTTCCTCTCTAGCTGTTTTCTGGCTGTACAGGCTTTACCTCTCCGGTATTTGATGGACTTGCCCCAATATATCCCTGCAATCGCCTGATTTGTGAAGAGGGGCCGGTGATGAGAGAAGTGCCTGAGTCAACGATGGCTTCACAGCCATGGGAGCAAAATGCCACCCGGCCCTGGATCTTTATGCTGCAAATGAAAACAAACAAACAAAAAAGCAGCTTTAAGCAAATGGCATATACACTGTGACTGAAGCGCCATATTATTGCCAGCTAAAGTACCAGAGTACTGATGGAAGTTAATCCCAGACAACGAGTGACAGGACAAGAGCAAATTGCCTCAAGTTGCACCAGGGTAGATGTAGATTGGATACTAGGAAAAATTTCTTCACAGAAAGTGTTGTAAAGCAGGGTCGCCATCTTTGGAAGTGTTCAAAAGATGTGTGAATGTGGCGCTTGAGGACATGGTTTAGTGATGTACTTGGTAGTGGTGCTGGGTTGACAGGTGTACTCAATTATCTGAAAGATCTTTTCCAACCCTAATGATTCTGTGTTTCTATGATTAAAACGACCTGCCAAGCTTTGCTAAAGTCAAGAATGTCTGTGGACCCACTTTTCTCTCTCAAGACTCCTACAACTCTAATCATGTGCTTCCTGCTGATGAATTTGTCCTCATCCCCAGGTATGTGTTCCCATCAATTTAGGCAGTGTGCTAGAGGTGAGACAAAGGAATACTTGTTACTTTGACCAAAGTTAGTAGGACAGGTGAAAGCAGGACCCAGAGCTGGATTCTATTCCTGGGTGCCTTAACCTCTTAACTGAAGAGTCCATCAAGACTGATCTTGACAACATACTGATATGCTCTCCCAGAAACCACCTACCCATGTCACAGAAGATTTAGAGAACTGACAAAGCCCACTCTCATCCTGGGAACCCCTCTTTTAGGGGCTTGGGGGTAAAACACTGCAGCTGAGTCCTTCTGCACCTGTGTCACCAGGTGTTTCTGTCTCTCGGAGTTTACCAAGGGAGGTGAATTCCACTACAAATTTTCATACATACATACATACATACATACTTGTTCATGTGTATTTGCCAGTAGCTTTTCTCAGTGACTGGGACCCAGTGGATTGAACCTTTGTAGAGAGAATGGTCTATTCCCCCCAGAATCAACTCACCGCCATTCTCAGTGTCATCTCCTCTGAAAGCAGAAAAAAATTTAACACAGACATGGGAGTGTGCCAGCATGCACCAGTGAGATTACACTTAAAAAGCAAAAGTCAAATCACAGCCCTTTTCAAATTCATATATAGATGGCTGAAAGGGATTATTACTAAATTATCACTGTATGTGTTCCAACTCACACCATCCAAACAACCTCTGAGAAGACCTACTGTAGACACCAAGGCAGGCATTGGGAGCAGGCTGAGCTAGTTGCTACTCTCAGCTCAAAAGAACCACTAGAGAAATAGGTGAAGTTGCAGCTAGGTCCAAATTAGGGAACAGTATTTTTCTGAAATGTGGCTATTTGGATGTAGCACAGCACTTCTATTCATCTGCATGGGCCAGAGAGAAACCTCTTGCAACACACATGGCGAGTCTGAGCAGGGAACCTTTATTTATGACCAGCTCCAACAAAAATAAATCCCTGTCCAAAAAGTCCTGGTCCTCCCCATAATATTTTTAATTTTCATGCCATAATCTTCAATGCCAAATTGAAAAAAAAAAACCAACAGAATCAAAAAAATGGGGAAAATTTCTTTCTAGGATTGAAGCTTTATACTGATGCACAGTTGTTTCTATCAACAGTTTAAACAGATTTACTTCTTTTTTAGCAGTGTCATTTTAAAGACAGACCTTTTCAGATAGAAAGAGAAGATTGGCTCCTCTAGCAGTTGCTGGTTCATGATGCTGTCAAACACAGGCAGAGCATTGCCCACTGCTAAGGAGGGGTAGCCTAAGCCCAGTACACCATCAAAGTGGGCAAGGACAAAAGTTGCTCCTGGCTCAAACACCGACTCGCCAAAGTCCTGTCCCTTGATGGAGATGTTACTTATCTGTGTGGTAAAAAAAAGGCAGCAAATAACCAAGCAAAGAACAACCACAACTGAAAGTAATGACACCACAAATAACAAGAAATTAGCCATATTTCTGATCCGTATCAATGGATTAATTCAGTTTATAAATGTGTGATTTGCGTCAACATAGCACGTGCCTATTTGGCAGGTAGGGAGCACCAATTCCTTACAATGCCTTAATTATGTGTCTGCTTCTTCCTCAGCTCAGAACAGGATCCAAGAAGAGAAGCAGAAATGAAAAATAAAAGATGAAGGATTTGTGTTGGCAGCCCAAAGCTGGAGCAAAACCCATACCTCTCAGCACTCTGCTTGGTGGGACGTCACCCTGCCCTTGCCTAAACCGGACAAGGTATTCCTTGCAAACCAGCATCTGAACTGACCTGAAAACAGCTGATGTGGAGGCTGATACCCATTTTAGTGGACACTCACCTGCAGTGTGTCTTTGCCAGCAATGCCCAGAAGGTGTCCTGAGCCATAGTGCAGGGAGAAGGCTTCCCCTCCATGCTCATATGAGTCTGACTTGAAGGACTTAAATTTCTGGTGCACTCCTACACAAAAAAAAAAAACTGACATCTCTACATAGATGGGAGGCCCTGGCAACCCACTCCCCAATGCAGAGCCAGATGAGATGTAGGAGAGACAGATTTTTGCTTCTCTAAAGAGGAAAGTGTTGAAGAAGTACTGCAGGCACCTCAGTTCCCCTGTAGATACCCCAGTTTTCCTGTACCTGAGAGGTAATTTTGCATTTTAGAGACAAAAAATTAGAACAAAAATGGGCATTTCCCTCTGTTGGTAGATCTCCCAGGTCTGTTTTCATGCCTTTTACCTCATGGTGCAGAGGGACTCTGGGCAGCTGCAGCCAGCATCTGCCTTGGCTGCAGAGTGACATGAGGGACAGAGGAGCAAACTGGGGAGAGGAAAGCAGCCCTAAGTGATGCTCCAAACACCTGCCCTTGCAGATCCCTGCTGCAGGCAAGCTTCTTGGGAAAGGAGGACTGGGCAAGGTCTCTGGAGCCAAGAGAAGAGAAGCACCAGGGAGAATAATATTTCTTACTGCAGGCCTCGCTGATGCAGTAAGCAGATGGGACCCAGAAGTTGGAGGAGCCGGTGTCAAAGACGACGGTGAACCTCTGGGGCGGTGTCCCAACGCTCACAACCCCGTAGTACTGCGCCTGCAGGAGAACAACCCACTCAGCCCCGGGCAGCCTCCAGACAGCTCTTCCTGAGGAACCAGCATTGCTCAATGCTCCCTCGGGGGCTTCTGTGCATGTCTTGGGTTGCAATGCAGGATGTGACCAAAAGTATGTATCCTATCACCATCTGTTGAGACCAGGTGGGGCAGTGATCCTTATCTCTGAGGGAGATATTCTGCTAATGGGCCATCCATTGAAACCAGGTGAGGCATTGTCCTTTATCTTCCCACAACCCATCTTTCCTCCAAGAGTGTCAGCTGTTAATAGGCCATTAAGTCCCACTGCATGACTGATGAAATTACATCATCCCATTGTGAGATGCTCCACCCAGGGGGAGGAGCCAAGCCTTTCCTACCTGAAATTTGGAACACCAAAGCAGCCTTTTTCCACCAAATTCCCAGAGGAAAACCAGACCTTTCCACATCATCACTGGAAAACTGCACCCTTCTACCACTGCTTCAACTGAGCAACATCTGTCACTCCAGGAGGACTGCAGCCACCATTTAATGGGACTGCTACCAACACCCTGACAGGTGTTCTTTGCAATACTTTGTATTTCTATTTTAATTTTCCTAGTAAAGAACTGTTAATCCTAATTTCCATATATTTGCCTGAGAGCCCCTTAATTTCATTTATAATAATTTAGAGGGAGGGAGTTTACACTCTCCATTTCAAAAAGAGTCTCCTGCCTTTCTTAGCAGACACCTGTCTTTCTAACCAAGACAGTGCTTTTCTATCTTTAAATGTGTAACCGCACATTCAAACGTAAATGTATACCATGCAAAGTGTGTCTGGTTCCACTAGTGGCTTCAGGCAGCAGGTTTTACTCCAGCTGAATGAAAAATGGTGGCATTTTTAAAGCCTTTTAAGCAAACATTCAGTTGGATTCCCTATGGAGCCAACAAACTCTCTTGGATTGGCTTTAGAGATGGCAAGGTCATCCTCGAGATGAAACTCTCACGTGACCACGCAGACTTTCAGGCTGTTCCTTAGTGATGTCAGTAAGAAATTAGTGTTGCGCAGTCAGCACAACCTGCACAACCTCTGCCAGCTTCAGAGGGCTCCAACCAGTGGCACAGTGTCTTAATCTGGCTGCCCTCTTTCCTTTGTAACTAGCAGCCATTAGAGCAAGTCAGAAAGTATTGTGTTGCACAAGCTGTTCCTGATATACTGGACAAAGTTCATCCAGCAGATGAAGAAACCACTGACCATCCCTGGATACCAATTGAAACTGAGATAATCTGTGAACACGTGAATGCTGGAGTGAAATGCTTATCCACATCCCGTATACAAGTGTCTAAGTGCTCCTATCTGGCCCTGGAAGAGCACTTCAGCATTAAGAGACCTATTTTTAGGAAGAGGCATTTCTGGAATTCAACCATAGATAGAAAAGCAATAGCTAGTGCCAAACTTTTTTCACAATACAAGTATTTGAATATGTACCTTAAAGTGCATACTTTTAAAATTAATGCACTGACATTTATGACCCCAGAATATACAGTCTGAACGAGATAATCTTGAAAAGGAAAGCAAGCATGCCATTTAAGACAATATCCAACTATACAGTAGAATTCTATTTCTTCCTGCATTAAACGAACCTAAAGGATGTTAATTTTTTTTTTAAAAAAAGAACATACAACCAGAAGATGCACATACACACGCAATAAAACTGTTCCTGATGCTACTTGAATATGCTAGGGGAGTGGGTTTGGCTTTGTTATTTTGAGATTTTCATTTATCCCAGTTTGCAATAAGCTTTAAAGCAGATTGACATGTTTCAGTGTCCTTTGCTCTTCTTCACATACTTATTTCTTTATGGTCCTCAGGTGTCAGTAAGCTCTTGCTGAATTAATTTGGCCTTCCCTTTGATTCCATTCCTTGTTCAGATGAAGACTTCACAACATTTCTGCAACTTAGTTTCCCTTGAGATAAGCATAGCAGAAAAACCAAATAAAACAGAAAACAGAGACCATCCAAATGGACAAAATTCTAAAACCGGGAGAGACAGCTTACAAAATAGTAGATCTGCTGACTGGCCTGGCTGAGATCCAGTGAAATTAATATTTTTCCTTTTTAGATGATGGTAGATGATTTCCTTTTTAGTTTAGATGGTAAATCCTCCCAGGTCACTCTCCAGCATTTCATACATATTAAACTCCAGAGATAAAAGCAGAAAAATAAAAAACTTTACTTAAGTCTTCATTGTCACTGATTTATGACTCCACCTGATCAAAGAAATGAGATTTGGAGGATTTTTTTATAACACAGAAGCATCCAAGTGTCTGGTAAATAGAATACAGCTAAATGAAGCAATCAGATTCTGCTATGAAAAACCCTATAGTTCACGAAGACCGATATAGGCAAACCTCTCATATTTCTTTGGAGACCCAACTGAGTCCGATACAGATCTATACAAAAATAAAACTTGTCACAGGACTACCACTGCTACTCTACATCAGCTTTCTACTCAGATCCCTTGCTATCCTAGGTCTAGATATACTTTATTTTGCAGATTGCAACCTGTTTTTTTAGTGATCTAATATTTATAGCATAAAGCAACAAGACACCACAAGCCCTGTAATTTCATTGACAGACTAGATTTGAAATGTGCTTGGGAAAAAAATAAAACTGCCTTCAGTAGAATGATGAGTCTTAATGATTGCATGACCAAAACTGTACTTACATTCATGTAATCATACAGCCTTTCTGAAGCAGTTCCTACTGATAAAGCAATATCTGCAGGGAAACAATGCAGGTACCTCCGGGCAAAAACATCAGGGTGGTGATTCCTCCAAAATTCCTCTAATTCTCCCTTTTCCTTCAGCTGCTTCTTGATAGATTTGAATCGAATCAAGGGGATTCTATGCAAATAAAATAAACAAAAAAAACCTGATTGTCCTTTCTAGAACTGCTATATACTCCATTAAAAAAAAAAAGTTTCTTTTTTGAGACCTCAAGTAGCAACAAGCACAGGTCACCCCATGAAGCCAGCTGAGATGTGTGCCAGGGAAGCCAGACATGTTTTCTTACCGTTCCACAGCCACGATGAATGGGATGTAAACCACAGCCAGCACTATTGGCCTCATGGCTCCAAGCAGCTCAGAGTCTAATGACACTTCTTTGCTCAGAAGTCCCTTTTTTATGACCTGTTGTCAGCTGGGGGCAGCTCGCCAGGTCAATCAATCGCAGGAGGTCAGTGCTTTGGCAGAAAACTGATTAATTTAATTTCAGACTAACCGCTGGTTTGTGCAAATAGTGGTGGCCAGTGGAGCTACTCAGGCACACACAACCAGGGCACAGCCTAGACCAAACAGACATTTAACTAACAGCCCTTAATGTATTTTACATAAATATAATACATGGGGTGAGCTTGGCTCCTGTTACCACGAGAAAGAGGAAGCAGTCCAAGGACTTGCTGCTTTTCAAGCTTGCTTTAGTGAGACGTTACTCAGAACTGTTCAATGCAGGGAAGGAAGACATAATACATAACCATTTCCTTTTTGCATGGAGACATTTCAGCAGGGCTGAGCAGTCACCCCCTAAAAGCTGAAGTTTAATTGCCTATTTATGGGAGAGCACCAGTCTAAACATAAATGTGACTGCCACCCCATAAAAAGGATCTTCAAAGTACAAAGCACAACAGTACAATACTGCAACATACAGCAAAAACCAGCAATAATTTTTCACACATATCAGCAATAAATTTGGAATAGCTCTCTTGGATGTATTTTCCTGCAAGTTTCCTGAGTTTAGTGGCTCCCACCCCTGCCTGACACTTGGGTTCAAGTAAAGCCTGCAGAGAAATAACGGTGTCAAAAAAAACAGACTGATTTGACAGGGCACAACCCCCAACCCATGAACTGCCCAGGAGGAAGCTGAGCACTCAGTCTGCAATTTACTTAAAAACTTTTTGAATTCTTCCTCTGCAGAGGGAAGAGCAGTAAGCAACCACATACTGCAGCCTAGCATATATTAAAGCTAACTTTGAATATTCAACCATTTTTGTTCAAAAGGCTATGGTAGGATGCTGGGAAAAGAGCAACCACATTTCGTTCCTCACAACACACCATGTATTTAAAATAAACTGCTCACTATGCAAAGGTGAACTGGAACTAAGTAATTCTTACGAAAGAGAGCAGATGTGCAACAGCACAGCAAGGAGTGAATGTCAAAGGACACGGAGGAGGCAGTTGTCGTCATCTGCTCCAGCAGCAATTTCAAGGAAAAACCCACACACACGGCATTTGTGAGCCAAAAAGGGGTCTAAATGCCTGACACAAACTTTAAATAAATACAAAGCAAACAAAAATTGCTCCTTTAAGTCACTTCCCTTGCTATGTCAGACTGATTGAGGAGGGATATTGGAGTCTTAAAATCAAGATGTTTAGAGGTCTATTTATTAGTTCCCCTGGATTTTGAAATACAGAATTTCCTTTTTCAATGTATGTCCAAAATTATAAGGGCTAAAAAAACTCAGCAAAGGCTGAGCCTGGTGCCATCCCACAGCTGTGGGCAGAGCTTTGGATCTGAAAAAGCACCATCTCCATTATAACTGGCTTGATTTAAAAAATAATAGAATCTCAAAAATGCATCTTTTATATTGATTTCTATTTTATTATAATTTTTTTCAATTATCTGTCTCTGAATAATATTCCCCATTTCTCCCGGACTCAGAGGTTTTACACAACTTATTAGCAAACAATCACATTTTCTGTCCCAGAGTCATCCTGGCCATTGAGCTGCAAGACCTAGGTGCTGGAAATGGGAATGGTGAGCAAAGATGTAGCCATTTGTGAAATTCTAGAAAGAAAAGGCATTTCTCAAGGAGCTCCCACCTGTCACCTGATGCACAGCAGAGCAGATGTCATGCCCTTGGGTAGCGCAGTGTTGCTTTGACAAGAGCAAGACAATGTCTGTGCTGAGTGCCTTTATCACTTGAACTTTTCCTCAAATGCTACAAATGCTTCTGGGAAGTTGATAATGTTCGTGGTGGAGGGCACCACGGTAACTTTGAAGACATGAAGTGGCTTTCAAAACACCGCCTGGGTCTACTGTGAGGACTACCTTTGCCTTCGTGCCTCCACTGAGTGGCTGATGCTCAAAAAGAATGCAGTTGTTCATTTTACTGCAAGTGTAGTCCTTTATTAATCCACACACAAAGGTTATTCTTTCCCAAATTCTCTGATCTCACACCATGTTCCAAGCAGACATTAATTTAGCTAACAGAGGTACAAACGCAGCAACAAAAGGTCATCATGACCTTTTTTGATAAGCTGGAATAATGATTAAACTACCGTGCAGAGGATCCCTAAGAAATAGTCATCTGCAGCTTAGAAGCTCCATTAAGGAGAAATACCTCTAGTACAAAAAAAATAAATATATCCATATCCATATCTGCAGACATAAGGTGCTTTGCAAAATTATTTGTCTTCATCTGGATCATTGAGAAAAAATATGCCTAAACTATATCATTAATATATTCTTAGCTATGCTCTTATGTTTTTATGATTAATACATTGTCTGAAAAAAATTGTCTAAAAGACGTGGCTTTGCTGTGGATGTATATTCATTACTAGTTATGCCAAATGCAATTGGTTTTCCACACCTGTAGACTACAGTGCCTTAAGGGGAGGGCCATGGCTGTTTAGAAATGAAAAACAAATACAACAACCTGCTGACACATTCCCCACCATGGTCCTCTGACAGGGCACAGAGTATCAAAGCAGTAAAGAAGCATATAAAGGGAGATGCTCATGCAGAGTAAACTGGCTTCTTGCTTCTGGGATGCCATGCACAGCACATCCCACCATGAGAGAGGGAACTTTCAGGCCTCCTATTCCACGGATGACTGTGACATTGTCTTTGTTCTCCAGGCTTGATACTCTGCCCAGCTTCTCCATCCAAAACTTATTTTATGGCATTCAGATCTCAGCACTCACTGTTCTCCATCCTGCTGCAATACAGTTTCCCAGGTGCTCTCTCCATTGTTCTGCTCCACACATCTCATAGCATCACTGCAGTATGTTACAGCCAGTCATCTTGTGGGGAAAAGGCTCATAAACATCCTATAGCCTATACCCAATTGATAGCTAAAAGCTGCTTTACATTTGAAAGCAAGTTATAGTAGAGAAAATATAACTAGATTTTATCTAGAGTCCACCTTCAGGGGGGCCTTTTCCCTAATTTTCTCTTTGCTCTGCCTTTTGTTTTCTTAAGAGTGTATGGCTGTCAGCAGTCATGGATTTTGGTAGTATAGCACCTAAAACCCTGAAACAATTGCAGATTGTTCAAAGAAAGCATTCTTCCTAAATTACAGCAAATGTGGAAAATGACAGCAGTAAGCTGTAGAAATCAAAGCAAAGAGCCAGGTGCTGAAAAGGCTGTTTTACCTTAAAACACACTGCCAGCTTTCACATCCAAAGTTCATGGTATAGCCACGGCCAACACACTGGCAGGACAATCACAGAATGAGTTGGGTTGGAATGAATCCTAAATATAATGTAGTTTTAACCCCTCTGCCATGGGTAGGGACACATATGAGTTCCCAGGAAAGCTTGAAATAGCAGCAGCTCAACATGTCAACTACGCAGCGGGAATGCAAACTACATGCAAACTTTACAGGGGAATGTGCCTAGAAACTAGAACTGAACAGCAAAATGGGTCTTGATGAGAGACACTTTACACAGTTTACACTGTCACATCTAAATAGCCATAACTTACCAAAATCAGACTTATTTCACTCATAATAAGTGAGAATCTTGATGGAATTATATCCATGGGAGTTTCTTGACAGGTTTTGGTACAGACACGGAACTGCAGTAGCACAGTTGAAAAGTGGATAAAGAACAACCTTGGCAATTTGTGACAGCACATTACATTGGGATTCAGACAAGGAGTAAAACACAATGTAATGAAAAAGGCCCTCCATTGTCAAGAGTGCCAGAGGCTATAACAAATACCATTAAATTAGGAACACAAACAGTAGAATCATTGCTCAAGATAGCAGTTTGCCAAGTATTTGTGTTAAAGCTTTAAGGTAAGTACTGGGTGGTAAGTTACACTCTGAAATCCAAGTATTTGGCACCTTTCAAATGACATCCCTGAAAGTGCCACTCCGCCTTGAAAGTCAGTCAAGCCTTGACAGGTATTTCAGACAACAATTTGATTATATCTGACATTTCTGCTGAAAGTTTTATGAAAGTTAAACATCTGAGCTTAAAACTTTGGTCTGCTGTGGTGTTTACTTTCCCAAGCCCATCCTGGCTGCTTGCATCGGCTACACAGCACAGCTGCAGTAAGAGGTGAAGGGATGGGGCATTGGAGCGACTCTAATTTTGTTTGGAGCAAAATCAGAGAACATTTACAGTACACAAGAAGAGGAAAGAAGGAATGTTGGGTTGGGGATGGGGGGGTGAGCGGGGGGAGTGTGGGTGAGAGAGGGAGACCTGGGCCCTGAGTCACCCTGTCTATAATCCTCATCACCAAACACTCATTCAGTTATCAGAAACATTTCAAAGCCCTTGAGATTAATGGCTGGTGCCATGTAAACAGAGCCTTATATTGGGAAGAACAAGTTACCAACAGGCCAGTGTGCAGCAGAAGACCAAGGCAGGCTCCTGTCCCTCAGTCTCAGTCACCCCAAAGCAAAATCCCAAGATGGGCAATAGTCTGAAAGCCGTACTCGCTTTTGTGCCCTCTAACAAGTGCCAGAAGTACCTCTTAGAAGACCTAGAAGAGATGCCAGTGGATAAAATGGTGGATCTGAGTGGCAGGCAGATGAGGCGGCTGCCTGTGCACATTTGCTCCTTTAGGGAACTGGTTAAGCTGTACCTGAGTGACAACAATCTGAACTATCTGCCCCCGGAACTGGAGCAGCTGCAAAACCTGCAGATCTTGGCACTGGACTTCAACAACTTCAAAGCACTGCCCCTAGTTGTGTGCACACTGAAGCAGCTGTGCATCCTCTACCTGGGCAACAACAAGCTCTGCAGCCTGCCCCTTGAGCTCCGACTCCTGCAGAACCTCAAGACCCTGTGGATCGAGTCCAACTGCCTGCAGTACCTGCCTGAAGTGGTGTGTGAGCTCAGCCTGCTCAAGACCCTGCATGCCGGCTCCAACGCCCTGCGGTGCCTCCCTCCCCAGCTGCAGTGCCTGCAGGAGCTGCGCACCATCTGGTTGTCAGGGAACCTGCTCTCAGAGTTCCCTCCCGTGCTCCTGGACATGCCCTTCCTGGAGGTGATCGATGTGGATCGCAATTCCATCCGGTTCTTCCCCAGCCTTGCTCACCTCCCCGGACTGAAGCTGGTGATCTATGACCACAACCCCTGCAGGAATGCACCCAAAGTGGCCAAAGGGGTGCGCAGGGTGGGCAGATGGTCAGAGGAGACCCCCGAGCCCCGCAAGCGCTCTGGGGCAGTGATAGAACTGGACGAGAAACCGTTGTTACCTGCTGCTGCCAAGACAGAGCCAGAAGCCGAGCTCTGCTGATGCTCAACTGCCCCTTTTGGTCAAGGTGGCAGCACACTCCCACCACTACCCAACCTCCACCTGTCCTTCGCTTGCTGGTGTCCAGGGAGCACCACACTACCTGCAACCAGCAGGAGTACGTGCACCAGCTTGGAAATAATGTGACAGCAAAGTCTTGTGCAGATACTCGTCTTTGTGCAGCACCCAGCACTCTCCCTACAACAGACTTCTCTCTCCTGTTCCTCCCGTGCAGGGACCATGCACAGTTCACAACACAGATGAAGATTCAGTTTAGATGTTTCCCATGGGTGGATTGCACGGAGCACATGTGGACTTGATGCTCCTCACCCATGGGCTGACTCTTCTCCCACCTTGCTGAGGTGTCCCACCTCAGCTGGAAGCCACTGTTCAAGGTGACCACAGCTCTAATGCAACCCACTGCACTGGTCTCAAATTACTATCTTGAAGGTTTCCCTGTCTGCTGAGTGGGAAGCGGCAGCAGAGGCCCTGCTGATTAACAAGGAAGCAGCACACAGGTACAGGGGCTCTCCTCTTTCTTATTGCAAAACTTGTGACTTGTTTCACTACTGGCAAGCAGCACTCAAATGATGGTCAGGAAAGCTGTAGGCTTTGCTGCTGGGTTTTGTTACTGACAACACTGCCTCTAACGGCAGCTGTACAGAGCAAGTCTTCATATGCAGGAGCAGAGAAGAAAATCAAAGCCTGACTAGAAAAGAAAAGCCACAAGAGCTGCAAAGGTAAACTTGCATGAATAAAATCCAGGGCTGTGAGCTGTCACTAGGCATCTGATGAGGCAAACTTTATTCAGCTGATTTCAGCTGGGTATTTCTTGAGCTTGCAACTTGGACCAGTTCAGATCCCCTTAAAAATGCCCTTTTTTTTAAGCTTTGCTTTAATTGAGTAACAAAAATCTGACTCAAAGTGACATTTTAAACTTTAGACTCCATAGCACAGTTGGACTAGGTGACAGCTTTTTTAACAAGGGTGGAGAGCCCTTGGTGGCACATTCTTAAGAGCAGAACTGTCTCACCAGGGCAGCCTGCAGAAGCAGCAGCTGACTTCCCAGAAAAGGTCTGATTCCATGCCAGTTTGTGACTGCTTAATGTCATCTACACGCTTGTAAAATTATCTGGAAATATACAGACCCTGCTAGCACTTGTTGTCTTGTTAAATTAAGTCTAAATTTGCACCTGGCTACACTACATGGGTGTAGTGTGCTACTGGTCAAATTAAATAAAAGTATACTAGCATCTTGCCAGGTTAAGAAATCCTTCTTTGGAATTAACAGTGAATGATCTAGTCTTGTCCTAACAATTTCTTCCTACAAAAAGGAAAGCAGGACGTAAGTTAGGGACACTTTTTTAATATCCAAGGTCAATGTTTTATATATATCCCACAGAACTGAGCTCATTCTGTATGAGAGGATAGGGAAGAGTGTTTTCACTGGCTTATCTATGGTTTGTGCTTCACTCAGCCCTCTCAACACAGTACTGTCACTTCTGGGGAGCTGAAAAGTGTCTGTCAAAAGTTAAGGGGAGGATTCTGTAAGCAGATTCCCTTCATTTTAAGAAACCTAAGGGACAAAAATCTTTGGACACATACTCGCTTATTTCAGCTTAATCCTACTGCTTTGGCAGACGTGCTCTTCCACGCTCTCTTCCACCATCATAAAAAAGAGTAATGCTCCAGTATCACTAGAAAAAGATACTCTCCAACTTCAGGGCCTATTTCTAGGACCCAAACTCAAACCTATGCAGCCAGGACAGGAACACACCACTTACACTAACACAGCAAGTCAACATGAAGCAGCAAGCCATGAGGGGCTTAGTCACTCCCTGAAGCAGCCAAGCCCTGAGGATGTGCACCATAGCTGTCCTAATGGATGTGCCCTTCCTGGTTCTACAGAAAGAAATACAACTTCGGGGAATCTGGTTTTTATTTTTATTTATTTCTGTGTATTTTAAGTGGAACCTGGAAGGGACAGAATGAATAGGGTTGTATAAAATGCCTGGTTTATACACCCCTGAAAGTGAATTCTTCCTCACAACATAGAGAAGCTCCAGTAAGTAAAAACCAACTGAAGACAGTGCCATTGATGGAGATCTGTTCGTCTCAAACTTCTGCTCCATAACCTCACAAAAACTAGACCATTAAAAAAATTACTAGGTGAGATCTGGTCCACACATCCTCAGGTATGAAGAAAATTTAACAGGGGCGATGGTCTGGTACACGTTTTCTGGGGAGAAAAAGAAAAATCAGAAAATTCCCATCACACTGATGTTCCTCACCCACCCTGATTTCTGATCTTTAGTTAGTATTTTGTATTCAGGGACACAGCACAAAAAACGGTACCACCTCAAAGCTAATGCACCACCCATAACCATGTTTAAAAAAATCTTGTGATATAAAAAGCAATGAAAACTACCTGGTAGCAGGCACCCATGGGATAACCTGCCTATCAGCAGCAATTCTTTTCAAACCTTTTAACAAGCATGTTTCTGTTTAGCTGCAGATTCTATCTCAGAAGCAGGTGGACATTTCACTACAATTTTTGCTAAATTAAAAAGCAAGCATGATCCCTTACATTTTGGTCATCCACTTGTGCAGATGTTTAGCAGTAACCTAAGATTAACTAGGCATTACTCAGGCACAGCAATTCAAGTTTGCTGATGGCTCTAAAGGCCTCCTGCTAATGCAATAAAATTATCTAACATGAACATCAGCATGTCACACATCAGGTTCACTTCAAGTAAAGCATTTTTAGAACAAGACTTTTCTGCACCCCCTTACTCTTCCACAGAAGGTTTACTCTACACCGCTGTGACTGACCATGCAGATACTCTGACCGTACCTTGGTGCTGCTTTAATGATGTCATCTACACGAAGAATCATTTCTGCTGCTTCAGCTGCGCTCAGCAAAACTTGTCTCTTGACCTGGAAACTTTCTGTTACTCCCAAAACTGACATGTCCCCAATGACACCCTCTTTCATATCTGGAAGAAGAAATACATTAAAGAGGTGGTTATTTGGTTTTGTTTAACTCAGCTTTTTTTAAGGGAAATTACAAGAAGCTGAGAGCATAGTAACTTACCTGCTCAAAAGAACTATACTGATAGTTAGGGAATTATTTAATAAAGTCATCTACCTCAAGACTCCTGATTTAAGCCTGATGGTGCAATTACATACAATTAATGACAACAACTTTATACACTCTGATGCAGAGACAAAATCCCAACACTCTGTCCTCAGCACTCCGTCCTCAGGTACAGTAACTTCAGGGTTCTTCTCCACAACTGTGCAGTTGCTGTTCTGATGAGTTTTGTCTGGTTTTTTGGGGGGGAGGGAAGGGGCAAAGGGAAGGACGTCTTCTATGTTTTTAGGTGACTGCCGGTTTTAAAGCAATCTTTTTATTTTTAAGCTTCCTATATAACTTAACCCAGTGTATGGAAAGTGGTTTTTAGAGGTGAAAACCATCCACTAAAGAAACAAAGGTTTTCACTCTACTGTCAAAAGCTTGGTAGAACAGAAAAGGAATGTAGTGCTGTACCCAAGTTCTATGCAAAACCACCACATCAACTCAGTTTCTCCCTGCTGAATATACGTGACAGACATACATAAACAACTTTCATGAGCCTAATGGACCTGCCAAAAAGCAATTCAAACACTGAAGTAATACTGATCTCCTTACCCAGTCCATAAGTAGTCTTCCCTTCACTATGAGCAGCTCTGAGCTGAGCAACCAAATCAGCACTGTCATAGCCAGCATTATCAGCTATTATTGTTGGGATCTAAGGAAATAAACACAGGACTGATTGTTAGTAAACATGAAATATACTTTGATATTGTTAGTTTACAACTGAATTTCAATAAGATGCTTCAGAAACACGGCAGATGATCTGTTACTGTGACAAGGGAAAAGTAAAAAAACCAAGATACCTTTCTAAGAATCTCAAGAACCTGTTGTAAGAAAGTACTTAAGAGGACAGAAGCATACTAGCAGATTTGTCAGATCATTTTACACGGACAAAAGAAAAAGAATTTTGCCATTTTATCATTTCAGACTACAACTGGAGAAATGTTTTTATTTAAAAAGCAAAGCCTGCTGGTAAGCATTAACTACCTGATCACTCTGTTCACTGTTTCTATGACAGCAGTGCAAACTTGCATGTGCTGACTGAAGAGGTAATGCCAAGTGTTACTATGCTCTTGAATTTAATTTTCTTGGGAGAAAGGTTTTCCCTAATTTAAATTGCAAAAAGTCATTCCTTTCTCAAACTTATAGCCTGTTAGCACAACTTCATTAATTTTTCTTGTGACACTCTTATTTCGTACTAAGATGCAATCTAGCAAGATCTAAGACTAGCAACTTCTAGATAGTACTAGAATATGAATACACCCAAACAGCACTAGAGCACAAATGGAACAGAAGGGCTGCTCTTTTCTAAATCAGTTGTCAATTACACAAGATGAGACTTCTGATATACTATTTCTGTAGCACCTTAAACTAGCAGGTAAGATGAACAAGAACCAATTACAGGAGGCCTAGCATATGAACATTCACAGTTCCGAAACATGCAGAATTATTAACACATCAGTACTTTTTTCCTTAACAAAAAAACCCCACAATTTCCCCATTGTTTATCCAAGATGTGTTGCTAAACTTTTTTACTTTGGACAACCAAAACTTTTAACGTGAAACAAGTATCTGATATCACAAGTTAGTAAACCCCATGAAACTTTGTCTCTTAATCCAGCAATCTGATTAAATAAACCTACCATTCGTAAAGCCTTAGCAAAGGACTCCATTGCAACAGACTCTTTGCCAGGTGTTCTGACAGCAAGCTCTGCAACAGCATTAGCCATCAGCATCTCTGAACAACCTAGTCATAGAAAACGCACAGATGTTATATATCTGAGGTTCAGTAATATGAAATGTGTAACGTGTACAAAAATTTGATATTCACCTCCACCATACACAGTTCTCGTATCCTTCACAGTCTGGGCCAGGACACAGAGAGCATCATGCAAAGATCTCTCTGCTTCATCTAGAATCTGCTGTGTGGCTCCACGCAAAACTATGGTGCAAGCTTCACCTAGAAAGCACAAATGTAAAAGGATTAAAAAGAGAAACCAGGACACAAAAATGGGCTATCACAAAGCATTTACAATGGTTTTGCTATCACTGACTGCACTCTTGTATTACTTAATTTTGGGAGCAAAAGAAAGCATGATGACATTTCAAAGATAGAATTAAATTATGCACACAGCGTTACTGCTTTGGTTCCACAATACCTTATTTAATTTAACAGTAAATTAATCTCACTTCAAAATTCCTTGAAAAATTAGAGTATTGGCATTTACTAGAACAAGCTCTCGAGCTCTTTAAGTATGACATATTGCTACTTTTCCTGTCAATTGAATTTCCCTAAGCAGAAACCTTGGTTCTCATCCTTAAAAATTATTATATGTTCATTTATGTAACAAAAATCATCCACAGTTTCAACCATGAAACCATGCAGGATTTTTACTAAAAAGCAAGGCTTTAATAAAAACAGTTACATAAATTATTACAGAATTCCTATGCCTCCCTGGAAACCGACCAGCATTAGCAGAGGGTTAACACAAATGTTACACTACACTGCTGAAGATAAAACACTTACCCATTGCTACTCCAGAGAAATGAATGAGTTTATCTTCTCCAATCATGACTTCTTCAATAAGCTTGCAGCTTCCTAGTTTTACTAGCTCAGGATGATCAAAGGTCGATGCAATTTCACCACCTACAAGTGTAAGATCATAAAGAAATCAGAGCTCACAACAAAAGCATCCTTTCAGGCAAGGTCTAACTGGGGGGGGGAGGGGGTGGGGTTGGTTATGTGTCAAAAAAAAACCCATCTTCATAACTGCCCCAAAATAAATTTAAATTAACAATAATGATAAGTCAAAACTTCCTCATGTCAGCATGTGGCACCAGAAATCTTTAACCAATGCTGATAAATCCTTAAAACACCTATGTTTTGTTACCCAAGGACTAAAATGCTTGTGAGTTGTGTCAGATAACAGAACATTCATCTTTGCTAGTATTGTCACTATGTTTCAAGTTTTCACAGTATTTATTGATTATTTATAAAATACTTAATGAAGTCAGAGCTTATGACAGTATTTGTTTTGCCTGTCTGATGACAGCTGAGAACCAGTGGCCACCACCAAGCCCCTGCATTTCAAGTCTCATTCCATGCTGTAGCAGCAGTACTGTGCATGATCTGTAAACTGCCATATCATAAACAAAAGAAGCATTACAAAGACCAACACGATGTTGTTCTACTTCTCATTCTAGTTCTTTCCTCTTCCTATTAGAAAACTCTTTACATGTATGCATTCCCAATGCGTGCTCAATTATCCCACAGTAGCTTGCAGCACTGTGTAGTTGTAGCACTACAAGGAAAACCAAGACTTGTAGCACAGAGTTGGTGTGTATTAAAAAATTGTCTTTTTTTCAGCTATACTATTCAAGCCAGTGTGGTCTAACAAGGCCCATTTGCTCTGCATAGAAAGTTTGCCTTGAATTTGTTCCAGAATATAAGCAAGGCTCCTCTCAATCGAGCATTTGTCTGTGTCAATGTGCCTACGGACAGTTATACACAACTGCTACTTCAGTTTTGCTAAGACAAACAAGTCAGTGTCTTTTCCTTTCTCCTGCCAAGCAAATTCATCCTCCTGATCACTTTCAAAATCAATTATGACATCCCAGTTAATTATCTCTTAACTTCAGCAATGACAATTATAGCATTCCAGATGTTTTCTTTTCATTAGTTACTACAATCATATTTATGCCCATCACTACTCAAAATATCCAGGCTGTTTATGTCATCTGAGACCCACCTCAAGTCAACAACTCAGGCCCTCATTTTTAAAAAGGACAACTCTTTAGCCTTCTTTATCATTGCAGTCAAACACCAGCCATTTAGAACCAAGTGTTATTACCAGAAAATCAAGATTAACTTGTGGAGTTACTCGTTCTGTTGCTAAGTTTCATCTTTTCATTAGAGAACAAACATTTCAAAATCTTATCAAGCAGGAACTTAACTGAAAATATTTTTAAAATATGATAGAAAATTACAAACTGGCACTAACTTGCTAAATTAGGTCCCATGTTTTGCATTATGATCCTTTATTCACAGATGCTGAAGAAAAAGAAGTATGTTTAAGGAAGTTTAATGTTTACTAATGATCAAATAAATAATGTGCCCCTCCAAGTTTCATACAACAACACACTCTACACACCTGTGACAAGAGCCAGACGTTCTACACCAGCAAAGTCTGCATGTTCAATAGCCATGACACCAGCAGCTCCAAAGAGATGTTCAGGGTAGTTGTAGATCAGCTGTCTAAAATTCAAACACATATCACCATCACACACAGAACAAACCTTTGAAAATAACACAGTACCAAGACACCAGATTCTCAGTAGCACGGACACAGGACAAATTTCTGAAAGCTACTAAAGCTGTCCAAGTATGAGGCACCTGCCATACAGGGAACATTCCACAATACAGAAGCAAACAGAGTGACAGGAAAACATGCAAAGCTAAGAAAAATAAATCAATTCAAACTATGATGATTTTGAAATACCGTTTCTCTGAAGAAACACTATCACACTAAGCACAGGCAGCCATATGCTTTAAGTGTAAGTCCTTTGATCCTAAGTGCCTGCTGGGCATTTAACTGCCTATTCCAGGAGAGGGAACTAGAACAACACGGGAAGTAATGTCAACTCTCCCCTTTTCCCAAGAAATACATACCTGTTAATAAAGCAATTTATTCCATGTTTAAGAATACGATCCACTTTCTCCTTCATTTTTTCTTTTTCTGCCTGTTCTATTTCTGCCACTTTTGCTGTTGAGTCCACTCTAACACGAGAGCCAAAAATCTAAATCAAAGCAAAAAGAGCTCAGTCTCAAAACTCCATTTACCAAAACACAGTTTTTTAACAGCAGTTCTGTTACATACCTTAATCTTGTCTGTATCCATACCAGTATTTGCAATAAGAATCTTTGCATTTTCAATTCTTTTTGGCTGATTTACGCCAATCTTCTTGTCAAGTAAAAAGCCTGTAGTAACAGAAAGGTCATGTGAAACTTCAAATTAAAAAAGGAGAACAATTACTAGTTATTACAAAATCCTCCATCTTTAATATTCTATTTAATAACACAACAGTGTTTCCTACAACAGATTTACATTTACGTGCAACCTTTAGCAGTTTTAATTCTCAAGTGCATATACAGTCAACACTCAAAGACTCACCTTCATCTAAGTAGGAATCAGCCAAACTTCCACCAAGTTTTTTAATAACATGGATAGCCTCCAAATTACCAGAACCTTTCAACCTAAGAACAGCTTCTACAGCTAGCTTGACAAAGTGATCCTTATGGTGAGTAAGTAATTTTGATGAAAGAGTTGTTCCCGCAATATTCATCAAGTCTTCACGGAACTTCACTTCATCATTACTAAAAAAAACACAGTTCAGTTAAAGTGGAAAGTCTGAAAGCTTTAACTACCACTAGCCCCCACCACGAGTCTTTGCCCACTCCTTCTAGCCTGTATCTCTAAGTATCCTATTCTCTTTTGAGGAATACTGCATGGAATCCCTCCACTGTCCCACAACACAACCTTCTATTTGAAATACAAGTTTTGTTAGGAGAATTTTTGCATTCAGCTTTAGAAAGTTTGTGCTCTCAAAGTGCTGGCCATGGGGAATGTTACATTTAAAATATGAGTACAAAATCTGAACTAACAGCTCAGATCATTGTTACAGGGAGCAAATTACAGCTTGTATTTCATTTCTGAACGTAAGTAATTTTGAATATCATAAAGCTTCTTTAACTCATTTTGGAAAAAAAAAAAAACAGTATTTTTTTCTCAACAGTTAAAATTATTAACTCGGCCTTCCCACTGCTTTAATAAGAGTGAGGAATTTACCAATGGACTATAATTTGCACTGATGTTCTGATCTTAAGTAGTTTTCTATGAAGAGCTAGAGCAAATGGATATTACTAACCCATGATCCACAGCTGCTTTCAGAAGTGCCTCTCTCGAAGCCTTTGTGGCTGCTCTCCAGCCCGCAATGATGGTCTGAGGATGAATCTTCCTCGCAATCAGTAATTCTGCCTCCTATTTAAATGAAATTAATAATTATCATCCCCCCCAAGACAGTACAGTTACACTAACTAGAAAAGACATGTTCATTTATGGACGCAACTTAAAGAAAAAAAACTATCTTCATTTTTCTGAGGAACTTGCCAGGCTGATAGATCCTTCCTTAAGATGCTCTAGATCCCAGTTCCTGAACCTGAGATGATCAGACCTTCTGACACAGGGAAGAATTACTCATTTCTCAGATCTCTTTCACAGTAATTTCAGGTTTAGAATTTGGCAGTGTAAATTTTTCCATAAGCATAAAATCCATACATGAATTCAGGTCTCGAGCAAAGAACAGAATTTAACACGATTTTTATTCTATGGAAATGGATTTCAAAGGACTGAGCCTGACAACTAAGCATGCTGCTCAGTGCAATAAGAGAGTCAACTTAAACTTGAGAATTTATAAAAAATAAGGAATAATAGTCTAAAATAATAGTTTAGAAAACGATGATGCAATACCTAAGGGTTGGTTTTTTTCCCCACATCAATTTCAACAGCAACAAAGCAAGCCATTCCTTTCTATGCTTTGGGAGCCCTTTCCCAAACATAGGATTTTACACACCTCCTACTGGTGGTATCACAGAAGTACATTGACAAACATCTGAAAAAAGTAACACATTACCCTCAGTAATTCAGCTGCCAACACTGTGACAGATGTAGTTCCATCACCAACTTCGTCATCTTGAACCTTTGACATATCTGAAGAAGGAAAACACAGTATTAATGCTATTTTTCTCATGCATTGATTTTGACGAGAAAAACAGATTTTACAACTTAAAAAAACATCCACACAAACAAGAGATGGAAATTAAATTCAGCATCCTTTAAATTCCTGCTCTTTATTTGCAAAGTAGACACCAGTTTCAGCCTGGTGATGGTCAAGATGCTCCCCTGTGTTCCCCATCCTAAAGATAGTTATCAAAAGGAAGTACATCTGGATGGAAGCTCTAAGGTATCAGAGACTATAGTAACAGGTCTGCTGCATGAACTGCTGATAAACTGGGATGCAGCAAACACAGCAAACACATTACAAAACCTGACACCCAATAGTTCAGGCTCCTGCTTGTCATCAGTAGTGGACCTCTGCCACAGTAAAACAGTTGCTCACAACAGTAAACTCTGCACACAAGTACAGTGCTCACTGAATGACAGAGATTTATATCTGGGAGAAACAGAGAGAACTTCTGTTGGTGCACAGATTTCTGTTCCAAATTTTCCCACTGCAAAAAGAGGGGCACAGAACTGTCTTTTGTCCCTTCGGACTCCTGGGACAAAGCAGGGTTGAGGGAAAAGAAGATAAAAAAACAGCAGCATACATCACAATTTGAAGATCAGCATATATCACAATTTTATTTTTGCAGAATGCAATAACTTTTGCAGTACCCTGCCCTTCTTTCTTGAGGATTTCTGCTCCCACTCCCTTCAATTTTTCACAGTATTTCAAGAACACTGTTCTAAGAATAAATAAAAACTCTGTAATAGAGTTACAAACTAAAAAGTATCAAGCCTTTAAGAACTCACCAACCAAGACCTTGGCAGCTGGATTGTCAACTCCAATAGCTTTCAGGATGGTTGCACCATCGTTAGTAACTGTTACAGAGCTGTCTCTCCCGGTACTTAGAAGAATCTTGTCCTACAAGATGCAAGATTGAGGAATACTGCTTGAAAACACACTGTAACTATTAGAGCTAAATTAACAGGCACGCTACTGAGAGCGTGCAGCTGTCTTACCATGCCTTTAGGCCCCAGGGTGCTCTTGACTAGGTCACCAATGGCAATGGCACCAACAAAGGATGACTGAAATGGAAATAAATACGCATCAGGGAACAATTTATTTCTACTGTAATACATGAATTATACACTTCAATGTTTTCAATGTTTTAACCAACCCCTCCACCTTTTTCAATGGAGGCTTAACTTTAGGTAGTTTTTTTAACTGCTAAATTTTGATAACCAGATCAAATATATTTACATCTTCCAGAAACTGTAGGTCTGTCTCAAAACCAGATGAAATACCACCCAATAAACACAAATCTTCTGAGCTCCAGTAGAGGTACTTTGGTTTTGACAGTTGAGTTTCTCTAATTTTCAATATAAACAACACTCCTCCTCCCTTCTGTTCGCAACAAGAAAAGCCAGCTAGAGACAGAAGCTCCATATCATGATATAGCAAAAGCACTTTCAGTAGTAGAAAAGACAAAGTTTAATTCCCTCAAGTTCTACCAGTTTCTTAGAGAATTAAACTTACCAACCGAGCTGTTTCTGCCTTCTCTTCATCTGCACCTGCCTTGAAAATGTTCACAGGAGCAAGGGAAATCGATGCCTAAAACAGTTAATGTAAGAATATTGTTCTAGCTTCAATAAAACTATGCATTTTAAAAGCAAATCCCTGACACTACCAACTTAAACAACGTTTTATTAATAAAATTACTTCCATACCCTATTCTGTTGTGATAATAGGTATACTTAAGAAGTAGTCAAAGTTCTTAGAAACCTGTCTTGCAATCTCATTGTCCTGTGAAGGGATTAGGAGACGGGGCGCAGCTGCTGGCAGACTGCAGTGCACTCCCGGCTGCACATCCCTTCAGGGCCGTGCGCGCTCTGCCCCACCAGCGTACAGCCCGAGGGCAGGCACAGCCGGCAGGAACCAAAAAAATCTATTTATTGACCATACCCAGGCTTTAGCATTTTGCATTTTGATACCTCAGCCGAACTAATCTTTTTTTTTTTCTTTTTTTTTTTTGCACATCAATGCAAACTAATCATAGCGGTAGACAACACCCGCCTTTAAGGACCAACATTTGCAGAGCACCCAAGGCATCAAAAGAACAAATGATCAAATACCGAGCACAGATATCAGGGCTCTCAGAGTCAGGGTGGGATGGGAGAGGGCGATCATTCCGCGTGGACCCCGCCCCGCCCTGGCTCCAGAACCTTCGGGGCCCCCCCGCCACCCATCCCCTGCGCCGCGCGGGGAAAGGGAGGGCGCGGCCTACAGGCCTCGCGCGCTCCATGCCCGCGTGGGGCGCAGCCCGCCCGGCCCCGCCGCGCCCCCGGCCCTGCCCTGGGCCAAGCCGCCGCAGTGCCGCCGCTCACCATAGTGCCGGTGCCGCCGGGACCCGCCGTCCGCGCCCTCCTTCTGCAGAGCAGCCGCGCCGCGCCTCAGCCCCACGAGCTCCCCCGGAAGTGGCGTCACAGCGGCCGCAGCTTCCGGCGGCGCGCGGCCTCTGGGAGCCGCAGTCCGGCCCCGCGCCCGGCGCCCTCAGCGGCTGCGCGGCCTCGGCGCTGGGGTGGGTTCTGCGACCTGCAGATTTGCTGGAAAGAAATTCCTGACGCTGGGGGAGAGGCACTGGAACAGGTTGCCCAGAAAAAGCGTGCGCGCCTCATCCCTAGCAGTGTCCAAGGCCAGGTGGGATGGGGCTCTGAGCATCCTGGTCGAGTGGAAGGGGGTTTGGAGCTAATGATTTTAACAATCCCTTCCAGCTGAAACTATGTATGATTCTGCCGTTCTCTGATATTCCTGGAGGTCAGGTCTCATTTTTAGTTACTGCTTGAGGCCTCCAGTGCACTTGCCAGACCATCCCAGATGGCTGCTCTTTGACCACGTCTCCAGTTAGAGAGCAGGACATGCCCAGCGCAATCCCACTCAATACAGAAAAAACCTAACTATTCCACCGGCAGCTTTGCCAGTGTGAGACAACACTTAAACCTTGCTTTGTCACTGCTTTTCCTCTACACAAAAAGCCCATTACCTGGTCATATGCAAAGGTAAAAACCCAAAACCAACCTGTACTATTTTGTATGACTCATTCTCAAGAATTAATGCCAGCTGCATCCCTCTTCTTGCTGCTACATCCTAAGCTCTTGGGCTATATGGAAAGTTGTTTGTTCTAGATTCAAACTGGCCAGAGACAGAAATGTATCCCAATGGAGACGGCAAAAAAGAACATCACTAAAACTCTGCCACAACTCTCACCTGTATGGCTTATTTTGTCAATACCTGGTTAGCATTAGTTCTTGAGTACGTTAGGCTTTTTGTCCCGTTTTCTGGATACACTTCCCTCCACAACCCTGTTCTGGAAACTAGATTACTAGTTTAATTTAAGTATCTTTCGTTTTTCTCGTAGTTATGCAGAAAACTATTTAAGTTTTGCTAGGGCAAATAAAAGTGAAACAATGAAAACATCATCCCTCAGAATCACAACATTAATAAAGATTTGCTCTGAAGTAATAATTCATTTTAATTCAACATTTGCTGTGAGTTGGGAGAAAAAAGATTGAAAATGCCTCAGACTTACTCAAGTTATGGTCTTTGAAAGATCCAATGCTCACAGAAAAACTACAGCAAGTTAGTAAATTTGCTTTAAGGGGCTTTTGCCCATTGCTAAGTGATGATTCACATGTGGTGTGTACAAGTAGTGACACTAGAATAGGAAGAACACCACAGCAGCAGTGCTGGTTCTGGGTTCCTGCCTCTCTCAGCTGTGCAGTGCCCTCACCTCTGTGCCAAGGGCAATTTTTCAAGTTGCACTGTGTGTGAAGAAAGAAAATGGCTCATTTAAAAAAAAAAAAATCTCATTTTAAAAAAATGTCAATCTATGTGCATGACAAAGATGTGACAGAAAACCAGCAGAAATGAAACAAAATCTTGGAGATGAATTTACAGACTTCAGATCACCATGATCAGTTTTGGGCATTTTTTTACTGAGTAATGACTGGGATATGGAGGCAGGGAGGAGGGCAGAGAGAGGTACATGAAGCAATGATTTAAAGAAAAGCAGAAAAGATTATACAAAGAAAACACAATACAGTGACACAAACACTGGAAACTACTGACAGACAATTTTTAATGTAAAATCAATAGTTTATTGCCATGCTACAATTTTTTTTTCCAAATGAAGTTGGCACTGGTAAGGGAAAAATGTACATAACACATTTTTTTTTAAAATGCACATTTGGTAAGCTTTCTCAATAATGACAGCTTAAAAGAAGTGAAATTATTTTTAAGATTAATGTGGAATGGCATAAAAATACATTTTTTTCTGCATAGTATAAGAAATACGGAATGTTCATAAAAACAAATTCACTGAACAGGGAAAATTACTTGAAATTTTATAAACAATTTGGCAATGGTACTCCCACTGTTTAGACTTTTTTATATAAAAGAAATAAAAATCTAGAAAGCTACCTTTATACAAAGTTGCTATATTTATGCCTTTAAGTAGGTAAAAACATTTTATAATGCAAATTAGGACATACAATAATCTTACAATATGATACAATGTAATGACAAGAAAGGAACATACAACATAAGATTTTGGCCTTTGTAGAAACGTCTATTTCTGCATTTAATAAACGCGTTTGTGGCACACTGGTGACTACTGTTATCACTACTGCCAGTCAGCTTTGACACTAGCACGGTGCACAGCTGGCCTGCGGTTTGGCTGGCACACAGACTGCTTTCCAGGAGACCAAAGGTGATGCTGCAATGACGCAGGATGTGGAAAAGGGAACGTGCCTGCTGGTCGAGCCATCTGGGCTGCGGGACACCATACAACACTCTTTCCTCTCATACTCTCACAAGAGCATTTCTTATACATTCAGTTATTAAGTACCAAAGTCTTACAAGTGAGAACATCTGTGTTTGCGATTTGGCAAAATTTCAAAATACAAAGTTAGTACCAAATATATAATATATTATATATAAAATGCGGGTGTATGATATACACACATATTCCAATGCAAAAAAACTGCATTATTATGGAGTTAAATTCGCTGACATCCATTTCTAAATAACATGACCATTAAAAAACAAGTGTAGTCCTGATCTTTCACACATTTTAGAATCACTTCCTCTTTCATACACAATAGTTAAAGTAATATATATGCAAGTATGACTAAGAAATCAAAATTACCATAATTATCTGAACTCTGACCACAACAAATAGGATTTGGTTTTTCAGTACATTAATTAAATATATTTATATTTTTACATCTTTTTAGACCATTCCTGAAGAACTTGACCAACCAGGTCCTCAGGTGTAACAGAGCTGTTACATTAGCAGAACTCGGATCTTGCAGGAGGACATCCAGTGGCCTTGAAGTCAACAGGAATCATTTGTTCAGGTTCAAAGGACACTGCATGCAGACTGAACAAGCTCTGGAAGGGTCACCCTGCTAATCAGAAGATTTCCTGATGACATCAAAGCTCCTTGTCAGACTTCCTTTCCTACTGCCAAGGGGAAGGACCAGAGCAAAGGACATGTGGACCCTGGGCTCTCTGGGTCACTTGGCAGGTGGTGCTGGGAACAGCCGCACACGGCACAGCCCCAGCACTGGGGATTGGCAGGGTGAGCTTCATGGCACCTTTTATACCCAGGCTTCTTGTGGAAAGCAGAGGAGCTACTTCCCCTACACTCCTCACTTGCAATTCAGTCACTACAGGCCTCAGACAGGAGCTCTGGCTGGGACCCCGAGGCATTTAGTACTTTGCAGACACAGAGGAAGACGGTCCCTGTTCTGAAGGGCTTGAGCCTATTTTTTAATCATTGTTTTTACTTAATTTCCTTTCTATATACACATATTTGCTACATAAAATAGAATTACACCAAAGTAATGGATATAGCGGAAAACATTGTCACAATATATGTATATTACCACACTAAATAATTACTAAAACTGCAAGAAATTTTTTTAAAATGCCCTTCATAATGTATAAAAATATAGAAATGTCCAACACTTGTTTCATCAACTTTATTTTTCATATTCTGTTTCTACCTGTACACCTACATACTTCCAAACAAAATACTGCGTTAATCTGGAGTAAACACCACGTTAGGAAAATATCCTCATAAGACATCTAACAGACTTAGTCACATACCTTACAGCACAGCACAAGAAATAATACACGGTCAGAGTAGCAGATGCTAAGTCACTCTTTTTTTTCCTTCTGATTCACTTATCTTGTCCAAAAGAGGAAGTAATTCCTAAAGATTGTGAAAGAACCTCAACATGATTTCCTTTTACATAATCTTCTGTAAGAAGGACATCAGCAAACCTGACTCCATCTTAACGCAGTTTTTTGTGGTGGAATTTCTTCTGGACTTTTTTTTCCTTGGAGTGTATATGAATTAAAGATATAATATATGAACTTAGGTTTATATTAAGTAAATACTGTCAAATATAAATGCCTGAATTGCTACCTCAAGGAAGAGACGGGAAAGATCATATAATTAAATTCCAAAAATACCTAACTCTATCTATCACAATGAAGGATTGGACTCCTTTAGGGGAAATAGGAGAATTTCAGATTTAAGTCCACTACTAGTTCCTATTCCATTAGTTTCATCTTATTTGCAGCCATTAAATAAATTAGTACAGTGCAGAAATGGAATTTCACCATTGATCTCACCTTACATGAAGCGAGGAACACTGCTTAAAAATAGAAGTCCAAATCAGATACATCATTATATACTCAAAATAGTAGCTGACATTAATCAGGATTTCCATTTTTACTTCACCGTCAATGAACAAGAACAATTTGCTCTTTCCTGAATCTCTCTCATTGAGAAGTGGTTAAACATAAAACAAAAACAAGAACAGCCAGATTTAGAGCCAATACACAGTGTTATAAAACCAGCAAAATCAACTGCCGGTCTGTCACCTGTAAAAAGCAGCCCTGTTTTGACATTGGTTTGGACTTCACACAGTTTACACATTTCCAAGATCCTTTTTACACACAAGCCCTAGTTAGAGGTGCAAACATACACAAATATCCAAACATCAGGGGGGAAGAAGGACATTATATCAATTTATTATATGAAATTTCTACTTCAACAATTATATTTTCTGTAACAGTTCTGAAGACTTTAATAGGAATAGTGCTTTAATGCACATCATCAGATTCAACCCCTGTCAAATGCAAAACATACTTAATGGGGGAAACAAAAGATATTCTAATGAATGTCACAGTTTTCAGAATGGCCTTTTTCAATACTGTTTTAGGAAGTCAGCAAAAACCATCAAAAATTAAAACAATTGGTCCTCCTTCTGACATAATTTTGAGGGAAATATTTTCCCGATGTAACAATGGAATAAATTCTCATTCCCTGTATTTCTATATACTGTATTTATTATATACTTTTGGTCACTTTTTTGTGTTCTTTAACAACTCCATTTCCTTGTTTAAAAGATACAGTAATGTATGTCTTTCCCAAATCACTGCACTACAGGAATACCTACAGTTAAAGGTCTCCCCTTGTGTATGAAGGGCAGCAACCGACTTCATGTTATGGATGAAAAGTAGAATTGATGGAGATGCTACCATTTTTACAGGACCTAGTTTATGTAAACTTAACATGCCACATTTCCTAAAGAAAATGGTAACATATTTCTAGTTTCGAAGTCTATACATCTGTGGGCCCAAAATAAATATGATCTAAATTCCATTGAGAGATTTCAGCTGAAAACTGAATCCTATATTACAGACACTAAATCTAACATCACAGACTTTTAAAAGAGACTGAATTGAAAAAATATTTACCAAGTCTCAAAGGGTAAAGTGCATTGCAACTGCATCTACTTCAAGGGCCAGAAAAGAAGGAATGCTAAAGATGAGTAGTGTGGGTGACAGGGACTATGCAGTATGTTTGCAGTGTACACAAAACGAGAAAGCATCCCACCTGTAAAATGTAACAGGTTAAAAAAGTAGTCCTGGAAAATATGTCATTAGACTCGTTAATATAATTAAGGCTACAGACAGTTGAAATTTCAGTACATTCTCAGTTCTGGGGACCAGAGCTAAGAAAACATTCTGAAACTTGCAACAGTGTAAAAAATATGCTCAGACCATTCTTTTTATCTGAGACTATTCGGAATAAATACATAGGACAGTGCACTGGAACTAAGGAGGGATATGGCTGGTTGTTGAAATTTCAGCAGGTCACTTATGATCTACCTAAAGCCTCTGCTTCCCTTATTTAGTTAAGAATATTATTACTTCCCTGCCTCATAGGTGTGTTTTAAGGGTCCAGTTAATTAGTCTGAACTATACAGATGAGGACCATATATTTCTAAGCAGCTAGCTAGATCAAACAGGTTTGACTCAAAACACATGCTGAAGCATTAGTTCAGCTCACAAATCTAAGTGAGCTGTATGCTAAGAACAAGAATCACACCAATATTATTAACCCAGTAAGTATTTTGCAATACATGGTAATTTCTCTTCAGTACAGACCAGGAGATCCATAAGGGGAGGCAATGGCAAAGATGTGAGGAAGCAGTTACAGAATCAAATAATTAGTAGGCTTGGGAAAGACCTCTGAGATCACTGAAGCCAACCTATGACCAAACACCACCTTGTCAATCACACCATAGCACCAACTGCCATGTCCACTCTTTCCTTGAACACCCCCAGGGACAGTGACCACTACCTCCCTGGGCAGCACATTCCAATGCTTAATCAGCCTTCCTGCGAAGAATTTCCTGCTAACATCTACCTGGCACAGCTTAAGCCTATATCCTCTTGTCCTGTTGCTGGCTGACTGGGAGAAGAGACCAACGTGGCTACAAACATTTAAAATGCCTAGCTCTAGATAGTCTTTATCTTTTTGAGTACCAATGTCTCCTCACAAGTCAGTGAGTCTCTCACAAGAGTACGCAGAGTCTGACCATGAAATAATGATTAAAATTGTTGGGTTTTTTTTTTAAATCTCTTTTGAGTTCCTCACAATGGTCTCAATGACTCCCATCTTTTACTTCAGCAAATTATGTTTTTTGTCCATCTGGTATTTCAGTACCATACAGTCTGTAAAGAATAATGAAAGCCAGAGTGGAAGGTGATCTGATACCACCTAATGGTATGGTAAGAGACATACAATTCAGGTGCTACTACTGCTGCCACTACTAAATGAGAGAAGACCAAAGAAAGAAGTTGTAGGAGCAGAAATACACACCAATTTAAAAGACAGGAAGTAACTGTAGTTTGGTTTTTATAAAACTTCAATTCAAATATTGTGTGGAGACCGTTAATGCTTTTTCAGATCTCCAAATGGCTTTTGTTGCATGTTTTTCCTCACAGTTCAAGGGTTATTTTACATCCTACCAGTTCACACAAGTGTCAGTTCCTTTGCAATCACGGGCTCAAGAGCAATCTCTTCTGCTGCTAGTACCAAGGTGCACCTGCAATACTGCCAGAATTCTAAGATTATTCAGAGTATTAATAAACAAAACAGAAAAAAAACCCCAAAAAACTTCTAAGGATGCCTCTGGCATATTCAACAAACAACATTCTACCTGGATGTACTTGTAACACTGAGCAGCCATCATTGTAACCAAATTCACCAACTGCAAAAGGAAAGCAAGTATGCTCATAGATACTACCTTTCAGATCATTTACTACGTATCCTTTTAAATTAACAGTACACTATCACCTATGGATGCACATTTCTAGAAAGTACAACTTCCTATAAAGAACTATCAAGTCCAGTACCCTGCCTCCCGTGTAACCTGTGTTTGATGCTTTAGAGGAAGACAATAACTGCATAATAAACCTTTCCAGTTGTGCAATAATGCATGCTGCTGGAGAGCTGGAATATTTGTCAGGCATACAAAAGTAGAACACTGGACGAAGACAACCATTTGACCTTCAAGAGTCTCGCTTTGTCAAATGCAGAGAGTAAGACAAATACATAGGTGACCCTGAACAATTAAAGCTATGTACAAAATTTTGACTTTTAAAACAAGATATTACAGAACAAATAAAAAGGAAACACACAAATGCAAAAAAACGAAGGCACACTTAACTAAGAAATGACAAGAGAGCCTTAATTCATACAGCCCACCTGTGAATTCCTTCACAAAAAAAAAACCCAAAACTCTATTGACATAAAAATTTTGTCAGATTTCAGAGGGAATTTGATATGTCACTTGGAATTCTATTCCAATGGAAGGAGCTTAAGGCTGTTTTTTTTCTGTTTATAGCTCTGATCAACTATCGCCAGTGTGACCTCTCAAACATCACCCAAGTTAAAGAAAACTGTCAGGAATTAGAGGCCTTCTTGCCCACAGACAAAAAAGGTGTGGTGTTTATATTCCTTGAGATGAACCAATATATCTTGTGTCAAACTGAATGAATTAACGCATTACATACATTTCATTCTGGAGGAACAAATTCAATGAGGAATGAACATCAGATATACATACTGAAAGATTAGGTTTACCTGCTAATAATGCACATACCAAGAGGCTTTAATTAGTGTTACAAATGCCATTAATGAGTATAGGCACCAGACCAGAATATTTATAAATTCAAAACTGGCATGTCACTCAGATTCTAATCAATTAAAGAGGCACTGTGAAAGGTGGTGATGCTGCTATGCAGTAATTACTTCTACTGTAGAATGAAATAGTGTTACCTAAAATGAATACTTGCTCTACATTAATTCCCTTTAGTAAGACAAGTACATGAAGTATGCAGAAGAAGTTCTATTAGTCTATAAAAGGCGTTAGTGTTAAGAAATGCAAAGTACTCGCATCTTCAATTTTATAAACTTCACAAAAGGTGCAAATGATTCAATGCTCCCCAGGCTCACATAGGCAGGTCAGTACTGTTATGTCTAGTTTTCCTAGAAGTACCATCATCTCGGGGCAGTGCTTTTTGCAAGCTTGACATAGCAGCAGTTCTTTCAATGTCTATCACAGCATACAGCTCTGTGCGCCTGGTTGGAGTTTGCGGAAGTGGAGTGGTGGGGGTTTTTGGAGTCTGAGGGTTGTCAGAGTCACTACCACCTTCCAAGTCAACCTGTATATAGTTGAGCTGCCTGTGTTCTAAACTTGGACGCCTAATGTCAAAGTTAAAGACTGTTGGGGTACAGTCCCGACGTCGTGTAAATTCTACTTTATGAGCACTTGCTGGTACTGTTACATTCTCTGTATTGACATAGTTATGCATTAGATCTAGGTTATTGTGGTAGCCATTCAGAGATGGGGTCTTTGGTCCTAAACTGTCATCTTCATCTCTGCTCAGCTTGCGGGCTTCCCAAACAGGAGGCAAAGATGGCAAGTTCTCGTAGTTCAGCAGCGCAGTTCTCCTCTGAGCAGAGTTGTTAATGTTCTGGGTGTCTGAGGTACTGGTTGATGTCAAGCGACCTCTCCTGACCCCTGAGGCACTAGGGATTGATAACCTATTTATATTTTCATACACCAATTTATTGCCAGATGGTGTCTCTTTACGTTCATCGCTGTCATACCCAGTGTCCCATTCGCTGTTGTTTGTGCTGCTGCCACTAACTTGATCTCTCCCAAGTTGTTCCAGTTTCTCTCTTTCCATTAACTGCCTTTGAACAGGTGTTGGTCCTAAAACAAACTTCACTCCTTCAGGCTCCAGGAGAACCTGAGCATCTCTGTCATCAGTACACATCTGATCTTCTTTCACTTTAGTTGTTTCAGTGTTTGAAAGCTTTGATTCCAGTGGCACATGCACACTTGATCGATTTTTTCTTTCCTCCTGTACTCCAGTAGTGTTTACGTAAGTGTGCACCTAAAAGGGAAAGAAAAAAGAAATTCAAATGCTATTGTGCCTTTCCCCCTCCTCCAAATGTATTAACTCCCCACTTTTCTAATCAAAATACCTGTAAAGAAAAACTTGTGATAGCAGGTGTTTAAGAGCAAAAGTCACCTCTCCTGCATTTCACTGAACTGTAGTCAGTTTTAGGTTTTTTCCTGGAATTTTGTTATTAGTTATGTTAACCTTCCTCTAACAAAAAAACAGAATTTATCTCTTACACTGATAATTATTTTTATTTGATGTTTTATCTCAGTTGTGCTCTAGTTCTAGATCTTGGCTCTAATCAAGGCCACCTTGGGTTGCTCCAACTTAGTTCATTACTTTACCTAGGCAGATCACTGAGAGCTCTACTTTGTTGTCCCTTACCAATAACCAACAATTACTTTGGCTAAGTTAATGTTCATCGCTTCCAAACTGCAAGGAAATCTACTGTCCATACAAGTAAAAAAAAAAAAAAAAAACAAACAAAAAGAAAAACCCAGAGAGACCTAAGAAAACCCTCGGTCTCTTGCCCTTGTGTACTGCTCCAGGAACAAAAAGAGAGGTTGGGTTTACAGGAAGAACTATCCATCCTTTCTTCAAGAGCCAACAGCCTTCTAAGAACAGGAACTCAAGTAGAAAAATACACAATTCCATATGAAGAGTAGCACTCAGAATTAAAAAGATGCAGGAGTTGGCTCTGTATCACTAAGAAAGGCAGAAATACATCCTAGGTTATATCCCTCCAGTTTCCACAGTGAATCAATACAACGCTGAATGGGAAAGATTGGATTTCTTCCCTAAACTTTAATTCTATGTCTGGATATCCAAACAGCAAAAGTAGTATTTCACAGCAGCAGTCATGTAGCTTGTCAGCCTCTCTGTCAAGTCCTACAAGCTGAAGTGTCATTTACTAGCTCACTTGACTCATCCACTGTTTTTTTTAAATTCACTATTCAGTAACTCCAACGATAACACCTGAGCTCTTCTGTGAGGGCTCCTAACAAATCCTTTCCCACAAGATAGTTCAGAGCACTCTGCTCTGGCTACCTTCTCTGGTTTCCAACACTGTTTCTTGTCACACATGGAAGTCTTCCTAAACCACACGACATATTCACACTTGACTATCATTTTCATCAGTAACTAGAATGATGAGAGAGAACATACCCTGACTGTTTTCAGCCTATCCAGACATGTAGGGTTCCACTGAGAGGAATCTCAGCAGCCTGGAGAACCAATCTCATAGAAATCTTATGAAGTTCAACAACAGCAAATAGAAAATCCAGTTCTTGGTATGAAACACCACCAACAGTACAGGCTAAATACTAACTGCTTGAAAACAGCCTTGCTGTAAAACTTCAGGGGTCCAGGTGGATGGTAAGTTGAATGTGAATCAGCAGTCTGCTCTTGCAGCAACGAAAACCAAACATGCACTGGTTTGTGTTAGCAATAGTACAGCCAGTAAGCTAAGGGAAGTTACTGTTACCATCAATTCAGGTCTCAGGAGACTGAACCTGACCTCCAGAGTACACAAAAGCAAGCACCCTACTGGGGCAAGTCCAGCGGAGGGCCTTGACTAGAAAGGAGCTGGAGCACATGATATTCAAGGAGAAGCTGAGGACACAATCTTAACTCCATTTTAAGAGAAGGCAGGGAACCACCTAATAGCTGTTTTCCACTACCTAACAGATAAAGCAAAGACCCTTTTTGGGGGATGTTCAGCAAAAGGCCAAGGGACAACCAACACCAGATGTAACAAGCAAAAATCTGATGACATATTAGAGAGAAATTATTTCAAAACAGAAGTGTTGAAAGACTAGAACACATGGCTTAGATTCTGTGGAATCCCCTTGCCTGCAGTATTCAAAACATGACCAGGACAAGGCTCTATGCAGCTGTCTCTAACTTTAAACTTTGAACTAGAGGACTGGAGGTCCCTTCTAACGTAAATTGTTCCATGACTTCTACTGGGCTAACAGAAGATTTATTATAAAGAACCTTTTCCTGTACACAGGAATTCCTGTATAAAGAGACCAGGATCTCTCATGATAATGTACAAATTACTCATGCTTAAAAGTAGTTGCTGAATAGTTACTGAAATTTCTGAAGAGTATAAGACAAAGACATACTTTCTGTATTTTTATTGTTATATAAAATATTAATTCCTCAGCAAGCCATTCTACAAAGTACCATTTTAAAGAGGCAAGGCAAACACTTTACATTACACCCAGAAAAACCAAGAGAAAGCCTATAGAACAATCATTAGAAAAATCTGAAGTAATGTAGAACCTAAGCAGTACAAAGGAAAAAAACACCCACTTGCTCCTCTGCTACAAGTAAAGGGTGTGTTGATTCTTCACCGACAGAGGGGAGGCGTGCGCTGCCAACAGAAGGATGTCTGCTGGAAGGGTGTGATGAAGCATCTCCAAAAGATGGGTATCTGGGATAGCCGTTGGGTAAACTTTGTGCATTGAACCCAGGAGCTGATTCAATTAGAAAACAAGCAAAACCATATTAAAATAGAACATTTTACTGTATATGAATAAGATACTTTATATCTTAAGTTTAATTTTCAAAAGAGAAAGTGAAATATTTAAAACAATGTTAAATATTCAAAAAGCTCAATTTTGCTTAAAGGAAGGAAATGGAAAACAGAACAGTATCCCAGTATTTACTGGAACACATTTCTGAAGCAACCACTGAAACCTAGGTGTTTTACACACCCAGTAAACTCCCTCCAACTTCTCTTTCCCCCATTAACATCTCTCTGACAAACAGAGACTCCTTTACCTAAGCTTCCATTTCTCTGAAATCATCAGTAACTAGAATTCGTTGTTTCAAATATCAAGCCATCTGCTTGGGATTTCAAAAATATCAGATAATTTTAGGTGAACACTCATTCATCTACTCAGAGCAAACGAAAGATTCCAACCCAACTGCACTTGTGATTTAAACAGTACTTTTCCCCCTAATAAAAAGTCTGAAACATTACCCAACATCAACATTTCTCTGAAATGCTACAGGTAAAGCATGTTGATATAGCATAAAGCAATTCAAAAGGTGTATTCATAAGTGTTCTTACACAACAACTGAGTTCCCAAAACTTGTTTCTTGAAGATAATCCTCAGAAAGTACCTCAAGAGAATGCATTACTGGTAATTAGCCCCTTAGCTTTAAATTAGCCTTCCCTTTAATTAAAGATTAAATTCAAATCAAATGCTATTTTCAGCTAGGTACCACACTTCACTCAGGTATGTCATCTGACAGTAGAATCATACTTACTTGTAGGCGTTCGAGGCGTTCTTGGTACTTCCAACTCGGTTTGATGATTATTCCTTTCTACTACTGGTTCTTCTACCACATTTATGCTATTATTCTGCATTATCTCTTGTAACATGTTAAATAGCTCTTCTGCCCGGGCACACTTAAAGGCAAAGATTCCTATAAATACATTAAAAAAAAAAAAAAAAAAAAAAAAAAATCAAAACCCTCTAACTCAGAAACATGCCTTGCAATATATATAACTTTCAAGAACTAGAACTGGAATCCACATAATGAATACCTGTTAAAGGAGCAAAAGTGTTATGAAATTTTTATTGCACTAAAACACACAAAATTACTGTGACAACCTTTAAAGTGGTTATCTAATAGAAGGATAAGGTTCCCATGCACCAAAAGTTAAATTAGAACAGAAAACTGATTCAAAAGGTGCAAAACTAAGTTTTGAGTGCTAAATAAGGGAGAAAAAACAAATTGTTTTCTTTTTTTAAAAAGCTGACTAAAAGGATACCTGTTAAATAAATATATATTTTAAAAAACATAAATGAAACTACAGTGGTGCTACAAATTTGTATTTATTTCTAAATCAGATTTCTAGTAAACTACCATAAAAATAAGATACCTGCACAACAGAAAAGGATTTAAACACTGGATAAAAGTTTAGTTTCTTTAAGAAGACTAAAATGAAAAGCTAGTAGGACAAACTGTGTGAAACAGACAGTAACAAACTAATTGCTTTAGGCTAAAGGATAGACACAGAACACAAAGTTAGCAGCAATACCATGTATTTTTCGTGTGTATTGTGCCACTTTGCCTTTGAACAGCAGGGAGTTCCCAACTTACCCTCACCAGCAAAGTTGCAGCTTTGGGTTATTCTTCCATTGAAAGCATGAAGTTAAAGTTGACATGCTTGTTAAACGTGGGTGCAGGTGCTCATTTTTTAAAGTGAGTATTACAATCTTAAAACACTCTTTACCAAAAACCACCTACCTATATAGCCACTTCTCTAAATGCAGTTATGTGAATATGCTGGCAATTACTATCATCATATATTTATTTAGGGATGCAGAATTGTGATAGGTATGAAGCACCAGAAATGCTTCACATGGCAGAAGATCACACAACCTTAGCTGGGAATACACCAAATGGGCTATGAGGAACAATGTTTAGTTATTAATACACAGCTGCTGCACTGAATAAGCTTCCTGTTTGCAACAGTGCAGCTATAGAGCTTCTACTACTATATGTCCCTGACCCCTAATCCAGCCATGTACAATAGTCCATATCTAATATTTTGCATATTTCTGAATATATTTCACACTGGATATTTAAATCTTAATGGACGAAACCCAGGATTTTTAAAAAATCCAGGTACACTAACTTGAAAAAGCTCCCAGTATGTTTCTGAGAAATTCAGCTGCCTTTAAATACATTCATATTAAATACAATGTGATCTGTCACACAACATGGTGACATACTAATTTATCTAGGCTTTATATCCTGAATTTTCTGTTAGATGTGCTCCCAAGACATGTCTGCAAGGTTTTTAATACCTAGCACAAACTCAATGTTTCACCATCATTGCTTCTCACAATTTATCAATAGAAATAACTTGATATTAAAGAAAAAAAACAGAAACAAGAATACTGACTAATAGAAGTTGCTGGGCAGTATTGAGGGAATTCTCAAATGAAAAACTTCTTGCTCATCCCATGAAGTGAAGATTAAGTTTTGCAACTGTGCCCACAAAACCCACTGTAGGTCTCAGGAACAATGTTCCATTGCAAAAGGGCAGCAGAGAACATTTTCTGCCAGATTTCTCTTTTCTCAATATTCACAGTATTTTAGTATTACATAAGGAAGGCAAGAAACAAAAGAGGGAGGAAAGAGTTGCTGCTTACACAGCCTGCTTAATCTTGCTCATTAAAAAAAAAGAAAAATTACAAAGAAAGCGAGAAGTCAATCAGACTTGGTGCAGGATTTTGCAGACTTGCTAGTAGACTGTAGAGAACAACCTTCAAATTAGTATTTTCAATTAAGAATTATTAGTATCTGTTTTCAATGTTCAGAAGAAATAGTAAATTAAACCTGCAAAACCCCATAAAGTGATTATCTTTAAAACAAAGTTTATTACTTTTAAAATTATGAAAATTTATTTTAGTATGAAGTATACTTCAATGTTTGAAATTATTTCCATTTCTCATTAGGAGAAGAACTGAGAGTGCCTTTTAAACTCCCATCAAAAAAAAAAAACAACTTGTCTTCCTTCACTTCTGCTTTGAGAATGAATACTGACTACGTTTATTTATGATCCAGTTCTTCCATCTTTCTGACTTATTAACTATGAAATTAAAAAACAAAACCTGCAATTTTTCAATGTCTAAAATTATTGGTAAGAACTGGCAAATGCCAAAAATCCAGAAGAACACTGGAACTTAATTTCACAACATATGAATGCATAGGAATTCCAACCACACGCAGCTAGTTAACAGTAGGAAAATACAAAAAGAGGGTGAGAGCTCAGCAGATACAGCTCTTCTCCTGGGGACTGCTGCAGAGAAGAGATAAACACCTGAATATTCTCAGAGGGAGCCAACCTTGGCCAAGACAGGCATACTCTAGGTACTAGAAAGGTAACCATCTGTTTCTGAAAGCCACTCAAAAAATAACTGAGCATAGCTGAAGCATATACACCTCAAACAAAAACATCAAAATTTGAGAATTAAGTCATTGATATTAATGAAAGTGCTTTAAGAAGAGGATGAAACACAAGTGTATTACTGAAGACAAAAATAAGGTGGGGACATCCTGTTTGTATCAGTGCTCCAGGCTTTTAAGATTCTAAAAATAGAGAATTCTTTAAATTCTGAGGGGATTCCTCCACAGATTCAGATTCTACTGCCTCCTCCTGATGTCAAGTCAACCTCTAACCACCTCCTAAGTTGACCAAAAGAATATTCATATAGAAGCTTGAAGTCCTCCAAATGCCAAAAACTATGTGCAATTCAAATCCTCATTCTACTAGAACACCATTCCACATAAGGGATGGTTTTTTTTCCAGAAACCACATTCACATATACAACTATAGCCTTTATAACTCCTGCCAAAGGACGGAAAAGTATCTTCCAGCATCAAATAAATTTCCAAAAAGCTTTCTATACAGCATTTCCACATACCTTGTCCAGTTTGACACCTTCGACCACTTTCAAAAGAGAAAAGATTTGAGTCATAGCCATAGCGACGGAGACAGAGGTAGTGCCATTTTACAGAGTCCCTTTTACGGGTGTACAAAATTAGTTCTGTATCTGTAAGTTCCATTATGCCAGAACCCAGTTCATTACCATCATCATCCACATTAATAACCTATAAAAAATAAATTTAAAAGTATTAGATAATTACCCTTTTGAGAAACAACACCACTTTTAATAATCTTAATGCCTGATTGGTAGACTCCATCTGTGCTATCATATTAGTTACAATCCTTGAAGTGAATGTTAAGGAAAAAAAAAAAAAAACCTCAACAAACTAGTTTCTGTGCTACTCCAACCCAGAATTTAAAAAATTTAAATAATACCTATTTAAAAACAATACAAATGAGGCTGCCTAACATTACTGTAAAATCTGATGAGAAATTTAAAGTAGAAGAGGTTTGTAAGTTAAATATTTTTTTAAACTGGGTTTATGTACATATTCTAGTATTCCCACATGGATAAGGCATACCTCAGATAAAGGAATCTTTCACAGCCCCATTTCTAAAAAAAAAAAAAAAATATTTGCTTTGTCATATAACCCCACTTACAGTTGGGAAAAGGAATGAGAAAGGTTAAGTAGCTCCAAGATGAAGCTTTCTTCACATACATGTATAGCCTTGCAGTGTGCTGAATCACCCGAGAGTTTTAGATATTTTGCTGCCTTTTTAAAGTCAACAAATAATTCAAATGCCTTATAATCATCTTGTGTGAAAAGATGCATATAAAGCTACTCTTGCTCTTTCTGCTTTTAAGCCAGTTTTGAGGTTATCTGCATCCTTTACAGAATTAGGACAATATATGCTCCCCTCTATTTTACCTCACAATGCTGCTTTTAGTGGGATTCTTTCTTAATCAATAAAAAAGCTACCAAAAAATTTTCTCATGGCGTTAATGTTGCTCCTTAAAGATATAATTTCAACTTGAAATCTAGTCAATTGAAAAGAATTAGGAATAGTTTCATCTGCCTGTGAGGCTTATACCCATTTTCCTCATTTTACAGATAACATTCTTTCATCTCTCCCTCCCTCACCTCCCCAACCCTGCTGCTAAACAAACAATAGTGAAGTTCTACAAGGAGAAAAATAGGAACTAGTTACACAAAGTGATGTATAATGAGCAAGAAAACAGAAAAATATTTTATCCTTCAGCTTTCTTAACTGATAATATTAAACATTTCCAGAATTTCCCATGGCTTTAAAGCTCATTTCATTGTTGCCCACAGGCAACACATGAATCAATTTTCACTATGGAAGCATTACATTCCTTTGTCAACTCACAGAGACAGTTTGGAGCACAGAAGCAAATCTGACTTGTGTGACCTATGCAAAGGTATGCTGACTTTCAGTCAACTGACTTCAGCTGCTTCATGCTTAGCATATCAAGCACGTGAATGAGTATTCGTAAGCTTATAAATTCTGGAGACGTATGAGATAAAAGGGCACTTAGAAATAAAATTTCTCCATGTAAGGGACAAAATTTTTCAAAATGTATAATCAGCAGTGACCTTCAAGTAAAATCAGCAAAATCCCAAAATTTTCTATTGATGACCCTACATTCAGGTTCATAATCACACTTCCCCAAGAGCTATTTATTCCCTTATGCTAATGACTCCTTTCCTAACTTAACCTTCTATAACCTTCCATAAGCAACAACACTTACTCGGGCTCTACCAACCAAAATGGAGATGGACGAAAATCACAGGGCTTCTTCTCCTTCCTGAAAATCAAAACTGTCCTAAAAAGTCTGTCCTGTCTAGGGAATTCCTGCCACCACTGATAAGAGAGGGTTTCTCAACGGCACACTAGAATCCTGTAGCAACGGACACCTGCAACTCTGCAGTGTTTCAACTGTTCAGAAATTTGCACTCTATTTTCATTACCTTTTAATCACAGACCTAGTCTGTAGGAAAACAACAAAATTGTTCACAGCGTATCATACCAGCTGCCTACCTTAAACTTGTTTCGGTGGTTATCTGGGACAGTTTCTTTATCTGGACAGCTACAACAGCTACCCATGACTTCTTCAGAAAACCATCTGATCTCTAAAGGGGGAAAAAAAAACAACCAACAAAATGATCATTTAGTTAAAGTAAGACTGAAGTAACATCAACAAACAACCCAATGCAAATTACTCTGACATACAATTCTTCATGATGAATCTTCCAGTCACATGCAATAAAAAAAAAAAAAAAATCAACATAGATACAAAAATACAGTATTTAATTTAGATTTGACTGTAAGGAATGGCAACACTGAGCTGTTAAAGTCCTACTAATAACTCAACTTGAGGTTACTACCAAACACACTCATTTGATTTGTCACCTTAATTTCCATGGTAGCAGCTTGGGGGGAAAACAAAACCCAACCACTTATTGTGTGAGATTTTCATTTCTTAAGCCCAGCCTTTACACAAGGCTGCTATCTGGCTTCCAGTTCCACCTAAATGAGCACTTCCTGACTCAGGAGCATAGCACTAGAGACAGCCCTAGAAGCCCTGGGCTGGAGCAGGTTACCAGGCACAGGCAACACAAAGAGCCCATATGGCAATGTTGAAAGGCTGCCCTGGCTTTGGCAGATCCAGTGTGGAGGTGTTCCAGGCCTGAAGGGAGCCCTGTGCTGGCAGCCACGCAGCAAGGCTCTGTGCTTCCAATTGTGAAAACTTCCCATAGCAGTATATATCAAACTATGTAATCAAAGGCAATGGAAGGGAAAAAAAACCCACATTCAACACAAATATTTTAAAACTTGGGGTTTTATTATTTCTGTTAAGTTCCATTTGGATTAAATTGTGTTACACATTCTCTTTAAAACAGTAAAATACTAAAGTAACACTGAACAGCATGGCTAAAGTAATGAAATCCAAAAAACCACCTTGATATTTCTGATATTTAAATTTAAAGATTTCTGTGTGTATGGCAAAACTTTCACAAAACAATATGATAAAATATTGACAGAAAGAAATCTTCCAACTTATTGTTTCACCCTCTACCACCATGAAATAGGGGTTAAGTCTTACATTTCTTAAATACAAGAAAGTCTGACAAAAGAAGATTTAACCCATTTACATCATCTTTATATTGGAACTAAAATCTCCACTACACAAATGAAAAATGTGGCAAAATCCTGGAAGAGATTAGACATTAGAAATCAAGAGGAAAGAAGACAGAATGGGCTGATAAGTATTCCTGACAGGAGGGGAAAAAATCCAGTGTCATCTTAAGAAAACCATGACTTGGTTTCTAGACAGGCATTTTTATTAGCATGCAGCAGCAGTATCCATGTAGCACTTCAGTCTGCTAAGATCTGGATGAGGTGCAAAGAACACATTGAAGAGCAGCTAACTCTTCTACTTTTTTTATCAGGAAAGCCATGCAAAAGAGATACTCTTACTCTTACTTACTGATTTATACACACTGTATAAATCAGCCACCTAATCAAAATAATGGATTTTTTAATGTAATTTCTGGACATAACATGCAAACACACAACTTTTTTTTTTTTTTTTTTTCCACTGTGAACTTTTGAAATTTTTATAATAGTAGTAGCAGCAGTAGTTGTAGTAGTTCTTCCTCTTCCACTTAGAAAGGAAGATACAGGTAATAACACCTGTTCCTTGTTTCCTGCCCTGGCACCCCACAGTACCTCACTACAGCAATGTTCATATATTGTGCCACTGTGGATTTACTCTGAGAATCCCCTGCTATGAAGAGCAACAGGTGACAATAGCCTCAGTGCAGATTAACAGAGAATACTCTGGTCCATACAACGTACATGCATATGCCTCTAGCAACCTTCAGGCACAAATACATGCACTTAATAAAGTCCAGACTTAGACTTCCTCAAAGGTTTTGTAGTGCAAATAGAACTACATAGCTGCATGCTGTTAGTATTAGACTTTTTATGCATTCAGCATAAAATTAGTGACCAAGTCTGCTGAAGACAGGTGCCTGCTTCTCTAAAAAAACTTTAAAAAAACCCCCAGAACTTAAAAGGCAAAGCATTTTGGAAAAAAACCAAAATCACTAGACTTGCAAGAAGAAAGCTGTAGTATATGAAGATGTTTGAGGCACAGCCTCTGTATCTCAGGAACAACAAAGAAAGAGTATGTAATCAGTAATCATACAAGCTTGTTATCTTGTCTTAAGTATGTTCTAATATTAATATTTCAGAAAACCAAGAACCAAAATGCTGCTTCAAAGGAGAGATGTGAACCAAGGCTACAAGAAGAAATTAAACAGCTAGGGAACTGGCAGAATTCAAAATCACTCACCTAGATTTGGCCATTAATATTCCCACCCTCTGCTGCAGCATCAGAGCTTCTGTCATACTCAAAGTGTCATGCTGTCTTGTCACAGAACTAAACATTGGACCTAGAACTAGAAAAGTAAATTAAAATGTCAATTTTTTTCTTGTTTTTAAGATGCCAGTTAATAAACTAACAAAAATACAATGCTTTTGTTTATAATTATTTTGTGAGTATTATGTCAAGCAAGGTCTTCATGATGTTTTAGGTAAGACTGAGTTGCCCTGGCATTTCAATGCCTCAGAAGAAAATAATCTGGCATTCCTTTCTGCAGTGTAGCCTGTCACACTGGGGATTCCATTCATTCTCCAGTCACTGCATACCCAGTTCAGTGTGGAAATGACAGATGTGAAGCTCCCGTTATCCTCAGTGCATACCAACCCAAACCAAACCACAGCAGACAAACAGAAGAACATGTACAACTTGCTCTACTCAACTCTCCCTTGCTTATTATCCTACTGAACACACACAAATACTGATTTGTATGGCTAACACATCACCTTTTCTTTGCTTCCCTCCACGATTCTTCCCCCGTGACATTTACCATAAATTGCTTGCTTTTACTTCCCCACTCCCTGGATTATTCTCACACTAGCTATCCACTCACATTTAACACTGAAAGCTAACTGCTGCTTCCATCATGCTAACAGCTGGCAATCTCTGTTCTCTGTAAAATTGCCAAACAAGCACTTGAAGTTTCCTTTGAAGATGCTCATTAAACTCAACAGAAAGGCTAACTTATCAGAATAATACTTTATTATTATGTCTCTGCAAACTTCTTTGAGACCACTGTTGTTTTGCTTATAATTTTTTTATTGCAATTCTTTATATTAATCAGCTCTCCCCTGTCTTGCCTCTGGATTAAAACCATTTTTGCATAATATCACATGTAATGTAGTACTAATTTCATCCCAGGTCCTAGGCATGATTATACCAGTTGCAGACAGAACCCTCTTACTTGTGAAGGGATTGTGCAAGAGATTACCAGAAATTCAACACTGGCAAATGCAAAAATAACACTCCTAGCAAAGGAGCTCTATCTGTTAGGAAAGATCAGTCATAGCCATGCCGTCCAACAGAAATTCTAGCCAGACAGGTACCATAAAGCAAATGAAACAAAACTGTTTGGAAAAGTGCCAAGCCAAAAATACAATTCTATTGTATGAATTCATAGTGGACCCACAGATGTAGTAAAGTATGCCATCTGGCCTCCTCTGTCAAAAAAGGCAGAGTAAAAGCAGAAATATGCTACTTAGATGGCTCAGCCTGAAATAAAGGGAGCACACAGAGCAGAAAAAAATGAGTACAGGATTATAGGGGACAAAGACAAGATAAATAAAGCACAGCTATTTTCCAAATGCAACCATTAGGGAACAACAGTTGACATTAACCGCCCCCTCCCCTTATTACGGGGGGATTCAAACACAGAAAAACTTTTTGCACATGGTCTGTAGCTAAACTTTGTGATCTGCAATGTCTTGTGGGAACAAATTCCAAAATTCTAAAGATTCAGAAAGTAACTGGACAAATTCAAGCTCCATGAAGAACTTTTAAACTCAAGGATGTCATATCTGGCTCAAAAAGTCTCTAGGATGCAGATACTTAGAAGGGTCTTAAGGAATGATCATAAAATGTTCCTTCTTACTATCCCCTTGCCTATGTATTTACTACTGGCTGTCTCAATTTACTATCAGAAACAGGATACTGGACAAACTGATACTTCAAGTGTGACCCAATAAAGCCATTCTAATTAACATACATGGATGACATCAACTCAGCATAAATTTGTGAGCGCTCTGCCATAAGACATTACAAAAAGAAAATAGTTAACAACTTACCTTGAAACTAAACCCTAGATTTCACAAAGGTACAGAAGGGCAAACTTATTGAACTGGTTGGCAGATACGTACTTCTGCATACAGTTGTGTACCTATCCCTCTGCAGGCTCAAGTTTTCGTTATGGGATAGCCCTAGACAATCTAGCTGATATTAAACTGTGATTTTGATCAGGTTAGATTTCCACTGCTTTAACGCACCAGAACAGCTAGCAGAGAGTCTATCAAGTGCCAGAACCAGTTAGGGACAGAATCACAGCCTTAGACTCACCTAAGTTTTCAGAAAAATTAGCCACTTCATTAACTACTGGGATTGAAGTTTACCAAATTCCCTGCTAGAATTTTCAGAACGGGAGAATGAAAAGAGGGAGTAGAAAACTTGACCCACCCACTCTGGTGAAATCTTAGAAGGTAGTCATTAGAAAAATAATTAAAACAAAAATGTTCATAGACAAGCTATCCTAATGCAGGTATGTTTGCACTGGTCTTTACCTTGGCTTTTTCTAGCACATTTTTAAACTTTTTACATGGTTTGGCTACCTCAAGCCGACTAGTCCATTTCAGTTACCTAAGAATGATTCTTAAACAATCTAAACAGAGTTTTATAGTGGATTAAAGAAAGCACACAAACTTGCAGCACCTAGCTTCTTTTAAATGTAAAGCAATAACAAAATTCTCCAAACAGTTGCTTTCAATTACAAGTTGGCTGTTTACTCAGTTCAGGACTTTCTTAAATTTTCCCAGATTGCAAAATATTTACCCAAACTTAAACATACAAGAAGAAGTAGACATTTGCACAGTCACAACCCTAAGTTATGTCTACAACGTCAAATTTAGTAGCTGTAATTTCCCATTCACAAAGCATCGGTGGTGGTTAGGTAGAGCCATGCAAGGAGGGGGAAAGGGATGGAGAATATTTTCTGCTTCTCCCTAAGACATTCATTACTGGATTGCAAGGTAAAAATCCCAGGCAAGACAAACCAGGAGTAGCACAGGAGTGAAAGGTAGGAACTGCAGTAACTTCACTAAGATTTATTACTTGTCTTTGTGAAGTAAAAGGTGGCTCTTCCCCTCACAGAGCTGCAGGACCAACAAGTTATGCTAATCTCTCAGGAACAAGTCATCAGCGTAAACAAGAGTAGATACTTTAAAAAGAACACCACAATCAAGAGCTTGTAGATTTTCTAACTTTTGCAATTCTGCAGTCTCCCCAGGCTGGGAATGATCCCAACAAGGCGTGCATTCCATTTGCGCAAGAAAGGCCACACGGACACGCTGCTATCATACTCCTCATTTGCTCGCAGTCACCCCATTCAAGTCAGCTCATGGTTGCAAAGCCCATGTAAAAGCTGGTTTTAACTTAGTTTTGTGTGTTCTGGTTATACAATCAAACATTAACTTTGGGAGATATTTTCTGTACACATAAATTCCTCTTAGAAACCTCCTGAAAATCAGAGAGGGGAAAACTCGAACCATAGCACACCTCAGAAAAGGCAGGGAGAAGCAAGGGTGCCTTGTCTGTTAACCCATCTTTGCACAGTCTTTTCAAATGAGAAAGTGGCCTTCCAAACCACTAGCTTGCCACAGTGCTAGGTCCTCTATTATGTCTTTCCATTTAGTATGCAAGAAACAGAGTCCAAATGTTGGTTGTCTAAACTACATCTAAACTGGACACTAGAAGTAAATACCACAATGTGCTAGACAATTGAACACACTGAAGGAGGCAAAACTAACTTGGATATCTTCCTCTTACAGTTCCTGGCCCTCAAGAATTTGGATGTTTACATTTCTAGAGGGATTCAGGGAAATATCTCAAATTTAGTACAATGACCATCAGTACACCTGCCCGGTACATCCTGCAATCTCACACACAAATTGGAAATACTTGAAGAAAACACAGCCAAATCCCTACAGATATATTATAACTAATTTTCTCATCTCAGTTTTTGAGCACTTGTTGATGTCACTGTTTTTTCTACAGCAGGTGATAATTTCACCTAGAAAGTGCTACCTCAGAGATTAAATTGAGAGTATAAATCTGAACACTTCAGGTTATCGAAAATTTCTAAGTAACTCATTACACCCTCTGCTCCTTAACCAGAGTAGTCACTACAGCAAAGCAGCATTCAGCTTCCACACAAAACAAACTTTGTATGAAAATGCAAGACAGCAAACAGACAATAAGAGAAACCAATTTACCATGTAAGAAAAATGTTATTTAGTAAGACAGCGCCTGTTTTATCGGCATGCTATTCATTTCAGAATACAGGTGAAAGATGCTGAAAGGTAAGGCAGTCAGTCCTTTGAATTTTGCTGGTAGCTGAAAACTGCCCATTTCACAGCTGGCTAATGACACAGATTAAATACACAACCTCTGTACCTAATGTAATATACCCTGGGTCTTTAGAGTCGTGATATAATCCATACTGTCAAATTCAAAATTATTTAAGAATCCTGGTATCCTACTCTGATTTAAAATAACCCATACTTTGACCTTCTGTTTATTTTGGCTAGCATATCCTCACTGCCATGAAGTCAAGTTTTTCTATGGAAAACAAAACGTTTCTGGTACACGGACTCCCACATACCAGACCTCACATGCACATAAGACATGAAGCACCAAAATAAAGCTAGTCATTAGTGAGTGTGGCCTTAAAATCTAAGAGTCTTATTTCCCCAATAGTCAAAAAAAGGACTTCTTTGCTTTGTAATTACCTAAAGGAAAAAAATAAAATCTATACATCAAAGACTGACCTGAATGTTTGGAGACACAAAAGACAAAAGAGATGCCGAAACTGGAATGTTCTCCCATGGAAACATGAGTATTCAGAAGAACAGGGAGAAATCCATAAGGAATACAGGAAAAGAAGCACAAAATGTTCTCCTTGCCTGCCCACTCCGGCCACCATCACTCAAATCTACTCATCTCCTTTCAGGTGTTCTGGAAGGCTCTTGCCTTGCAGTCTGACAAACAAGGTAACAACAATTCACACCCAAGAAGCAAATGCATTTTGGGAAGAGGGTGCTTTAATAGTAAAGCAAACTGAACTAAGGTCAGACACAGTCCTTGCCCTTCATCCACTTGGCAGTGATTACTAAGAAAATTAATACTGAAGGTGCCTTAGTACCTTAGAAGGATGAAAAAAGCAGTACTAACAAACCGTAACAGAGTTAAAAACTACAACGAAGGATATCCAAGAAGAAACTAAACATGCTGAGAAATAGTTTGGTGCCGCTGGCTGCAATTAGGGGAAACAAAGTACGGAGGGTTGAGGTGAAGTTTCAGAATCTAGTTTATAACTTTGCTTATGCTAACAGATGGAGTTCTCCCTCAATATTTTTATTAAATGAGCATGTTGTCAGACTTATGATTAAAACACAGTAATAAATGTACGCCCCTTTTCTCTCTTTAGCCCTTTCCAAAGGAAAAAAAACAAAAACAAAACAACAAAATGACAGAACCCAAGCTAAACTGTAAAAGCTTTTTGGCTCCAGTGAAAACAAAATTATTTCAACCACACACCAGCTTGAGCAGACCAGCTTGCCATTTTAGTGCAGTGCCCTCAGAGCCGTCTTTGAACACATCTTGAGGAGGTTGATGCAGGATCACACCAGAACTCGCCCTCTCAGCAGCATTCCTTTGCCCGCACCTTCTGCTGCTGCCAACTGCCCTGCTCCTCTAACTCACAGATTTTCTTTCCTTCTTGCTCCTGCTTTTTAACACTCAGATCACCTCACAACTTGACCTTTTTTGCTGTATACATTTCCATTTATTTGGATTCAAAATGAACAGCAACTTTTTATTTCATATTTAGTACTGCTATATAAAAATACCCAATATAATTTAATAAAACTAAAATGAAATAAAATGAAGCAAAAGGAAAATCAAACCTGGAGCCTTGTTTGTTTAAAGTCAGAACTAGACACTGATCTTGAAGAATCATTACGCAAAAATTTGAAATGGTATGTTACTATTAAATTAATTCTCTACAGCTCTCCTTAAAAGTGTTCATTTCAGCAAAATGCTCAAATTTAGGTGAGATAGTTAAACATTTGCAGGAACACAGCTCAACAGTAAATCCTTAAAAAAACATGCTCATTCTGACAGAAAAGCTCTTATATTCACCACAATTACCACAGAAGTGAAGATTAAAGACCAGGTCAAGTAGCTGAGCTAAGATGAGCAGAGAGAACTGCAGCAGGCAGCAATGTTGTGCAAACACTAAATACGTCATGGCGTTCAAGAGCGATTCATACAACACCAATCCTACACCTCTCCACTTTGCTCTAGAATGACATTCTAAGAGCTGCATTACCTTATCCTGTGGTGTAGTACCCCCATACTTTGGCCTGTCCCAATGCAATATAAAGGGTAATCACACATTTCATTTAGGTACTAGCTTGGTACAACTGTTGTATTCAACAAGTGCACATGGACACATACAGCCTGCAAAAGAGTTTCAAATTTCCACCTCAGTGTATTTTGAAAACTCTAGGTCTTTAATGAACATGAATCTTGAACAGGAGCACAAAAGCTGTTTGCTTCACCAACCCCACTAATCCCTCTGAGGATGTGGGACATCATTGCTTGCTCTACTCTTTAATCGCTCTCCAAGAAATGATCCTCTTACTCTAAACTTCCAGAGAAACAAGACTTATGTTTTACTTGGTATCATTTTTAAAACAACTTACACACATGCAAATATTTTTCAATTTCTTAGTAAAACAATTTCTCCAGATCCACACCACCATATTGTTTTCTGTGAATGTCTGCCAGATTAACTGCATCCTTTTAGAAGAAATAGCAGAACATCAAACTCCAAACCATGACATTAGGTTAAACAAGCAAGCATTATAAACTATTTTATTCTTGGAAAATCTGAATGTCTTTTAAAACATCCTCTAAGGACCAGAATATAGTGAAAGCATCATTTTTACACAACAATAAACGGGAACTGACCTTTAAAGAGCTATGCTATGGAAATGCTTTCTGGATATAGGATCAACGAGTAAGGCAAGGAGATAGGAAAATATAGTGGAAGGCTACAATAATTAAGTAATGGGACCAAGGAAGAAGAGAGAAACTAGCTTAATTCTTGAAAAGGAAGCCTGACTAGAAATTGTTTAAATAGTGAGTCAGCTCCCCAATATTTAACCACAAATGCCTCCTACAACTTGAGGCCTGCAGCTCTTGCCAAGTTTTCAAAGCCAGTAAAGTGCCAAATCTTGTAATTAAGTAAATGGCATCGAGTTTATATTTTGTAATATTTTAATCTTTGAAATACTGTTTGTTCAAACATTCCAGGAAGGGTTAAGTTCTGATTTTATGTTTTTGACATGTTTTACACACAATTTTCTAATACATTAATAGAAACAACTCTGGAAAGCTTATGACCTCTTTCTTACTGAAATGTTAAGCAGAATCAGTAAGAAATTATCAAAACTGAGACCATGCCACTGTGGCTTATTAAAATAAAATAAAAAAAAATAAAAAAACCCACAGTATGTATACAAGTTCAGTATGTATCCTCAATATGTGCCCTTCTTCATCTATCCATTGGTTCCACCATCAAGTTCTTAGCACTTGGATACAAGGAATCTGGCCTTACCTGAACATTAAGCTTTTATATATGGTTTTTATTTCTTAGAAAACTGACAACCGATTCCTCCCAAGCTCTCATTAAAGCTATTAAAAAAATAGCTTGCCTTCTTTATTTACCAGTTTTCCATTTTCCACACAGAACTCTTCCCATCACTTTTGAAAGGCTCACAGTTTTCTTAGTTCTGTTTAGTTCTCCTCATGTGCTTCTTGTATATTTTTTTCTTCCCATTTTAAGGAGACACTCTAATAATTATTTAAACTGAGCTACCTGTGGCCCCAAATTGTTACATAAAAGGGAAATATTAACAGTAGCTAAATCACCTCTAAATCAAAACTACGCAGATCAGTCACTGAAATAAAATCCACAGTCTTAGGGTATCCTTTGTCACCACTGAACTGCATCTGCCAAAAAGCAGGTTTAAATTAAATTTATTTTCTTTGCATTTACAGTGAAGAAGAGCATAAAAACATGTAGTTAATGTAGCTGATTTTCTAAATCACGGTAACTTGACTGCCTAGATGTCTGCCTGTGCTTTGGGCTGTACCAACTCATTAAAATTCTGATTGTAAGGATGTGCACAGCAGATTCAAGTAAAATCCAATTATAATCACACTTGTGAATCCAAGCAATTATTTTCTTCTTTTCATTGTTGAATCTCTTACAGATGATTTTATGTAAATAAACAGCTATAACTTTATGAACTTCTTTGTTCGTGATTTAACACCCTCCCCATTAGTCTAGCTGATCCATGCCCTAAAAATTATTTTCTTATTTGCGATGGAAGCTACTAAAAACTAGTTTGATCTACTTGTACAATGGAGAGCAAAGTTTCATTAAGCAAAACAACCTTTAGTCATAGTCCTTTATAATTAACACGCCTAAAAGGTCCCCTTCTTTATATTATACTTCCATGTTTTTAGAAAGCTCCATTTAGGGTCTTATAAAATGTGTCCTTCTTTATCTCTGCTGAAACACTACAGAAATGTCTATTAGCCTAGTTCTCTCAATACAGAGCCCTACAAAGCTTTATTCTGTTGTGGATGATTTACATCACATTTGACAACTGCTGTTCACATTTTGTTCTAACAAAGAATAACCGTATCTTTTTATAGAATCCATATTGTCTGCTTTGTATAACTGTCCTTTTAGTATTTTAAAGAGCTATAATATAATATTAGGAGAATATGTATCAACAGAAATGTGGATGTCAGTATGTGCATGTCAGTATCTACACAGCAGAACAAGGAGCAAAGATTAAAGCTTAGCTTGCCCTGGTAAGGAAGGCCACCATTCCCACAGGAGTGCTCCAAGCAGCAAGGCCTGATCAGAACAGCCACCAGCAGAAGAGCCTGCAGCCTAACCAAGTTTACATCTTACTGTGCACATTGTTCCATCTCCTGTTACCATATCCCCAAAACAGACTACTAACACATATTTAAGACAGAAAAGTAACAGATGCCCCTCCAATGACTCATGGAAGCTGAAGACTGAGAAGGGTGTATCACATCATCTCACGATGATTAAAACATCATCATCATGCAAAAAAATCATTTTGACATTACCAGTCAATAAGGATGCCAGAGATGTCATTAGGACTTCAGTTTTTTTCCTGTCCTGTGTCACTCACAAGGGATCCTGGCTAAACCAGCTGGGCACAAGTCTGGCTCCACTGCTAAGCAAGTGGACACACGAGTGCAAGCAAATTAAATCTGACAGAGAATACAGCTCAGGTAAGTATCAGAGAAACAAATATCATCTTGCCCTACCATAGGATCTTGCACTGAATTTTGTTATGCCATTCTTCATAAAAAGATAAAAATAGATCTCTCATTCTTATGGAAAAATAACTGCCATAGAACTGGTTTCATTACACAGTTAGCCTGAGTAACCATTTGCTCTCTTTTACTTTTCAACATACTAATAAATTGTATTATAAGAATGAACATGTGGCTTGCAAACCCAGCCATGATTTAGAATTCCTCAATACCATCAGTTGTGAGCCTCATTATTTACTACTATTTACTTTTTTTTTTTTCCCCTGAGTCACTTTTTGGAATTTCTATTACCAACTCTATTTCCTGGAAGAGTATGGCCTGGGATAACAGCATTTGAGATGGTGGGGAAAAGGGAAAAAATAAAATCTGATTTTCTTTTTGTAAAATTTAACTCTTTCCAAGACATTATTGGAGCTTAATCTTCAGACACTTTACTGTCCCATATACTTAGATTGAAAGACTGTCTGTATGGTGAAGGTGCCCATTTTGAAGCTTTCCTCACCAGACAGAATAAATAAATATAGATATATATTCATAAGAAGTGTGTGTATATATATAAATATATGTATACACTACTGTTTAAACAAGTCCTTCCATAAGATTTCTTTTATTAATAAGTCTGAATAGGTATCATTTAGAAAATAATTTCTGTGGGAGGTTTTTAGGATTAAACCATCAACTTTCTGTGTCACATGACATTTAGAAGCACATTTGACTACACAGAAAAATCATATTCACTTTCTTGTACTGAAATTATCTATTGTCATAAGTGGCAGATATTTAAGGACAGCAATCAACCTTTTTGGATTTTCATTTTCATAACACATGCATGTTTTCTGATCAACAATTCCAATGCCAGAATGTGTGCACTACATGCTCTTACAAAGCAGTCATAACCAAGATTTGGATTCGTAAGTACCTATGAAGATTGAATAAGCAAGAGTGACACAACTCAGTTTAAAAAAAAAAAAAATCCTCCTAAATGAAAGGCCTAAAGAAGTGCCCTGAACTTTCCCAGTGCAAGCACAGTAGCCTTAAGTTTCAGCCTCAGACAAACCTCACACACTTCTTCTCCTTGGCCATGAGGAATTCCAAGCACTGCAGTGTGTCAAATATCACCTGAAACACTGCAGCCCTCAAAGCCTCCATACAGATGTTTTGTTTCTCTATATTCAGTTTCTCTGCGCTCAGTGATAATCTCTGCATGTGAGTTCATGCTAGCTATATGTTTCTGTACTATTTTGTGACTCAATCTTTTGTGCAGCAAATTTTGGTAACTTCTAAATAACAAGAGGCTGATGTAGTTTAAAATACTACACTAAAACTCTGACTTTTGTATCTGGAAAATGAACTGATTTGATTTATAGCCAGCATGAACAAGCTTGCCCCATGTCCATTTTGTTAGCATCTGATTGCTATACTGAATGCCCACTTTCTCCCACAAAGGATTAATTCTATGGATTGAAGATGCCAAAACTTTACTACCATTACTAACCATGACTACATCAAAGCAGCACTCACAGCACTCTGAAAACGTTATCAGTTACACAACAGGGTCTTGCCTTTACTTGGGACTGAAGTCTGCCAAATTTACCCTCCACAGCTACACAGTTTGTGCTTTTTTTCCTGATAAACTTCCACAGCAGAAAACATATACATTTGAGGCCAGGGGTTCCAGCATGTGCAGAGTATACTACATTAATTCTTCATATTTATATGATACTCTCTTTCACAAATCTGCACTGCACAAACCGATCACATGTTCATTACTGTATGTCAGATGTGCTATTTAATGGGTAGTGAAGTAGTACCACTTGGCAGAGTACATTAGTTTATAAAGTCCAAACAGTAGCTATGCTGTTAATTTTTTATTATTAAACTTCAAAAAGGCCTTGCAAACAAGAAACCAAAACAAACGGAATACCGACGCTCTGGAAACCCTGCAGATCTCCATGTGAGGTGTCAATTTTGAAGTACTATTAGCTGAAGCAGACAAGTTGTCTCCTTTATGCAGAGTCCCTATTAATAAGTTAGCCACCATGTCCTAAACCAGCAATGCTCAAAGTGAAGCTTGCAATGTCAAAGTTCATTTCATCTTCCCATCCCTCCTATTCTCCCCTGCAGTTCAAGCAGCTCTTTGCAGGAGGCAGCAGAGAATTGCAAGGGGATAAACTGACTTATGTTCTTCCTCCAGCCAATACATCTCTACCTAAATGTAGGTAAAATACTATTTATTGCTACTGAGAAATAAAATACAAAATAATAATAAAAGCCCATACCTACCTGAATTCCAGCTAGAATATTTTCCTCAGAAATATTCCTTTCTAGAAATATTTTTTCAGTTACCCATCACTTCCAATCATCAGCAGGTCACTCATAACTCATATTTGCTCTGAGTTAAAAATAATCATTGTTTTCCTTGCTCAGCTGTTTTTTAACCTGGACCAGCTTCCTGGATCAGGTTCACCACATGAACACCCAAACACAAGTCAGGGGATGGCACTGTTTACACTGACAGCACCACAAAGAGAAATGTTCTTTGAAACCATGCCTACAGATCCATCTTTGTAGTTACTTATTCCATACAGTTAAGGAATCAGTCACATCTTACTGTCAATGAAAAGTCATAAAATCTCAAAGAAAGGACAGAATAAAGAAAAATTCAGATTTGAATGCAAACTGGATACCAGTTCAACGCAACAATTATCTAGAAGAGGACAGATATAGATAGTTCAATCAGCCAATTTGCTGCTTCAGAGTATTAGAAGTCTGCCCAAAAAGGACAAATCCAGTAATTCACAGATAGTATGAAAGTATAGCCCTTTGTGGGTAAAAACTCTGCAGTCTCTAGCAAACCAGCACCACTTGTTTAAAAACATGAAATGTAATATGACTTGGCAAAAATCCCATTTAAATAACGAGCCCATAAAGCTTGCTGGCACTTACAAAAGAGTGGAAAAAAACCAAAATCTATTCTAATTTGTTCAATTCTAAGAACTAGATTTGTATTTTAAGTGTAGTATTTATGCATGACTCAACATCTTAAACTAGATTTCATGTACAGAGGAATGGAAGTTTAAAAAAATCCAACAGATAACTGACTTACTAAGCCCCTTACAGATTTACTATCTAGGTGAAAACTCAATGTAGTAACATACATAAAGTACTGATTTCCCTTGTTATATTTCTCTACTCCAGCTTATTAGCATTTCTGCAGTGAACTATCTATTTTATCAGCTTTTTTGAAATAATGGAAATTGCTTCTCATCACTGTTAATATTCAAACCCCTGTGAAGCAGTTACAGGATCTTCTCACTCCCTATAGCACATTTCAACTGCTCACCGAAGTCCAAGGAATGACACACAAAAAGTCTAAACCAACTACACAGAACTATGAAGACTGGCTTTTACTAGTTACCATACGAAAATATAGTAATTTAAAAGTAATTTCTGCTGAAGACCATGCCACCTGAAACCCATGTATTTTATTGTCTGAAGAAATGCAGTCATTTTTGAGGTGCTCTCTTGTGCATAAAAACCATGGGATACTACCAGATTCCTGAGCTGTTTTATCTTAAACAAGTTCTAGGATTAGAAGTTACAGTTAATAAATATTTACACACAAAAATTATTGGCTACATGGGGAAAAAAAGTTTACACTTCAAGATGAGATAACTTGATAGAATGTTTGAAAATAAAAAAACATTTTAAACCCATTAATTATAAAAACTACCAAATAACTAAACACAGAATAAATACATGGTAATTAACGTCTGCAATAAGATGACAAGAAAACTGGTGGAGCTTTGATGTCTTGAAGGGCTCCAAGATCAAGGTTAAAAAACTTTCTGGAATACGTAATTAGGTAGAAAGTTAACAGCTTGCAATAAATGGGTGAGATGTAGTGTCTTATCAGAACACAAAGGAGTCAAGACAGGTTCATGCATACTAGTCTTAAGCAACTTAAAATAAATATACACTGGCATTAAAAAATCCAACCTAACAACAAAAAAAAATCCCTTTCTCCATTACTTAGCGACTTTCAAAAGCAGCTTCAGAATAAAAACTACATTTGAACTTCGTGCTGAAATATATTTCTGGTAAGAACTAAATTCTAGCATTAACACCATGTGACATACTAGACTGACATAAATTACAGAAGTGATTACTTCTGAGGATCTGAAAAATGGAAACCATGGAACCATGGGAATAAAAACAATAAACATCAATACTTTGAAAGTATGCAGATGTTTGGATAGGAAAATGACAATGTTTGCTATGTAGCAAAGCAACAAAGTCTGAAGTGTAAACTTAGGTTTCATTAATGGAACTGGTACTTTCTTTGCTATTTGTTATAATGACTTTCACCTATTCACTAAAGGAGAAAATGTCACTGGACTCCCTAAGACGAGGTTTTCCAACAGCAAACAGTTCAGGTAACAATTTTATATGACAACTGACTCATAAAACATAATTACTGAACATAGTGTTTGTTCCTTTTCTGTCTACCTCAGTTACTTTTCCCTGTCTTTTCTATAGCATTTCATCTCCACATACATCTCTGCTGGCAAACACCCCAAAAATAACAACTGACCTTTTTGTACCAACTTAGAGGGGTTTAGTAAATCAGTGGGGTGATCAGTAATAATCACCATACTGCCAGGTTTCTGTGCAGTGAAGACCCTGTCAGATAGAGCCAGGTGGCAGGACCAGAGGCAACAAAGGGCAGGACCTTTTGCTTCCAGGACACTGGAAAGAATCTCCAAACAGCTCACCGATGGTCTTACCTATGTTGTTGAGAGATTTTCTTTCTGTTACAGTCCCCATCTCAATTCCTTGCATCCTCTCCTCTCACGATGCCTCATCTCAGTTATCTGCCTCTTTCTCCATTTTCTTTGTTCAGCTCATCCCTAGCTCATATCTGGGAATTTGCTACCACCATTACTGTCAATCTACAATCACTTATATAATGTCGTTTTCTTGTTTTGCATGTTGATCTTACCCATTTAGACAGTACTCTAAAAAATAGTTGGTTTATACTGCAGCTATCACAGCAGATATGATTGCAGTTGATTATTACCCAGAGTGTAAGAGACTAAAAAACTCTTCAGTCCAGTCACAGTTCCTTGGCAGGAACACGTCTACCAGTCTAAACTGGCATCCTCATTTTATGGCACAGCTTTTGTCCGTTCCCACGCAATGAAAATATTCTCCATCCAAGAACTGGCAATGAGCAGATTGATTACAATTATGTTAAATCACTGTTATGCTTATAATACAGTTTAAGTACCTTGTACTTCATCCTTAATCTGTGTACAAGTTATGAAGGGGTTTCGTGTGCAACTCTACACTTACTGAGGTATTACCTGATGTTGTACTGCTTATAAGCCTTCTAACCCTAAACTGTAAAAAAACACCAAACACACATTTCATGGGTACAGACTTTTAAAAGGGAAAGTGTACAGTTTTGTCAGCAAACAAAGCTTCCTAAGAAACTACAGCTAAACTTTATTTACAGTCAGCACAATGCTGACAAATCCACTTTTTTATTTTTATGTTTAAAAACTTTCTCTGTAATAGCTCACGAGACAAGGAAAGAAAACATAATGATGGAAGACCTTGACTCTCAAGACATGCAGTGCCAATTAGTTTCCTTTTCTTACAGAAATTTTGTTCTTAGAGATAATACAACTAGCAAGTCCAAAGGTCCATATTTAGGAGACTCAATCATGTCCTAAATATTAAATATTTAAAGTATTTTCCGTGACCATTTTTAGAGTTTTGCTCATACAAACTAAGGAAAAAGAGGCACCTCGTCACAAAGTCTCACCTTTCCTTACCATCTGAAGGCTTAACAAAACAAAGTCTATATGGCAAAGAGAAAAGGTGAGTGAACAGAATATGTACCCATCAAACATTTCAAAAAACTCACTGCATGGCAAATGAAGTTGAGCACCAATCAGTATGGATTACACTGTAAATAACTAGTGAGAACTTTAACAAATAGTCTTTAGGATGACTTATTTCTACCAAATGCACAAAAATTATTTCATCAATCTACCTAAGTGGTCCAACAAGCTTGCAATTTTGGATATAGGCATGTATTAGAAACGTATCAGCAAGTATACTTGACTGGTTCAAAAACTAGGATCATTACTTGTCTTGGAATATCCATTAATTACCTACTCCCAAAATACATAGAATTATCCCAGTTAACAGCCTCTAAGGCAAAAAGTTCAATCTTTACCCAAACTACACCATAAACTAGCAGAAAGATGTGTTCATTTGTACTCATCGGCATGGTGATACAGATGAAGAGTCCCTGAGCATGTAATTTCTCTTTTCCAAAGCTTTACTACACACCAGAACCTCATGTTACCCAGTGTCACTGATTTCAAGCAGGGCAGATTTTACATGTGGTCTCACCATAAATAAATCCAGTATTTGCTCTCCTAACTCTGATATAGCTTGTTGGTCTTCATAAGAAGGAATAGCCTCTTTGAGCCTTCCATAAACTTCCAATGCACCAACTGCCTGCCTGTGCCTCCATCTCACCAGTGCTATTGCTGCCTGTGCTAGCTAGATAAATCCTCCTACCTGTAAAAATAAAGATGAATCCCCAAAAAGTTGTACCAGATCTGTGAGAACTAAGAGAAAGATCATAATTTCATACCAAGTTAAGAGACAGTCCCCTTAAACCACCACTTAAAAACAACCAGACAAATTAACAATAGCACAGCCATGTATATTACACTCTGCATTCTCCCGTAAAAATTTACATATATATACAATATAAACCATTAAGGGATGCCATTAAAATTTAACTGTATTTTCCAAGTCATCCCTTAAATTTGTTCTTTAAAGTTATTCCCAACTCATTCCTTAAAAGCCACATCTTCAATTACCAGAAGCTGATTCCTCCAAATCAAAATACTGAAGTGGTCTTGCTTATTTAGTCTATCCAGAAAAAGACAGGAGTACAAATGGTAAAGCCAGATGTTGTTAATAACATCTAATTAACACCACAAGGTTCCTACTGGTTCACTGCAACCCCAGAAACCTGGGATTTCTGGTGTTTTCATGAAACCAGGATAGATAGGACGTTTCTGGGAAGAACAGAGAAAATAAATGAACAGTTGTGTCTAGTAATACCCCTCACATTCAGAAAAGCTATAAATCAACATTAAAAATTTAAGTTTCTTGTAGTAATCTTTCAATCATTCCAAATTTATAAGTGAGGAGAAATGCCAAATAATTGTGCATTTCAATATATTCTGCACATTTCAAGGACAACACTAATGTAGGCAGAATGTACCCAAAAGTTCAGCTATTTTGCAGGTAGCAGTAAGTATTTAACCTGAAAAGGAAATACAAAGATTAAAAGAAAACATGTGCCTTTTCTACTCTTAAAAGCTCATGTTCGTAAGGGCCATGTTCTTTGTCAAAGATTTGAACATTACAACCAGACAGCTTTCAAACAGCTGAAGCTGTGAAAGCTCTTTTGACCTTATACAAGATTAACGCTAAACTTTTAAAAGTTTTGAGTTTCTTTTAAATATTTTCTTTCATAATTAAAAAAAAAAAACAAAAAAACACACATGACATTAAATGTGTCCCAGAAGCCATATTTAAGTACCTGTGATACAGGAATGAATGGGAGGTAGGAAAGAAGGACGTAAAAAATTCCATAAACAGAAGAAATTCAGTTGTATTCTACTCAACATAATTTTCATTAAAATAAGTACTTTAACCACAGTGTTTGATTTTACTTACATATAGGGAGAAATTTCAGATGCCTGTACAACTTTAAAAGAAAAAAAAAAGGCCAAAACAGTGAATATTGGTAATCAAACAGTTGTGTAACACTCACTAAAGATTAAGTTGGGCTGCTCCATAAATTTTTACACTGTCAACCTCTGCTTGCTTGCCTGAAAAAAAACTAACTAATTTTTTAACACTGTTGTGAAATCACAGGGAATTCCAAATGACTCAATACTAATATTTACACACCTATGTCCTACTCTTCTTGTTCTCCTTTATATGTTGACACCAAAGCCCAAAAACACCAAAAATAATTTTTAAAATTTGTAGTTGTCTCTACTGCAATTAGTCTACTAGAACTGACATAGTAAGAGGTAAGAGGTAATAAAAAAACCATCTATTTTAAAACCAAGTCTATGTTTCTGAGGTAACATAAAGTCAGTTCATAACAAGGTTATATCATTTTCCCACATGTATATAAAATAGTTTTATGTTTATCAAGCAGTATGAAGCTTTCCTTTCGTAAATTTAAGAGTCATTATGAAGTGGGGTATTTTAAATTAACTGCCTTTTTTTTTTTTTCTTAGAATGCCACTTTGTGTTCCCCTCAGCTGATCTGAAGGTGACAGCAGCTGAAAGACATGATCTTTCCTGCTCTGGCCATATTCTAATTAGCCAGACAATCTTCAATCCCAGCTTGCAGATCAAATGACCAGTGCCAACAAAATGGACCATGATGCCTAAGGAGAAATCAGTCCCCTCTTTTTTCAGTAAGTCATGCTTCAACCATCTTAAAGTCTTCATGAAGATAAAGCCTTACTATAATCTATAACGATAATATCGGAATTCGCTAAAATAAATTTACCTGTATATCACTTCTACAGAACCCTACAGAAAATTTAAGGGAAAAGAAACCAATCTGTAGCCTCTGAAAAGGCTTTCTTTTAACATATATGATGCAAAGTTAAGTTCATATAAACGTGCAGTTATGTGCAAAGTGTAGATCTGGTAAAAGTTGGGAAGAGTTTTATCCTACAAAGTACAGTATTTCAGCTGCAACATCAAAAATGGTATTGATAAGACTTATTAAATCTAGACTTATGCAGCTTCTTGGTATTTTATAACTACTAGCAGTGCTTCATCTAACTTCCATTCACACTGCAGTGTGTCAAAAATTCTGCACAAAAATAACTACAAAAGTTACTAAACATTTAAGAACAGGATTAGTGAAAATTTAGCCAGTACAAATTTTACTTTCTTACAGAAGCGCGCTTAATTTTGTATTTTGTTTAAAATAAGAACACAAAACCTCATTTAAGTGTACAAGTTAAGATTAAGCTCCTGAGAGTTAAGTCAGTTTCAGCTCACTGATGGAAGTCATTCTCATCATTTCTCAAGAAGTCAACTACAGATACCAAGTTTTAAGTTATACTTTACATCAACACTCAGCATGAAACCTTTGGAAGTTTGTCATTTGCTAAACCCGGTCACTAAAGTATTCACCAAGCACAGCTACAAACTGAAAGATTTTTGTCCTCCTATTTGTGAAAGATAAATAGGAGAAAAATTAATTCAGAGCAAGAACATAAACCTTATGCCTTCACATTTCACATTTGATTTCTAATAACAGTGCAAGACAAATGATTTGCTTTCTCCTTACACTTACTACTGTCCTAGTTTACTGATTGCCAGTTCAAAAACTTACTACACTACTCAGCTTTTAACTTGCAAGTTAAAAGGCTATCTTTGAAATGATAACTACATATTGTCTGAAAATATTTTGGCACTGGCACAGGATCTGCAAAGAATAGCCCAAGCTTTAACTTAATTATCCTTTTACAAGAACTGTGGTTAGAGAAAATACAACAACTTCGTAAACATAATAATCACTAAGAGTAATTGCCTTTAGCAGTAATGTCCCAAAGCAAGCTTGGATATCTAAGATAAACCATGATTCCCATTCTTTCTCTGTACTTTTCAGTTAATATAAAAATTCAAAAGCAAATGAAAATGGTGTGTCTAACACTGTACAAGCAAACAAAACAGAAGTTTCTGTCAGAGCAACATATTATCATCAATAATGAAACCAGTCAACAAGAGTATGTTACAGAAAACTGCAACCCAACAATAAAATCTGCAAAAGTTACATTATTTTTTAGAACAGAAACAGAAAGGAACTGATGGAACTTTAGATGCAGTTACAGAACCAGTGTGAAATGATCAATATGCTACTTACAGTGTACAGTAGTTTCACGATTATAAATCGCACCTGAATATAAGCCGCACTTCCGGGTAGCTGGGAAGACCACGGGATTTGTCCATATATAAGCCGCGCTTTTTTTTTTTTTTACTCCGCACGGCAGAGGGGGTGGGGCGCTCCGGCCCGGCCCCACACAGCCCGGCTTCCCAGCGGCAGGGGCCAGGCTGCCCTTGCGCAGCCCCCGTTCCCAGCCGTCCCACGGTCCCACTGGCTCCCGGTGGCACAGGGGCCGGGCCGCACACTTGCAGCCCCCGTTCCGGGCAGTCTCATGCTCCCGGCGGCTCCCACTTGCCACTCTGCTTGGCCGGCTCTCACTTCCGGGTTGGCGTTTCGCTGGGATTTGTCCATAGATAAGCCGCACCTGAATATAAGCCGCACCACTGGGGTAGGCTGGATTCTTCAATGAAAAAGGTGCGGCTTATATTCGTGAAATTACTGTACTTTAATCCCAGAAACACTATCCACTTACTGCAACCCCTTTGTAGATACTGGAAGACACCCAAAAACACAGAAGCCACATATCCCTGCCTAAAAATATTGCAGGTATTTTGAAAGCAATTTAGAACTAAGAAACATGATAATTAGCTAATACTAAGACAGTAAAATACCATAATTCAAATTCAAAGATTAGGATAAATTAAAGCAAGCACGCAAAATTCCCAAAAATCAAGTTTCTTCCTAACTGATTTCATGTCCCCTTTCTTTATCAGCGCTCATACATTTCTGTGCTGATTCACTGCCTTACCTTATCTTGCCCAGCTCCTACAACTTCTGTTTTAACCCATCAACCTTTAGGCTGCTCACCTATGCGAAACACTGCAAGTTTTCACAAGTCCAGTTCTACATTTGAATTAAATTTGTTCTCTCTAATAGCTGATCATTAAAATAAGCTAATTATTACTATGTTTGTAAACATACATGCTTTGATACTACTGTACAACTCCAAGTAAATTACTTGACTGATCATTTTCAGTATTAGTAAACTAACAACTCTACACTCCTTCAAAAATTCCAACCCATTTATGTCAACTATCTGAATATGCAGCTCAATTTCTGTACATTACCCCCTAAACTACAGCAGGAGAAAACTGGTTTAGTTGGAAGTCAGTATGGCTTAACAAGGATGACTTTTGATCTACTTTATTTCAGTCATTCTATATACACCTGTAACATCTCAAGTGAGAGGGAAGCAAAATGTAGTGCAGAAGAAAGAAGCAGTTGGAAAACTTTTAAATAATGCATGAGAGAACCACAAGAAGATTACATTCATACCTTGTTTCTGCTGTGCCTCCTAGTAAAAACCTATAGTATGATGCAAGATGGGGTGCTGTCAAATTCTGAAACCTGCCTAGTGCTGCAGGCTGGTATAAATTCTCCTGCTGCAGCAGTGACTTTTGCAGGCAGCCCTATTACACCTTCAGACAGGTGAGCATGAGCATGTTAACTTTGCCCTTTCTAAGAGCCCACACAGCAGCAGTATTTATCAATTAACCCTAGTGATGTGATTTTTCTGTTATTCAATCTAAATTGCATTAATTCTTGACTGCTGAGGCAATACATTTTGTCTGTTATATTCACTGAACTATGACCAAACTGGATAGAACAAATTTGTATGGTTATGTTAATTTTAGCCATTTTTGTAACTTACTATGTATTGAAGCAAGAGCATATCTAGGCTTCCTTGATGTTCATGAGATAGCCTAAGGAACAAGAAGCAATCATAGGATCCTAAGAACTCAGTCTGCTACTTGTGTGGTACTGTACATGACTCAGTTGAGAGTTTCCCTAGGGAATCTTCTAAAGTGGACACTTTTCAGAAGTCTCATTACATTTTTAAGTGTTTAAAATCTCTGCCAAGTCGCTGCTATAGACTTATGCCATCAATTATGAAATATGACTTTAGCTGAAGCACATCAAGTAGCTTTGCTAGTTAACAAAACCACTAAAATAGATTTATAAATAATGCTTAAAATCCATGTGAAAAGCTGAAATGCACCACAAAACCCACTAGCACAATTCATTACATTAAGCACAGGTCTAATGTGTGCCTGTAAATGCACACGCTTCATAGAGAAGCATTTATAGTTTTCTTGGAAATAAAATGAAGTTCTGGGAAGTAGCAACCACCACCACCAAGAAACCATCCCCGATAAATTCACTGCAGTCACTAGGTGCCAGCCCCCCACCAAAATCCCCACTCATTCAGAAGACACACACCGAGCTACTCACGAATCAGCTGCTAAACTGCTGCAGTTTACACCTTTATGGCCTCTTAAAGCAAACAAACAAAAATTACCATAAGGCCATACTGTGAACTCATTTACAAATAGTTTAATCATGCATGTGCAAAGGACTGCAACTAACAATAGAAAAAAGTGCACTAGCCGCTCCAGATACGCCACCATCATTGCTGACTTAAAAACGCAAACCTACTGATATCCGGTTTAACTCTTAACACTTCACCCAAGTGTACAGCTGCTGGGCAGAACTGTGCTATTCAAATAAATTAAAAATATAGTTAGAGAAATGGGGAATTATCTACTCCCTGTGCACCTGCACCAGCACAAAGCTTCCAAGCCTTGGAAATAAAGTGTTTCTATTAAAATACTTTTAAAAAAAAAGTCCCTGCTCCAAAATTATACAATATTTAGCAAAGAATAAAAGGTATTCAGCTTCTGGATTTCTGAGATTTTTGCAAAATTTCCAATAAACAATGGTTTTACTTTCATCACTAACATAAGAGTAATACATTCACAAATACAGATTTGAAGACCAAAAATGTATAAATAAAATCTGTTATTAGGATTAGCCTATCAGTAGCTCGGCAAATAGCTTTTAACAAACAAAATTAATACACAGCCTTTGAAATTAATGAAAGTCAAGACCTCTCAGAAATCACTGTCAGACCATAATACTTAGAAGTACTATGTAAAAAAAACACTTCTACTGTTCACCCCTGCTAGATTTATTATTCCATCATCAGAAGGATTCTTCTGTGATACATCCTTCTTTGGTTTGAAGTCAAGATTACATTTCCCTAGCATACTCAAAAAGTAACATTTCATATAGAATAAACCTAAAGTGTAACTACTTTACAAGCTCACTAATACAGTATGGGATGCAGCACACCCTCCTCAAGGCACTGCTTGCTTTACAAGTCAGCACCAATGAAACAGTACCACTGCATCCAGTCATCAATGCAAGAGCAGTCTGACATGTCAAATAACAACTGACTCTACCTCTGCTTAATAGCATAAAGCATCTCCTGGTAGTCAACTTTCCATCATTTATTTAGAGCTTTCCCCAGAGTACATCACCACTTATCATTACGTACTTTAGTCTGTCCCGAAGGCCTCAGCTGAACTCGTTGCTTCTCTTCAGATATCATCCTCCAACTTCAAAAAAACATCCTTCCTATGGAGAGCTTATAATGCTAAACTGATACGGTAATGGCACAATCAAACCTTCAGAGAGGTAGTTTTAATGTGATACTTCTGACAATGTTAAACTGCTTTTCACTTGGATATGAAACTATTTTAAGACCGTACCATTTACAATTAGTAAATTGCATCCATTTAACAAATAGGATTCTATATTACAGCTGACATAAGAAATATGAACTCTTCAAGAGAAGTAAATTTAAATTTAGCAGACATACATGAAGTTGTGCTCTATGGGACTAGTGAATAGGGACTTAACAGAATAACGAACGCTAAAGCAGAAAGAAATAAATATTTATTAAGCAAAAGTACTGACACTTAGGGACTAAAATCATTATAAAAGAAAACACATTTGTGAAGGTCAGATGATCAACATAACACTGTAGGCAGAGAAAATCCAAGACAAATAACCTGAACTTTAGATTCTGAAGAGCACTTTGTTGCACATTACTAGTAGAAATATTTCAAGATCCTAAGTGGCCATAAGTATCTTAAAATAAGAGTCATAATATACAATTAAACGCAAAGAGTCCTACAGAAACTAGAAGCTTATTTAAGTTTCTGGTGTATGTTGTACCTCTGAGACAAAACACACATTGCTCTAGAACTACAGAGCCACAGGACAAGCTGGGAAATGTTCTCCCAACCTCTGTTATCAGAAAAAGTTCTGGAACTTAGGGAGGGAGAATGTAAGTACTGCACAAGAAAGGTTCACCTCTCTACTTAAAAAAAAAAAAAAAAATTAAAAAAAAAAAAGAAAATAAAAAAATATATATATTATAGTTTGTCTGAGTTCTATGTAGCACCTTCCCTTCTTGTTTCCTCTATACATTCTTTTCTAGTCCAGCAATTTTTAGGAATGAAGTATCAGGACTGACGAATTGGCAAGTATTACTCAGAATTTCTCTAACTAGAGGGACAACAATATTGTTAATATAATAAATAAATACCATGAAGCTCAAGCTTAGAGAACAATTTATTGGACTGTATTTAATATTAGCTTGTTCATTTCTTTTTAAGATCTAAAATGTCTTAACTAAACGTCTTTTAATAACAAAGGTTAACATAATGGCATCCTTCCTAGGAAAATTGCAAGAGCAGAGGAAGGTCTTTCAGGAACTGAATACTGTCACCTAAAACTTGTATAGAAAATGAAGAAAGGTATAGCTGCCAGAGAGATAAAAAGGCAAGTATTCACATTCATACTGAGATCTGAACATTTGCCAATTAAATGCTTTCTGTAGCCCTAAAGTAGTGGACAACTACTTAAGATTTTAAGACTTATCCAGTCAAGATGCACAAATACAGTATAGTCTGACAGGCAACATCCAGCTTACTTTAGTACTAACATTGGTACACCTGAGATAATTAACACTCTAACCATCACTACCCTGGTCCTTTTACATTTGTGGCAATATAAATTGATGAGCAACACATACACTGCATTCTCTATTCCAAGCTATAAAAGTCTACTCAGCAGATTTTGAGAGAAGAAAACATAAGGCAGCTGCTATGACACATTAAAAAATTCACAATGTTTTAACTACACTATCTTAAAACATTTGTAAGACACACAACAAGCTATACATTAAAATTCGTTATTTTGTCGATTATAACTAGTTTACTTTTTCATTATACCAGCCAAAAAAACCTCAAATTGCAAGTAGCCACACCAGTTTAAATTCTCCAAAATAAACCCCCCCAAAAAACAACAACAACAAAAAACTACAAAAACAAGCCACGAAACCTTGGAACCAAAGCTACATGAAACATGAAAAAAATATTTAAGAGTGACTTGGCTTTCTTTAGTAACAGGAAAAAAAAAAGTATTACTTCTGTTAATATTAGCATTAGTCCTGCAATAAGTCAAGTATATGACATAAGACTTAATATTACTTTGATTGCCAGTTTAATTTAATTCCTATATTATTTCAATAAAAGTTGCAGGTTACATCTGCATCACCAAAGAAACCTGCCAAGTGCAGAGAACAGTATTTACTAACTAAAATCACATATGATATTAAATGCCCACAAAATATGATGCTGTATTCACCACAGATTTTAAAGCATACCACTGGTGCACTTTACTCCAAAGTAAAATCACTAGACAAATAAATCTGATTTAAAAGATATATAGATATATACATTTCCAAGTACCTGTAAGAAAAGATCCAAAGGTAACAACAAAGGTATCCTTGTCTGCTTACATAGTTTAAAACGTTATTTATCTGTATAAGCAAGGAGACAACAGGATGCCCTAATATCCAAGAAGAAAGGTCAGAGGTGCAATCATTTTCTCTTGTAATAGTATTAACATTTATAACATCTCAGAAGTTTTGTAAATCAAAGTATGACAAGGAACATAAGTAAAGACATGGTGGGAGGAGAGGAAGAAAAAAAGATTCAAGTGCCAAAAGTAGCAAGGAAAAAGACTATGATGCAGAAATACAAGATGTGGGTCTTTGAATTCAAAGACAATAAGCCAGCTTTAGCTTGATGAGGAAAGTAGCAGTCAGACTACTGAAAAATCATGGCAGCTGTATTTTGAACAGATTGAAGATAGGAATATCAGCAGAGGGAGAAGGTACTTGAAGTACTCCAGATGGCAGATACAGAAACTTCATTTGCAAAAACAGAAAAAGAAAATCTGGTCTTGAAAATGTTATTTGGACAAGGAAGGAGTATATGAATAAAACATGACTGCAGACTCAAGGAGAAGAATAAAAAGAAAGGGCTATTCCCAAACAAGTGCCCTCCCTGGGTGAGGGAGGATTATTACACTGCCAGCAGCATTGCAAATGGCAGGCAAATGAGTTAAGTTTGAGAAAGAAGATAAAGAGTTCTGAAACATTAAAACTGTTTATGATGATAAAAAGCACTTAAGGAAATGCAGGACTGAATGAAGGCATACAAAGAGCCATGAAATTCTACAAAGCTTACAGCAACCTAAATATAGGAGATGCAGAGACGTCTACAAACGTTGCACACTCTGGTTAATGGGAAGAGGGTGCAGAAGTGGGAAGATAATTGCAGCAAACAGCACTGCAAAGGCAGGAGAGAGCCAAGGCTGTGACAGCCAGGCAAGTTTCTCTATATCATATGTCCTCTCATTCCCACAAACCCAAAGCAGCTTAGTTACACATTTTACAAAAAGCCCAACTACACTTTGAAAATTAAATTTTATTTTTTAATTATATTATTGTACCATCTGACAGATGCACAACAGCAACTACTTTCAATTACAATTTTTGTGGTGATTTAAAAGCAAGACCATACTTTAAACTAAAATTTGTGTTCTAACTACATGCTTCAATCAGTGTGGAGTTATTGAAAAATACAGAGAGCTAGAAAGAAAGTAGTCTAATACTCTCTACTTCCAATGGTTCCCTGAATAGACTTGGTGAGTGACATCAAGTGGAAAAAAAAGTCCCCTTGTGTTTCAGTAAGATTTTCTTAAAAGAAAAACAACAATTGTGCTATAAAGAAGTGATTCAAAGAGATCAAAACAAAAAAAAAAGAAAAAAAAAAAAAAAAGAAATAAGAACAAGCCCTACAACAAATGCTAACATGTCAGAAGAATCTCAGCATACTGCCCTGAAGAAGTAGCCCTCCATGGGTTTGCTTGGTATCTTAATTTGCCTTTGGTTTCAAAACCCTAGGCTTGCCAAGAGCTATTCCTTTCAAAACCTCAGGAATTCCATTACTAGTTTTAAGCTAAATTAAAGGAAAATAGAAGCATTCAATGCATGGCAAAAGTATGCACAAAGTGTTTGTTGATACTCATAAATAGACTGAAAAACTTAGCCTAGTCTGAAGGGTAACAGCTGCATAGTCAATTCAGTTTTGCTCTGCCATGCTGCTAAGGAAAAAGCTACTGCTGTGAGTTCAGACCACCTCAGCATAAGATTGATGCATTGCTACCAAGATCGAACACAGCACTAGATCATTCATTTCTCACTTCATGTTTAAAAATAAACTGAAATTTACATTTCTGCAGGAGAAAAAGAGGAAATAGTGAGAGTTCCCTCTTTAAAGCAACTGCTTCAACATCTCCATTAGGGAAAAATGTCTCACTGGCCTAAAGAACAGCAAATCCAGTCAACTCTCCACCCTGTCAAACATCTTGCAAGTAATGAAATATAGGCATTTCGTCTCAGAAATGCATCTAGTATTGTGCTGATGAATATCTTTCCTGTGTCCACAAAGTTGGATCTATCTTGAATCATATTTTATGATTCTCAGCAAGCAGTATTACTGCAATCACATTTGCCCAATAAATAATAGTAAGGATGAAATGGCCCCACCTGCATATTGTGCCAGGTGGCATACTATCACACAAGAAGGTAGAAATCCTGTACAAAGCATTTAAGAAAATCTTCATGAAAGACAAATGCTTCAGAATTACTATGCATTTAACTTCTTTGACAGCAGCGACAGGCGAACAGTAAAAATATCAACACACTATTTTAAACTGATCTCTCAAGAGAGATCAAAGATCTGTATCTTGCATTAGAAACACAGGAATCCAGGTATATGGGATGAAGAGTTTATTTTACCCCTAGAAAGGCAGGAAATTAAAGCAACTTTTCACCATTGGGTCAGCAGCACCCAGTACAGATCAGGGGTTTACAGAAACCATCACCACTGTAAATGACAGCAGCAAAGGACCAAAGGGCCAAAATCACTATGAAGAAAAGCCAAGGAACAACATGGGGCTCCAGTATATCCTGACTTGGGCATACATACAGGAAAACTATCACCATCTCAGATATGCCAATGGCCTGACAGTATTTTACTTTTGCTACAAGCAGAGACAATTAACATGGCATTTGTGAATTAGATCTTTCTCAACAGAAAAGTAAGAAATATATGTACAAGGAAAAGCTGAATAGCAAGATACATTTGAGCATCTCTTCAATAGGATACATGTTTATCATAAATAAAGGAAAGAAAGAAGATAAGCTTAAAAGTTACATTTGCCATGTTTTTTAAAATCTTGGTCCAAAAATGTACAAATACAGAGGTTTCTATCTACAGCCAAAACAGAACTTAAACATTCTATTTTAAAATAAAAAAATAAACAATAAAAATAATTTTAAAAAAAATTAAAAACAAAACAACAACAACAAAACCAAAACAAACAAACAAACAAAAAGCCCCCAGTTCCATGAAAAGAAACAGCAGGTCTAGTAACTGGCTGATTCTAGAAGCTGAAGTAAATAAAGGCCATCCAATGGTCAGGTATGAATGCAATGACACGCAACACAATGACTTTACACTTGCAGTATCTGAGAGGAACACACTGCCTAACACAGATACTACTGCTTGTTGACTGAGATTCAAGCAAAAGTTCAGGGATCACCTTGGACTGCCTGTGAAGTCAGTGACAGATTACATATCACTCCTGTGACAAGGAGCTTCTCATCTCACTACGCCACATATGGATGTAAAAGCATTTTAGAAAAAGAACAAAATAAAACATGAAATTAAAGTACTCTAAGACATGAGAAGGAAACAGTCAGTAATCACAATGCCATTTCCACTAATTAGGAAAGAATGCATATAGTCAGTCCCAAGCATGCAATACTCATGAATTTTTATTGTATAAACATCAGAAATAAGTTATTAGCTCTTTTTATTTAAGCCAAGAGGTAATTATTTCTGTTGTCATTTAAGGCTTGAGGGGAAAACTGAAATTGTGGAGAATCCCATGGTTGCAGGAACACGGAACTCAACAGTGAACTAAATTCACCATCATGATTGTTGCCACCCTGCCAGATGCAGTGAAGACGAAGCTTTGAAAAGTGAACTATAGCTGGAGAACATATATACTCAGACATTTGCACGCACACATCCTTAATATGAGAAAGCACCACACATCTGTTTATCACCAGCTCAAGTTCAAAAAGATTCATCGCATCTAACTAGCACTGATTATACAGAAGGGCCAACAACAAAAGATGATGTTTAAGAGTGGGAAACAAAGTCTATTACAACTGCTGTTCTACAACTCATGCACAACCAAAATATAATCTGTATGCCCTACATGAAATTACACATCTCTGGACAGTAGTTTTCAGCCAACAGTTCCTCAAATCGTTTTGCTAAGGAAACAGTGGCAGACAAAAATAAAATCCATCACATTTCTACAGAAAACGTTACTTAAGAGCTGCAGATAGGTCATCTCTTCCAGAAGCAGCTACTGCCCAGTTACTCATCACCACTGAGCAAAGAGAGACTACCACCCATACAGACTTGCAACAGAGTGAATCATGTAAGAGCACACTAATCCACTTTGGGAAAAATTAATCAAGGTAACTGACTAGTGAAGGTAGGCTGAGCTAATACTGTCCATTTAATGGCTGATTATGCCTAAAGCACGTAAGACTGCATATGGCTTCTCTTGATTATTACACATGGTAATCTATGGCAGAGAAGGAGAGACAAATGAATGGGGGACATTGTATCTACAATTCTCACAGATATTAGGGGAGAAAAAAAAAAGATAAAAATCAATGCCTATCCTCAAACATTAACTACAACTTCTGATAGGCTGAATAAGATAGATTTTGCAAACCACTAACATTATAGGTACTAAGAAGAGAAGTCACAGATCGCCTCCTCAGAAACTGAGTGAAGTTAGAACGAGTATCTTACATCAGTCTCATATTTTTCATAGATTTGTTCTGTCTCTTTACTTCTTGTTACTGCAAAATACACTGCCATTTTCTTAGTGGACACTCTGATCACTAACTTTCCTTATTCAAGTCTTTAAAATTTGAAAATTCAATATATAGGCCAAAAAAATTCAGTTGTGCAGTAATTTGATGAACACCAGTTGCATGAAACAATAGGTACCAAAAAACTTCTACTATACAAAGTTACTATACAACGGCCAGATCCTTGCCCCAAAATCCCTTCAACGCACAGAATGAAATCAGATACACACTACCCTGGTTTAAGGGATCTCAGATGTAAATATTCCCATGAACTGTAACCAAATCCTTAATGCTGTACCATCTTAACTTCACAGAACTGGGCCAATATCAAATGTACTTTAAACTGACATAATGTGTCACTGTCACCAAAAGAAACAGACACACCCTGCTCCCCTTACTGCTTGCCTCCATCCCCATCTCTGCGCCAGCACAAATGTTTGTGCAGCAAACTGATCCAGCTCAAAGCGAACCCTTCCCTGCCTGCCCCTCCCCCAGGTTAGTTCAACCCTCAGCCCAGCTCACCACACAGCCATACAAGTATTTGCCTGCACAAAGGAGGAAGCAGCAGAGCAGGGTGGAAGCAAACAGGACCATGTTTTTCAATGGTGGAGCTGGTCTGTGCCAGCTGTATGCCAATGCAGAGCAGGAGTAGCAGGCTGAAGGCTGGAGTCCTGAAACACCAATCTCACAGATCCAGGTCTGGTGTGCCACTCCTGCCCTTCCTCTCCCAGCCCTCCACTCACACAGCCACTGACAGCCCTGCAACTGCCCGGTGAGTCGGTTCAGGGAGCCGAGTCTACTGAAAACTAACTCTACCAAGAAAAAAAAAATAGGTGCTAATTTTCAGCCAGGGCAGACTCCTGGACCAGTTCACAGTGCAATCCTTACCAGCACAAGGAAGAAAGAGAAGGAAGGATGTTGGGAAGGTGGGAGGTCCAATTTTTATCAGCTTGAGATGCTGCAGAAACATTCAAGACACCACATTTCACATTTCAACTTGCCTGCACAGCTAAATGTGACCATTTTAATCAATTTTTTCCTAAGATTAAATCTTATTCCAATCTTTGCAGGAACTTAAGCAGCCACAGTCTACTTGGGGACAAGAAGCAAGAAGCAAGGCCAGTTCACTACATTAACCACTTTCACCCTTCATATTCGATAAAACAAAGAGAGAGCATTAGTTTCTCAAACTTAATGATAGTTTTACCAGATAATGGTCTTAAACTTCACTGATTTAATGACCTCGTATATATGCATAAGAAGAACATACATGGAATAAAACCATTGCAGCCATGTTAAGTATTATCTTAACTACAGTTTAGTACTACAAGGAATTTAAATGGTTCTGGTGATTAAAGTCAACAGACCTAACAAACCTCTCTACTCAGGCGTGAATTTCATCTGTTATTCAAAATGTTTTGCTTAAACTACAAGTCCCAATGATCACAGAAATGAACAAAATTAATGTCAATGAGTTCATAATAAGACACCTAATAAACATGGATGTAGCTACTTTCAAGCTAACTTTTGAACAACTAAGTACTGTAAGTAGGAGTACAGACTGTTAGCACAATCTTTTTAACTTATAAACAATGGGATTTATAACTGAATTGTTAAATTTAGCAGAGAACTATTTTTGTGCAAAGTACATGTATGTTTATGTTCATCCAGTTCACAAATAAATATAATCGTATCAATTCAAAAGGTAAGATATATCAACATTACAGTTCAAGAACTGAAATGCAGAATCAGATGGGTTTTTTTCTGAAAACCAGTCTTCCCAAGTGCCACACATTGTATTTTTCCAGTTAATGAAACTATTTTATAAAGTTAGATTCTTGCACAGACTACCACCTGACTACGGCAGCATTTTTTAAGACAACTGATCTTCTCTTTAACTGAAATTCCTTATATGATGAAAAAGTGTTCCAAAGTAGTATACCTATAAAAATTTAAGAGAAGAACAGTTTATTTTGACTACAATTCACCACCAACATTTGAGACAAAACACTGAACTCAAAAGTGAGCAAAATCCTGAAAAACTGTTTAACCATATATTCATACAACTGCCGGCACACTGTTTCAACAAGCATTTTCAAGGCATTCTTGACATGGAAGTAAATAAACTCAGGGACTCTCAGTCAAGGAATAAGGTTCTTAATTTCATTATCTTCAGCATGCAGTTAACAGTACTTGGACCTAAACTTGTGATTTACACTGATACAGGTTTCCTTTCAAGCATGCATAGTCGGGTGTGCTGTTCAAATGCACTTGCTAACCAAGGATAACAATGAATTTCCCTGGCATTTCTGCTGACTTCAACAAAAAAACAGAATGCTTATTGGATCTGAACCCATATATCTTAATACCAAGCCACTTTTAACACAGCAATAAATCTTTAGAAATTAGTTTTTCATTTCGCTAAATACAAATATATTGTAGAATTAGCAGAACAGATTAAATGACACAGGTTCATGATATGGAATTATTGCTAATGTTAACATCATTAAAGACTTATTCAGAGAACTCTTTTTGCTCATTACACTAAGCATCACTTTGTCACCAGGCCTTAAATTTCAGACACAAAACAGGAATATTTAAAAGTCATTAATAAAATGCTTGTTAAAAATATTAATATCAACACCGTTGGCAACTTTTTCAACACTTATTAAAATCTGTCTTGACTTCTACACTACTTCTTCATTGCAATAACAGCATTACTTTCAACTCACAGTCCAACCACATTCCTGGTGATTTCTAATCATGCTTATCACATGTTATGCAATGACTTTGAACAAGATGCAGTGACCAGGAAGATGCAAAAACATGCATTTTTCTTCAAAAAAAATTCAAGTTTAGATGAGCACTCAAGCCAAATCAATACTGAAACACCTTTTGACGTCTGTGTGTCTTCAGCTCTATCCTTGCTACTTTTCCGTGCAGCGATATATGAAAGGAAGAGCAGTTTAAAACGAGCTCGGTATCGCTTTCATTCATACACACAGCACCCCTTCCAGAAGCCTGGAGGACTCCCTTCCTCCACAGGCTCTGTCCGCGGGTCCCAACCCAGAGCTCGCACCTCGAAAGCCCCCCGGCTTTGCTCAGCAATGTGTAACAGCAAACGCACTTGTCTCGGCAGGCATGTGACGGACGCAGCTGACCCTGAGGAAGGTGCGAGGGCTTGACAGGTGACACGAGATGAGACACAACCATCAGACACGCCGAGCAACGAGCGGTAGGGCAGCCGGGACCGCTCCCCGCGCCAGACCTGCCTCCAACACAGCCACAGCACTGACAAATTTATCGCCTCGTCTTTTGTTTCTAAACTCGCGTTCCGTTCGTCCACCCCTGCTCCCGCCCGAGCCCCAGAGGAAGGCAGGCAGCGATCCCCTCCGTGCCCGGCCTTCCCCGCCCAGAAACAGCCCCGGGCCGGAGCCCCCCGAGCCCGCGGGGGCCCAGCCGCCACCGGGCTCCCTCCCGCGCCCGGACCCACGGGGAAGGAGAAGCAGGTCCTACCGCGGAGCACGTCCCAGCCCGGCTCCCGCGGGAGGAGGCCACACAAGGGGCTGCTCCTGGGACCGGGGAGCTCCACTGGGAAGGGGCGGCAGCGGAGCCGGCCAGGCACCCCGCGGGAAGGAGCCGGGGAAGGGGGCGAGGACCAGCACCCACCTGGGCCATGAGCCCCGCGCTGGCCGCCGGGCCGGGCCGCCTGTGACGGGCGAGACGGCGGCCCCGCGTCGGGCCGGGGCACGGCTGCGCCTCCGACCGCGGCAGCGACAGGGCCGCGCTCTGGGCCGGACCCTGCCCGGCTCCGCTTCCGGAGCGCGGCGCGATCGCCTTCCGGGGCAGCGCCCGGGGAGCCGCGGGCGGGGCGGCGGCTCCCGGGCCCGGCACCGGCATCGGCACCGCCCGAGCGGCGGGGCGGCCGCGGGGGAGACGGCTGCGGAGCGTGCCTTAATGGTTCCTCAGGTTTATAAATAAATAAAACGTTAAAGCTGTAATTGCGCGCACAGCTTTGGGAACGATTGGCTCGGTTTACTGTAACTTTTACCGCTCGGTATCACGGTGTCACTTCAGGCGCTGCCGCGGTGCTCCTCACCTACAGCCGTCGGAGTTGGGCTCTGTTAGTAAGGTTGGGCTGCATGCGGCTGAACGCAAAGGCAGGAGCTGTACACGCTAAAAACAAAGATGCAGCACAATTAATGTGGAAAACAAGAAGCAGAGGAGGTGCCACACCTGTGCAGATTTGTGGAAAGAAGCTTAACACTCCTGTTAGCCAGTGCAAAAAACCCCAGGCGTTTGTTCCTGCTCTCGCTACCTCCGTGTCACGGTGTCTGTTGCCTCTTTAAGACCAATACGTGTGACGGGTCTCGGACCAGAAGGCACTGTAATCTACAATTAATCTTGAATGAGTAGGTTTTGTCCCAGCATACACAGAAACACTCTGCTCGCAGTTAAAACAGCCAGCAGCCTGCATGAAATTCAACTTTGTCTCTTCTTGTTACCCACCTGCTTTGGCCGTAAATCTAACTTCTGAACTCTTCACCAAACAATGCCTTGCACCAAGTTGCTTCAATAGAACGTCTGTCTATGTCTCTGACTTTCTCAGGGGTGGTGCAACTCCTCTTTTGACTCTGTTTCAGTTACCTCATGATAAGGAGAATAGTAAATCTTGCTCTCACAGTTGCTCACTTTCTTCCCTTCCCTGGACAGTTACTGCTTTGTAGCAGAAATGTTGAAAGTAAATGGATCACAGTACCCCACTATCCTAATATTCATTTAATCTGTAGGTTGGGTGAGAGCTGAAAAAGCTGAAGTCACTGCAGAAATTTTCTTCAGATGGGCATGCTAGAAAGGTGATAATACCTAGAAGGAAAAGGGTGGAGAGTGCACGGCTGTGGTTTAGCATTTGTACCACTGCAGCTGTTGGCTCCTCTGCATGTGAGTCAGGATCCAGAGGGCTAGATGGATAAAGCAGTGCAGATGGGATTTTCCTCTATCTGAGTCATGTAATAGGTGAAGTCATGTAGCAAACTCTGTCATCCAACATACAGTATGTGCTCATATGCCATAAACATAATATACCAATATATAAACCACAATAGACCAATTTATACCAATATTGCTGCAAAGCAGTAGGCTATTCTTAAACATCTGCAGGATTCCTTGTGACCTTCAGGTCACAGGACTTACCTAAAAGTCTGTTCAGATGCAGTTGTTGATCCTTATCTGTGAGTGCACATTCAATCAAATATTGTGCCTTGCAATTTTTCCCTAGTCTTTTCAGCAGTGTCTCGGTGAGCAGGAACAAAGTTTTGATGTGCCTCTTCTTCTGGGAAATTTATTTATTTTCTCCTCCAACTCTCACCGTGCCTTCATCAATTCCTTTGAATGACTGCACTTAAATTATGTCAGGATTTGTATTAAATTAGGACAGCACAGTGTCTCTTTGACGGTCAAGTTCAACATCGTCATCAAAGGTGAAGTGCTGTGTTTGTTCATGTGTGAAATTGGTCATCCTTACTGTTTACCTGAGTGTTACCTTACCTAGCTCACCTAGATTTACTGACAGACCAATTCGGTGCTTAGATACTGGAGCTGCACTTTGTGACTGTTATAGATCCTTCTCTGGGGGATTTTCTTGCTTCTTGAGACCTTGCTGTGTTGCATTCCTGGTGGGAATTTCTGTTCTGTTGTTGTTCCTTCTCATTCTCACTACATTGATGTTTTGGATCCATGACATATTAATTGCTCATATCTACAATCATTTCTGTCATCCCAGACTGAGATTATTGTAGCTCTGTCCAGATGCTGCAACAATTACAATCTTTCAAAGATTACATAGCTGCTTACAGACTTTTCTGGATTATGAACTTTTATTACTTTAAGTCCTTTGATGGCATCTTCATTTCTATTAGGTCTTACTAAACTGTATTTAAGTCAACTTTGAAGTCCAAAGCCTTCTGTGTTGTTTCACTATGGCTCACATTCTCCCTTTTTAAAAATTAGATGCTGCTACCATCTTTAAAGTTTTTCCATAAATGTGTCATCCATAGATTAAATTTGTAAAATTAATATTTTAGTAACTAAACTTTTCAAATTGTTTGCTTTAGCATTTTTGTATGGTATTATACAGTCACTACAGGGTGTGCTAAATGCATGGCTATTCCGACGAAATAGAAGTTAAAAATTAGGTCATATAAGTGTTTTGGAAAGATTCATAGTATTTTAAGAGAAATTAAATTTGAACTGCATCAGATATATGGTAGATTGTATTTCTAGAAGTTCTTAATGCATTGTCCTAATGTATTTCAGTGTTGATTCATAGACCACTCTTGTTCCAGTTCCTGAATTCTTGCAAGATGATACCGACATGTTTTTATGGCTTTCGTAATGAAATTGTGACTCTGCAGGTCAGTGCTTTTGCTCTTGGCCTATGTTGATTTAGGCAGTATTCAATTCTGTAAACAGGAGTGCAGTCCAGTCACATCCATTTTAACAGCAGATTTTTTCCCCTGTACTGAGCACTGGTGAGACCTCACCTCAAGTCCTGTGCCAGTTATGGACCCCTCACTGCAAGAAAGGCATTGAGGTGCTAGAGTATGTCCAGAGAAGGGCAACAGAGCTGGGGAATGGAGATACATCTGCACCAGCACAAAGCAAGGATGTGCTCTCGGAGATGAGCATTTCATCTATAACTTCTACTCTTGCAGTAAACATGGGAGAGTATACAGTTTCTCTTAAAAATAAAGTCATAGCAATAGCTTCATGACGAATCAAAGAACTTTGCAGTCACTTTGCTTTGTAATACAGAAGGCCTTTGATATTTCTGTAGGCACCATCTAACACAGCTATAGGTAAGGGCTGTACTATAAACACTTTCCTGGTTTTTGATTGCAGTGAGAGCATGTTTCTGGCTGAAATGCACTGCAGAAGCTTGTGCACTTTCTCTGCTATAGGAGGTACCTACAGTTATTGTATTCTGACCCACATTTTCCAAAATCCATTCGACACTAAAAAATCCTTCTTTTTTAAAATAAAACCCCACACATACATGACAACATGAAGCAGGAAAACAAATTTACAAAGACAGATAATTTGATTTAGTGTGCTAGCTGAACAGAGTAACTCCAGTCACATCACATTCTGCATCCCCTCATGTGTGGCACATTAAGTAGAATAACCCTTTGTATATCACATCAAGAAGTTTTTGTTTTCATAACCAGACCCCCTGCATACAGCAAGGGCCATACAGTAGCTACTTATGGCCAGATCCTGCCCTTCTTATGAAAGCACACCTCCACAGCACAGTTAATATTTGGGGTTTTTTTTCAGAAGGAAGTGCAAAGTTGAGCTAGTTTAAACCAGTAGTTTACTGCTTCATTGGGTATTGTCATTAGTTGTGATTTCACTTAAAAGTGAAAAAGGAAGTATAAATCCAGTAGTAAATAAAGATCTCTTGCAGCTGGACATTTTAATTCACATAGTGATTTTTTTTTCCTGAAACGACTCTGGAATATGACAAACTTTCTGCTCTTACAGGGAAAAGTGGAGTAGACTTGTTCATTCAGAAATTCTGATGGGTATTTGTATGGTAATTTGGCTTTCCTCAGTTTTATAAATTGTCTTGCTCTTGTACAAATAAACTGCTGGCAAGGTGAAAGGATCCATGAGTTCTAAGTACTATTCTATTAAGCACAGGGTAGTTGTGACAGTTTGTCAGTAAACTTTTAAAGATAATACTATGAGTTGCAAAAATGTAGTTTTAAGTTAGGTATCTCTTCTGATCTCATTTTAGTCTGAGCTTGCTGTCAGAGGTGTTACATGGCTTATTCTTAGAGATGGTAGTTGTTTGGTCCTTTATCATTTGAATATTGAAAGCCTGAAAAACATAATTGCAAGTGAAGCTGATTTTTGGGCCTCACAAGTATATATACTAATTCAGTTCTTCTCACAAGTTAATGTTCTGTGCAACCAAACTGAACTGGTTTCATTTTCCTAGAAAAGGCTGTCATATGCAGTTCCTGTAACTTCTTGTTGATTGTTTCCATGGAGAACCATCAGTTTATTGAATGTACACACATCTGTTTCCAGGTTATTACACCTGTAATAAGCAAGTGGGATATAAATCTAATTGGGGGGCTCAGAACTGTGTACACTTGACTATGTGCTATGTACAAAACAGTGTCCAAAGAACACCATCACATTGGCAGACTTTTAAAAATTAGGCAACTTGTGCAGCCATGATTTTGACTCTTTGTGGGCACCAGGTATGATAGAATTAAGTTGCATGTCCTATCATAGAGCATTTTTCTATTTTGTGCCTTTTAGGGGACAGTATAGAGGCCTCTCACAGGAGGAAACAGTTATTTTAAATCTCTGCATGGAGCAAGTGCCCTTTGCCTTATTCATTTAGTGAGTAAATACTTAGATATTCATAGCGCATTTGTCACTCTGTTAGTTCATACTTCATTAGCATTAGTGGAATTATGTCTGTGCTTCTTTTGCAAGAGAGGCAATAGAGTTTTATTTTGCTTACAATGAAATGTGGCTCAGGTCTGCAGCAGGTCTTGGTACTGCACAGCTGGGGTTTGTGGCAGTTAACATTGAAGAACCTTGCTGGTGGGTGAATTCAATTGCATCTGGTTCTCCCTCCAGGTTTCCTGTGTGGTATGTGATGGAAGCAAGTGGACAAACAGATCACTTGGGATGTATTCTGAAACAGATGCTGGCTAAACTTTTCGCTGTGAAATGACATTTATATGATTGAAGTCACAGTGACTGGGAATAGTGCTAAATGATCTTGACAGATGCTGGGCTTGTGTCAGTTTTGTCCCATGAGCCAGTATTGTAACTGCTGTTGGATTGGAAAACTTGTGGGTGGACTGTGCACCTCTGCCTCAGCCACTACAGTGCTAATTCAGAATGTTCAGTGAAGTCCACATTGCAAGTTTATAACCAGGACACTGACAATATTTTGCCAACACAGAAAGTGTTTCAGTGCAGAGGCAGAAAAGCCAGACAAGTACAGATGCAAAACTTAAAAATGTGTCCCTCAAAATCCTCAAAATAACAGAGTTGCAAAGAGCTGCTTGCTCTACTTGGAGTTCATGTCAGTGAACTTTTTTTTGCTAGACACCTTTTATGCAGAATGTGCAGAATATTCAAGGCTAGGAGGAGCCATCCTGTAGTTTTCCTGTAGTTCAGTGATTAGAAAGCCTGAAATTTGCTTGTGGGGGACATGGGTTTAATTTAATCCTCAACCTGTGAACTTATAAATTAGTATTTTCCACATACTCAGGGTGTGTTACAGTCATCCTAGAGTAATTACAGCTTCCTTAAACTCTGGAATCAATTCACTGGAATTGTTTAATTGATCATCTGGGCTGGACTTTTAGGAGTAGAATTAGCTTGCTGGGAGGTACATATGAAAGTGATCAGAGATGTTTCGGGAGCATAATTGAAGAAAGAATTTACAGAATGTAAGCACCTTCCTGGCTGGAAAACAACTGAGTGAGACTTTTTAAGACCATAATTTCAGATTTAAGGAACATAAGTGTTCATTTTCAACATCTGAGCCCTCTTGTTGGAATAGTCAGCAAGACTTGTCTCAGGTCACAGAAGCTAACCAGTGACAGAGAGGTGGGGTGAGGCTTTAGCATACAGACAAATACGTCAGACTGTGGAAAAATCAACATGGGGTTTTGTAGATAGAGGAGCTTTGTCACAATTATGAAGTTCTTTGACGAAATGAACAAACTGATAAACCAGAGTGATAGATTAATTGTAGTGATTTCAAAAGAGCCACTGGCACAGTCTCTCAGCAGTTCTGCTGAAGAGTACTAGCTGTCACAGGCTAGGAAGGAAGCCTCTCCTGTGCATTCATAACTAGCTGAAAGAGAAGAGTTAACAAGGTAGCAATAAATAGTCATTTTTTTTACAATGTGGGAGAGTAGATTGAACTCCCACAGGGATTCATGCTGGGACCTGCACTAGTTAGCATACTCAGAAATGGTCTTGGAAAGAGACTTGAGTAAAAGCAGCAGCGCAGTTTGCTGCCGATACAAAATCCCGTGCAGGAGTGCAGGACGAAGCTGACAGCAAGGAGCTTCAAAAGGATCTCCTTCTGCTGAACAGCATGGGTGTCAGACTAGAAGTGGAAATCTGGTCTCCAACTGTGAAGTAATACAGGCAAAACCAATAAAGGAAATATAAGCAAAGCAGTGCATTAGCAGCTAGTAAATTGAATGGAATACAATTGCCATTGGTTCTGGTTTCCCCTAGCCAATGATTTACATAAAGCTGAATATATATCAAAAAGATTGTGCTGTGCCTGTTCTTTCTACCCTTGACTGTTTAGTCCTGGTCAGTAAGTCCAGAAGTGAGTTAGGGATACTTGCGTAGTCTGATGCAGTGTGGCCATTTGGTAGCTATTATAGGACAGAGACATGGAGGTGATCAGGGGCTGCAAAAATGGTGTATTGCCTTAAGGAGGCAGCTACAGGCAGAACTTAGAGCAACAAGTGCTGTTGGCCACAGGGAAAAATGTTCCAGATTCTTCTCAGAGGTGCACGGTGACCAGCTGAGAGGGAACAGACACATCCTGCTAAGTTCTGCTTAGATTCAGAGATTTATTTATTTCTCTTTTTTGCTCGCTTTCTCTCTTTCAGTCTCTCTCTCTTTCTGTCTTTCTGTCTTTCTGTCTTTCTGTCTTTCTATCACGAAGGTGATCAAATATCATGAGAAGTTGCCAAGAGAGGCATGTGACCTCCTTCCAGGGAGATATCCAAAGTGTGACTAGACATGTTCCTAAGCAACCTGGGCTGGCTGGCCCCACTTTGACCAGTAGCTTGTCCTACATGGCTTCCAGAAGCCCATTGTGACCCATGGCTTTCAGTTTCTCAAGACGGGCTTTTACCACACGCTTGTGCCTCAATTATACATTATTTCAGATGGCATATGCATGGCTGAAGTGGAATATATTTGTTCCAGGTTAACATCTACATATTAAAACTCAATTCGAGAACATTGTAGGGCTAAGACACTTTGGATTTGGCATCAAGAGTCAGCTATGGTACTTTCTGTCTAGTGGCTTGACAAATAAATAAAATACTTTGTAAAATGTCATGAGGAGGAGTTGATTGTCAGGGTGCAGCTGTAACAGGAGTCAGTATGTGGTATTGCTGTCTGTTCTTAAGATTTCTGTTTTTTTACTTCCAATGTCTTCTTTAAACAAATGACATAATTCATTTATCAGACACTGAATGATGGGGAAGAGCTAACCTGGCACAGCATGCGCTGCCATGTCACATGATGTGCTTGTATAGGTACATGTTCTCTGCATCTGGATCAAACTGGTCTCCAACAAGAAAGTCAATAAAAAGATGTTCTTCACCCTGATATATCTAACTAGGGTCAGTGCTTCTTAGTACTTGGGTTAAGATCTTTGAAAGGTAAGATAATGCTGTTTGTGGCTGACTGCTTCTGTTTAGCACCTGGCAGGCATGGCATGAACAAACAATTCAGACTACAGCAACACCCAAGACTGCCCATCACTGTTTTCTCCTGTAATAAGAACTTTTATTTGTAAGCTGAAGATCCTGCCACAGCTCAGCAACTTAACAACTGTGTATTCATCAGCAATACTTATGGAATAAGCTGAGTCCTATAGTTTTAAAGAACAAATGCCCTTCAACTTAATTACAGTCAGGCCTGAATAAAAATTAAAGGGTTTGCATGTCTGTTAGTCTGTATGTGGGTAGAAAGGCAGTGAGGTTAAGATAATAGTCTCAAAATGTATTCTCAGAAAACATTTAAAACCACAGCAGGGTGTGATTGTATGCAAATAAGTATTTTTGCAATAGCAGATTAAACACCTTATGGAATTTGTATGGAAAACTGCATGCTTGTACTTGATGCAAAGTATGATTAAGCACCACTGTGTGGAGTTTTTGCCTTTGGTCAAAAATTAAGGCAGATTTAAATCAATCAATGTTTTTTTTCAGTCTTTTCACAGTGTATATTTTAAGTTATGAATGGTGACTATTAGAGAGAAAACAACTTTCTCCTTGGGTCTGCATTGTTACAAGAATATGTCCTGCTATGGTTTCCATTCAGTAAATGCAGAGCAGTAGCAGAAATTCTGGTGATACTGTGGCAACATGTGGGATCTGAGACAGTGAGGGAAGAAAACTGGCAAATTGATGCAAACTTTTACTGAAATAGCTCCTACTGTATGTATTTTGCAGACAGCTTTTGGTGAATGGGTAAATGAAGCATTTCAGGTTCCAGGAGTACATTTAAATAAACTCTTTTCATGTTTAAAGATTGTTAAAATGACCCTCAGGCAAGTGCCTTTAGGGGCAGCAGGTACCTTCTCAAAAAGCTATTCTTAGCAGTAGTGGAAAGACCTGCATTGTCACAGCAGATAATCACTGCTCTGCTTGCTCATTTGCATAGCTAAGGGACATTATGGTTGGCAGAATGACTTAACTGTCTTTGGGAAACTGCCTTCAATGTTAACTTCTAATCTACATTACATACCAGACTTGTGTATCTGCCCTTCTGAAACTCCTTTCTCTTACACACAAATCTGTGTCCTGTGCAATGAGAGTGATAATATGGCTTTTCCTAGAAAATTGCCCTTTGGTATGGTCGGGAAGAAGTTTAAAGGAACATTTAAAGTTGCAACCTGATTTCTTTGTTTCTCCTAGCGGTGATAGAATTGATTTAGTAAAATCAGACATAATGGTGATTGTTTTCATCCCGTGTTTTTCCTATTTGAAGTAGAAAACATAAAATACATTGTTTCAATTTAACTTTTGTATAAGTAGCAACTAAATTGGACTCACGGCAATATGCAGTTTCTCTGGGATGGATATAGTACACCAGGAAAAACATAAAAGCTTCCCTGAAGAAGTCAAATTATCATGTTGAGAAACAGTAAAACACTCTCTCTGTCTTCCAGAACAATCCTGCCTACTCAGCGGTAAATCTACAGAGAGAACCCAAGCTCACACTGGCAGGATTACACTTCTGCCTCTTAATCATAATTTGTTAGTGAAAGCAGTGGTCAAAGGAAGTGCAAGGTCAGCTGTTCTGAACACTGGCAGAGCAGGCTTCACTCTCCCTCATTCGTGTGCCCTTGTCCCACAGACTCCAGAATGGCATGTGGACAAGAGCAGATAACTAAGCATTGTGAGCACTCCAAAAGGTATCACCTGCCCTCCCCTGCCAGGGTCTCACCCCTGCTTTATGAAACTGTTGCTGAAGTACTCCGAGGTTTTAAGACAAGAAAAGCATAAATGCCAGGCTTTTTTTTTTTCTTTTTTTTTTCTTTTTTTAAAATTTCTCCCCAGTATATAAGGAGTGGGCTTCTTCAGAAAAAAAAACAATCTTATTACCATGCGGGCAGAAACCACCAACTGAAGGTAATGGGCCATCCAAAGCCCTTGAAAAAATAACTTTTAAAATTAGAGCTGAGACAGCCAATGTAAAAGTCTGCGGAAATAACTTTGGACGTGTTCCCTCAGAAAAGGCATAGAAGAAGAAAAGGTGACTTGTGGCAAAGCAGAATTATTGGTAATGGAATGTAAAGCTGTTTTTACATTGCCTCATTTTGCAGCCAGCATATTATTTCTCACTTTTAGGACTGCCTAAGTTCACACATAAGCCAGTAGAAGCAAACTACATAATTGCTTGAAACAAGGGAAATAAAAGCAGAGTTGTTCATGTAATGATATTTTAAGCAATAATTATTTCAAGCAGAAATAATTAGATTTCCCTTCAGTAGCATATAATAGCTAACATTTTAAGGCAATTTAGGGACAAAATCAAAATACATACCAACATTATTCCCTCATGCAGAAACAAGTATGGGGAAGTGTCTGAGGGATGGAGACCAAGGAAGTCTTGCTCGTAAGATTTTTCCTGAAGCAGTTTGTTTCAGGTGAGACTAACTCTATTAATAGAGATTTGCCCAATTGTGTTTGTTATTCCCCACTGCTTCACTGCTTGCAGGATGAATGGAAAATGACAGAAAAGTTTTTGCTTTAATAAAGCATTTTTTTAAAAAAAAGTCTTATGTTTACATTAAAGAACCCCAAAGAAACAGATGTTCAAGATGAAGTGAGGAAAGTTGAAGTTTGTGAGTCTGCCTCTTGGGGAAGTTCATTGCACTGCTAAGAAAACTTCTGCCCCTCATGGCAGAGAGCTTCATTATGTCAGGAGAGCCAAACTGGTAACTGTGGACCATAGATGAGCTTTGATGGGCTTTTCCTTCTCTGTCTGTCACACTCTTGGCCTTTCCTGAGATGTTCAATTGGTTGCTGCTTGTGTCAGAGCTCAGGGTAGACTGCATATGCTGGATTTAAATGAGACCCACTTGTCAGTGCAGACCTCTGAAGCAGCCTGAAGTATTTGGGTTTTTCATTCTGCTTTCAAAATTGGTGTGTACAGGATTATTTTGTCAAAGTATGAAGCAAGATGCTTAGAGTTTTTGTTCTCAAGTTTTTTTCCCAAGGCTACTTAATTCTGTACCAAATGTGTATCCACTACAACCCTCAAACAGCCTTTTTGCTACAAGTGGCAGATTTTCAGAATATTTTTGCTCTTTTTCCATCTCTCCTTTTTTGAAACCATAACATTTTTAACACAAATGACTTATTGGAATACTATTTTTACAATAAGTCTGATTTGTTGAAGATGGTGAATTCATGGACAGCAGTTGCTTCTCTTACGCACTAAAGTCAGACTGAGTTGTGTTGCCACAGGATGAGAGCTGTACTGCACTGAATGCCTCCTTAGATCAAAGTGGATGAAGGGTATAATTTTGGAGCTGAAAGACATTGCTTAAAGAACTGCAGCTCATTATACCACCCATCCTATATTGCCCATTCAGATTGCAGGCCTTCAGGCCTGGAACTCTGCCTGTGCATTTTACATGTGCAGTATTCTCAGGATACCATGTAAATAATTATATATCATCAGTGAAGGGAATGGCCCGGTGGAGCAATCCACAACTGAGTGAACCTTTCAGATACTTTGGAACAAGGCCAGCATTACTTCAAAAACATTTCTTTTTCACAAAGTCAGTCAAATGCCAAAATTAAAATCCCACTCAATTGCTTTGGTCTTATCAGATAAAGTATCTCTGTGTTCATTTAATATGCCTCTCATGCATTTTATCTTTATGCTTCATTTAAATATGAGAAGCAAACACATTTTATATAGTTGTTATTCTCCAATTACTACAAAAGCTTCTTGGAATCTTTGATCACGAGAATGTTATTTCAGACCCAGTTTTGCTTTGCAATTACAAAGTATCTTCACTGAAGTTCGTTTGGATGCAATTCTAACCCCAGTAGAGTAAACCACAGTTAGTCCTCAAAAAAATGGAGCAGTAAGGAGATCAGAATGAACCCAAATAACTGAGTTGATTTATGTGGTGGTGGGGTTTTTGTAGACAGAAATTCCAACCAAAGCTGTAATGATAACAAGCATCTGATGTGAAACATCAATGATTTAACATTACATGGCATTTACAAAATGTTATTATTATTAAAATACAGCAGATCAGCAAATTTTATATTTTGCATGAGGGATAGTAGGATAGAGGTTCAGACACAGTGCTTTGGTTTCTTAGGGGTGTTTTCACACAAGTTCAACATGCTTGAGTGTGCACAGCTATTCGATGATCACAATGTACTCAGAGTTGTCACACAAACTGTCTCTAGATTTAGGTAGGACTGAAGGTAAGAGTTTAGGTAAGATTGAAGACACTCTACAGCATCAATATCAGATAGGAAGTAGCAGCAGCAAAACCAAGTTACACTGCTTTTTGTCTTATAGATCATTTGGCTAGTAGTTACCAAGAGATGAAGTAGCTGTAGCACAGAACAGAGAATGATGGAACTTATAAAGGGCAAATCTTTTGGCAATTGTGAAAAATACAGTGTAAAAATAATTTTACTGCAAAGTCAACAAGAGGGTGTGCAGTAGCAATGACTAAGTGATAAACTGAAAAGTGGTTTGTTTAAATTTATGCATAGGGTATCTTCAGATTTCTGAAAACTTTAATACTTGTAAAGGAATGCTGGAAAGTCTTAACTATCATGAAATATAAAACATTACTAAAGCGTCCCTTCTACTATTAAAATGTGGCTTCTTAATTTAGTGATTTGTTACTTTCATTCACCAGAGTTCTGATTGAAATTCACTCACTTCACAAGGATCGAAGGTCAGGTTTATTTAATGAAGTACTGAGCATTTCCATCTCCAAATACAGAGGCAGAGCAATTGCAAATGTCTAGTACTATATAGGGTCAGATTAAACTGTGAACAAAGGATTTTCAGACAATGAATCCATTAAGAGTTTTACTTCTTTTCTGTTTTAAAATGCACATATTGTGTCAGCTGTTCCAAAAAGTAATGATTTTGTTTCTGTCTTTTATCCCTGAGGGGAAAAAGAATACTAGAAAGAATTCACATCCTTAGAAATGTATCTTCTTTATTCTCAGAAAATGCACGAGGACTAGGACTAATTTCTTACTTACCAATAAAAACCAAGCAAAACTCTCAACACAGTTTAGTTCAAATTTAGCTAGACTGTGTTTGCTATTTGAAATCGTAGGCACCTGACTATTAAATAGTGAATCGAGTGAATCTATCAGGATGCAGCACTAGCAGACCAACCAGCAATGAGACGTTCCAAGAGTATAAAGTACCACCCAAGAGCAGCAGCCTTGTGGTTGGTGATTTGCAGGCCTGGCAGCTGGGCACACATAAAATCAGCCATGCCTTCTGACATGGCCCACGATTTTCTGTCGTGGTCCAAGGCAGTGCCCATCTAACACTACACCTCCTGGCTGTTGCTGATGAGGACTACACAAAGAAGATTCAGAGCAACCACAAAGCTTTCCAAAGCAGCAGATGCTTTCAGTATTTTAAACACTATATAGCGGGTGCTGGAGTTCAGTCTAGATCAAAAGTCAAATAAAATGTGCAATTTGAAAAAAACTGGTTTGTAGACTGAAAAAAAAAAGGTGAGATTTGTTTGACATTGCAGAATTAAGATATCAAGAAGAAAAAAAGCTATTGGTCACTTCAGGTGAATGTATTCACAAAGCAGAAGCCAGTAGTATATCAGGTGAAATTTGTTTTCTGTCCTAAAATACAGAATTCCCCACAAGTGAGGGAATAAGAAGGGCCAGATTTTCATTTAACAAATGAACACCTTAAAAATACAGTCATTATTAGGAGCGGAGTAAGACAAATACTGTATATTGCAATGTTAGTGAAGTTCTTTTTTTGGCCTAATCACTAACATATCACTGACATTCAAGAGATATTTCCTATGAAAATCAAGACATAAATTCTAATTTTTGGATGTGTATTAGCTATTTGTGTAGGCAAGACTGTTTCACTAGAAACTTACCTGACTTCATGTGCTAGCTTAAAACATTTTGGAAAATGGAAAAATGGAAATAGTATGAATGTATCATAAGCAAATGCTACATAGATCCCAACTAACTAACTAACTAAAGATATAGATGTAGATATAGATATACAAAACATGAATTTCTCATTGTTAGTATTCTTTTCTACCATCTCAATTCTCTTTTCTTCCCTGTCTTAAGTGAAGCTGTTCTTCCCTGCTGTATGCAGGAAAATTAGAAGCTCCAACACACTTGGAAGGTAAAGATTAATTTTTAGTATTCATTAAGCAGTAAGTAGTCAAAGAAGTTTATTAACTTTATCAACATAAAGTTGTAAAAAGTACATTATTTTTTTTTACTGATGTAAAATCCTGCCATTTTGGACCCACAATTGAGTGCAAGCAAAGTATGCAGTCCAGTAGAGTACCAAAGTTATGTTTTGTGCACTCATCACATAATCTTACCCTGAAAAAGGAAAAAAAGCAACTAAATGCAACAGCAGAAATTTGTATTTTGAAAGCTCCTTCCCTTCCCAAATGAAGAAAAATTGTAAACATGCACACTTTATTTTGTGCTTCCTGGCACAGCACACTTGATTTGTTGACAAGACTCCTGAACAGTTCTGTAACATGCAAGAGATAATTTGGTCACCTCTAATTTGAACACCTCTACAGGTATTCTCATCAGATGGCCACGTCTCAAAACAAATGAGATCAACCAAAGATCACAGATCTGCCAAAATTAAGCTGCTGTAGAGACTGCAGAATACGTTGGACATACCTGCCACCTGGTGTTTGGAAAACATCACGTCTGAAAACAACTTGAAATGCTCTTAAATCTATATTCTCATTAAGACAAAAACACACAGTGTTTTTGAAATGCATAAGCAGCAAAAGGTCGGTATTATTACCAGTGTCTGTCTAGAAACAAAATTAACATGGTGCTTTAGTGTTTCTTCCAGTTCCATCTCTACTGACTACAAAAATTCTTTAACTGTATCTACACATCTCCTGTCAGATAATGGCACTTTTGGTGAGAAACATCCTGGGCAACAGCCTTACAGTACTTCACAGTCTGACTGTAAACTACAGTGTGCCAAGCCCAAAGGCAAGAACTGAGTTGTAAGAGATGGAGCTAAGTAAGAAAAGGACTAGTGATATATAATACTGGGTACTGAGTAGTGAGTCATTGTCTGAAATTACTGTGATGAGTATTAATTTGTCTTAGCTAAAACATTTAAAATGCCCAAGTCTTTATAGTGGAAATGGCAGTGACACTAATAGTTTTGCATATTTGATATTGATGCTCACTGTTAAAATTCATAACAGTAAGCATGTAAACTGAGATAAACCATGTTTATCTTTACCTAGCAGAAGGTTACTTCAAGTGGTGGCTAAAGCTTTAGTGTTAGCAACTGAACAAATCACTGTGCAATTCAGTGATACGAAACTGTACCTATAGCACAATGAGATTTTTTTTCTCCTCCTCTGCAAAGCAAGATTTAAATACAACTGTGTTTCCCAACAATAACTCAGGATGAAGCCACAGTCTAAGGTCAGTCCCAGCAATATAAACAGCATTTAAGTTTGCACTCTGGCAAGCACAAACTGGAACTATTTTTCTGGAATCACATCTTTGTAGGGCTGCCAAAAAAAGTAGAGTGTAGCATTTGGGTTTGTCATTTTCTTCAAGGCAATGGAGGTCAAATGCAACTGTCCTTAGGTGCCCCACTCCATTTCAGTTCTAGTAACTTTGAAAAGGGTATGCACTAGAAGCATCAACACTTACTAGAAATTTACTGTGTACACACACACTCTCAGGTGTTTGCATCAATAACTTTTATCTGCAGAGCACATGGGAACAAACATAAGCTCTCTGTTAGCTGGGATCCACATAATTCTTGGGGATGGCCTGTGCACAGCCAGAGCTGGACTCAATCCTTGTGGGTCCCATCCAACTCAGGATACTCTGTGACTGAGTCTGTGATTAATTGTTGGTAACTTCTCCCAGAATTTAGTTACTGTCTAATACAGGGCTCAGTTGCTTTCTCAGCATCTGAAAAATGTGTTTTCTAATGAAAACACATATCCTAACATGGAACTTTGTAAAGCAGAAGGTGCTCTTCCTGTTGTCTGTTGATGGTGACTACTCAGCACAGACAGCCCCATTAGCGAATTAGGATTATTTTCTTATTATTGAGAGAGGTGCCTAATGACTCTTCTAGGACCTTTGCAGAGAGTGCAAAGAAAAAAAAACCCAAAAGTTGAAAGAAAAACTGAGAAAAAAAAGACCACTAACTCCAAACAGAAATTACATCAGTGGTCTAGCATGCTGGTGGCTACTAGCAGTGGAGCCAAGATCATTGCTCCTGTATCCTAGGACACTAGGCTGTTTATTGGATGTAAACAAGTAAAAATATTTCAGGCTCCCACAAAAACTTTGGACTCAAAAGGTGCATCTCCATTTTTTGGTCTGTTCAAGTCTCTTTCAGCAGACCTGTTCATGTTAGTCAGAGCTCCTACAGAATCCCTTTAATATTTCATTTGAGTTGGCCATCATTACTATTATTTTAACTGACAAATATGAAAATAATGATGTTGTATACACCAAAAATGGTGCTTTCCATTCCCATTTCTGTCTCAACATGCACAACATACTGTGGCTCATGCAAGTCTTATTTTCAGTGCACAGCTCTGAAAATGGTGTTCTTCAGCTGCTGCTTAAAAGGGAATTGACTATTGAATAAAGAACCCAAAGCACTTAGGTAGCCAAAAACTGACCAATTTGGATATTCTGCACTGCTGGGAAGGATCTGTGTGGACACCACGGTACAAGCTGTTCCTCAACCTATGTGTATTCATAATACCATAAACGAAGTATGTCAAGTTGCTGTTCTTAATGAAAACCTTAAGTCTACATATTGAGTGATCCAACTTTCACTTCACTTTACCAAGCCATAAAACAGCCCATCAATCATCAGTTGTTTTAAATATGAAGAAATGAGTGCTTAGTTCTCAAAGGACTGATAAAATCATATACTGATTTTTTCAGGGGAATGCTTGCTATTGACTCAAGAATTATGTGGTCTGGTTTTGGTACTGAGGGGGTTGTAGGGGTGGCTCCTGTGAGAAGATGCCAGAAGGCTTCCTCTATGTCCAACACAGCCACTGGCCAAGGCTGAGCCCAACAGCCTGCTGATTTTAAAAGGGGAAAAAACACCCCAAACTTGCTTGGGCAGGGGGAACAGGAACAGAGAGAGGAGTGAGAATGTGTGAGGAACAACCTTGCAGACACCATGGTCAGTGAGGAAGGCAAACCCGCAGCCTGTGTGGAGGTGGAGGACTCACACCAGAGCAAAAGGATACCAAAGGAGACTGTGATCCCGTGGGAAGCCTGGACAGACTCCCATGGAAAGGAGCCCACACTGGTGCAGGTTTGCTGGCAGGACTCATGACCCCATGGGGAACTCCACGCTTTGTGAAGAAATGTAGCCCATGAGAAGAATGAGAGGAGGAAGGAGTGGTGGAGCTAGCATTTGACGAAGTGACTGCAATACAGTACAAATATGAAACAAAATCTACAAAATCACACTGGAATAATTAATTTGCTGATTCTGAGCATAGTTGGTAGCACTGATGCATTTATATGTGTTAAAGCAGCTTTGGGGCTAGAAACTCTTACCTGCAGATATACAAGTAATGTTTTCAGGAAGTGTTTTCACTGTGCTGGTAACAGAGAGACATGCCAAAAATCACCGTAACCAGACTTAAACAACTTGCATACCTTTGTATTTCAACCTCTGCCTTAAATCAGGGTATTCTACTTACAGCTGTTATTGAAGGCCACAGCTGGACAGAGACAAAAAAACACTAAAGTAAAAAATGGCGTATTTTTATTTTTAGCTTTAAAGATGCATCATCTCTAAACAATCAGTAGGAAAAAAAAAGTAAAAAAGTAAACACCAGCATTTTGTAAAATCACATTGAACTAATGCAAGACTTAATACAAAGTTGTCATACATGACTCAAATGCAGTTTTCAAAGGGAAAGTAGTCTGGTCTTCAAGACCACTTCCACTTGAAATAAATGTTTAAGTACCCACAGATTTTAACTATAAAACAGGATACATTCTTTCTTTTTTCTTCTATTCATGGAGTTGATTGCCACAAACTTCAGTCATTTGCCAGGGAAATTCTCACAGTCTCAGTTACAGAACTGAAGAGAACTCATACAATTCCATGACTGAAGTCTTTCCATTTTCAGTACATACTCAAGTCAGCACTTGTCACATATCTTTAGACTGATCATCTTCTTCAAGTTTTCTGATTTCACTCTTTAAACAGTTGATGGTTTCACGACTTGCTTTTAGTCTTTCTTTCAGCTCAGCAATTTCAAAACTAGTCTTCTTTTTGGCAGCTTCGAGCTTCTCCCTGGTTTTCACTTCAAGATCTGCAACTGTGGGGGTGACAAAGAAAAATATCTATTTTCAGTACCATGAAATTTGCCTTTTTTAAAAAATTGAAACAGTAATTTGGATAGCATGTGTCCTGGAAAAAAGCCTGTTACTGTTAGCCTTAGAGATTCAATGGTTTTAATCAAAATGGCATCCACATAAGAATCTGGATTTAAAAAAAAATAAAAAAAAACCTGTTTTGCAGCCTCATTCAGCCCTCAGCACAACAGTTTTGTAGATAGTTATCTAATTCATAAAATAATTTTCTAGTTTTTTTATAGATTAGGTGAGGAAAATAAAACCTGACATGGTGACAGTAAATATATGGGAAATTACAGAGAACTATGAATACCTGTCACCCAGTGACAGCACATGAGGCCACAGGCACAAAGTGAAGCATGTGAGGCTCCCTGTGAAAGTGACCAAGTGGTGGCCCAGGCTGCCCAGAGAGGTTGTGGAATCCCCATCACTGGACACACTTAGAAGCCACCTGGACACAGTCCTGGGGAACCAGGTGGCCCTGCTAGGGCAGGGCGGGGACAAGATGCATCCAGAAGTCCCTTCAAGCCTCCACCATTCTGTGATTCATTCTCCATGTATTATAACCATTTTCTAAATCTCACTGGAGTTTTTACATATCTGAAAGTTTCAGTTATGCTGCCCTACTTTTATGAAGATCTGACATCAAGTATGCTACTTTTTATTATTTTCTCATGCTCAACTCTTAGGACCCCAACAAGTCTATGAAGGCTGTGGAGACCACTCATATCCCATACATGATATAACCGTGGTCAGTGTGCTTCTTTAGCACAATTTAAGGAAATATTTATACAAAGAAACCACTGCCTACTGAAAGTTTCTATCTACTCTCTGGAGAAATATCCAAAAATTTTAAATGGAAAAAGCTTAAATTTGGATGTTTTTATGAATCATATTATTATACAATTTCTAAACAAAAACTGTAACATGCAAAAATAGCAAAAATCCACCTCAAGACTGGCTGAACTGAGGCAGAAAATACAAGTAGCTCACACAGCCTAGCAGACATAAGGCAAATGGGAACCCTAACTTTGAAGGGATTCAGACTCATAATCACTCGCCATTCTTAGCTCTAGGTATATGCTGTCCAAAAAATACCTGACATTTGCTGTCATGTGAACATAAGGTCAGGTGAGATGGACTACAATGGACTGAAGTTTGTAATTAATAGGGCAGGATTTTGGCTCAATAAATACTACATCTTCCACTCTCAGAAAGCAAATAAGAGATGAAATACAAAACAGAAATAATCACTAAATGCATTACAACTGATGAACCAATGGATCTTTCCATTTCCTTAGTTCCCTTAATATTTTTGCTTATATTTGGAGACAAATTGGATAAAAAGGACACAAAAACCATTAAGCTGTACTGAAGGAGTATGTTATGAAATTGCCTACAGTTGAAGAAGTAGAAGGGAAAAAGAGCTTTCAGACACTACTCGTTATCTACAAAAGATTGTTACTTTGACTTAAGCATCACTAACTGTTCTGTACTTCAGGCCTTCAAGTGGGACCTTTGCTTGCAGTGCTGAACAGGGTGGCCTTCATTTATTCTGTCTGAATTCATTTCAAAGATGTCAGACTAGGTGTAGGTCATGCCATTGCTCTTCATACCAAGTAATTCCTAATTCCTTTTTTTTTTTTTAGCAGCCATAGGGATAAAAAAAATCTTAGGAGTTATCAGGTAAGTATTAATACCTTTGCAAAAGTTGAAGTTAAATTTAATGCAAAATCACACCTTTTTCTGCAGTATTCAAATCCATTGTACTGTTACAGCCCAGAAAAAAAAAAAACACATTAAAAGCAAATTCAACCATTGGTATTTCTAAAATTAAAATATTTTAGTTTTCAACTTACACTCTGTTTCATGTTTATAAGCACCCAGCGTTAGTTGACGAGATGTTGTTAACAGCTGCTGCATCATTGCAGTAGGATCTTGAAATATCTAAAGAAGGAGAAAAATACATGGTATCACTAATTCTCTTCAAAATAAAGGATGAGGATTACATTAAGAATGTTCATACCATTTCATCATAGAATTCAGAAACTACAGTTTTCTTCCCCAGGATGGCATTGGTATCCGATTGAAAAAGCTTCAGCAAGTGATATAGAGTAACCTATGCAAAGACAGAATTTCATTAGCTTGAAAATTGCAGGGAAATAGAAATCTTATTCTAGGTATCAACAAACAGTATATGCTCTTACAAATAACTGTATAGCATTTAAAAATGTTTTAGGAATGCAAATATAAATGCCATATAGCTTCAGCAGGATTACTTTTAATTTAACATTACCTGTTAAAATATGCCAACTATCCAAAGCCTCTTGAGACTAAAAGTTTAGTGGTTGAGGACAGAAATACAAAAATACTAATACTACCTTCTCTGAAAACATTTCCAAATGGATTTAACTCAAACTGAGTTTCTCAATTAATCAGTTAGGAAGTGCTTTCTGTGACCTTATCTTCTATTCCTGAGAAAATGAAGCACCACAAATAAAGGCTACAAATTGCTTTTCACTGAAATCTCTGTGGTGTTACTCTTCCATCCCTGCACTGCAAACGGCAGGGTGGGGAGAGGACTGGAAGCCCTCTGTGCAGCCCTGAGGAGCCACTGACCACCTGGCCCATGGCCTGGGAAGAGCACGCGCAGCCCACGCTTCTCCCCTTCCAAACGGGCCCAGCAGCGGTGGTGGAACAGAGCAGTACCTGACTCCCTTTGGTACTTCCTGGAAAGGAAGAACGTGACAGGCTCCAAAACAGCCTTCCAAGAACAGCAGCAAAGAAAAACACCCAACCAACCTTAGGACAGCTTGGCCAAGCTGTGAATGGAATTAATACAAGTCAGGATGCTACTCGGCCCAACAGCAAAGGAAACCCATTGTTACCAATTGCCATGTATTCAAGAAAAACATGAAATTTAGTTTCACTATCATTTAGTAAAAAAAAGTATAAGAAGAAGATTTTTCATGTGATAGAAGGAACTCAATCCTTACAGAAATAAACATCTTTTCCCCCTAAAAAAGAGTAATCAAGTTTTGCACCTAAACCTGAATAAACAAACCTACAAGACATGTCTAAAACACAGAAATAGAAGAAAAAAATTAATTCCAATAATTTATCCAACTACAGAGTTGTTTTAACCTGGTCTTCTTAAACAGAGACTTATGCTAGCATAGTGACCCTGCTGGTTTTTTGACAGATTTTGATGTGACAGAAAAAAAACCCATTAAAATACTCGAATCTCCTGGAACTTAGAAGCTATGTGGCCTCAGCTTGTGCTCAACCCAGGTAAGGTGTAATAGATGGTCACATATTAGTAAATGTCAGAGAAGCCAAGCACAAGAAAAGCAGTCATGAATACCAGGAGTGAAGAAAAAAAAGAAGAAAATGTGACCAATCCTTAAAATAATTCTCAACAAGAACAGACTTTTATTACTTCCATAGCCAGTTCGACTTATTTTGACTAGCAGTTTCCTGGAGCTGTAGGCCACTACTATTAATTATTTAAGCTTTATTAAAAGTTCAATATACTTACAGGTCTTTCATTTGGATCAATGAAAAAGATCTTAATGATTATTTCAAATTCACCCCAGCCTGTTTCGGTGATTTCATATGGTGGTTTGGTAACAACTGCAATAGGCAACATAGAAGCATTAATCCCATGATAAAGCCAGAACAAAAGCCCACTTCTAGGAACAACTGCCAAAATGCAAAACTCACCTCTTAAAGGATTACCGTAACTTTCATGCAACTTGAATTGAATTTTTTTCACATATGCAGACATGTCCTAAAACAGAAACATTGTTATTTCTGACTATTCAGCACACCAAGCTACTATTCAGTCATTTATCCTACTTGCCAACATTCCTTCTGATTTTAAATAGTATTTCTTCTGACATTAAGCACACAAGGAAAGCAAAACGGCAAATCCAAAAATTAGTTCTGGCACTGCACAGATCTGTTAGTATCTCGTCCCCGTGAACGTTCTCTAGTCTTCCTCTAAACTGGAAAGTTCACTCCAAAAACCATAAATGGAATCATGCTTTTCCCATGATTTTTGGAAACACACCAGCCTGTATGTTTTCTCTGCTTACAGCTAAAGATCCTCCTGCCCTTTCCTCGAATCCTTTTTAAGCCCCACGTCTCGGTGCTGCTCGGCTGGAAAAGCCGTCTAACAACACGGAGCCCAACCCTTCACCCAAGGCCACATCCACAGGCGTTTTGCACGCTTCCAGGGATGGCAATTGCCAGACCGCCTGTTCCAAAGCCCGAGCAGCCTCCCGGGGAAGCGGCTCTGCTCTACCTCGTTCCGGTACGGCTTCACGTACACCGTCCACTGGTGAGTGTGACCATCCTCCTCTCTCTTCTTCCCAAAGTACCGCGCGACGTTCCCGTACACGATGGGCTTCACGATGGTAACGCCCTGACGAAAAGAACACAAGCGGGCACGGCGCCTTCAGAGACGCGCTGCCGCGCCGCCCCCGCGGCCCGAGCCCCACCAAGGCCGCCGAGGCCGCACCTTCACCCTGCCGCCGGAGTCAGGCCCGAACTCTGCCATTCTCTTGAACATATTGCCCGGGGGCGCCGCCCGCCGCCGCCGCCGCCCGCGCCCGCCCCGCCCGGCCCCGCCGCCGCTCCCGCCGCCGCCGCCGCCCCGCGACCGCCATCCCCCGCGGCTTCCGGGGCGGGGCGCGCCGCGGAGGGGCCCGGCCTGCGCCGCCCTGAAGGCACACGGACGCGGAAGGCACCGGAAAGGGCGCGCTGTGCCAGCCCGCGCCCAGCACACCAACAGCTTCCGCTACTGCAGGGCGCTCAAAGCCTCATCCAGGCTGGCCTTGGTACATCCACAGCTACTCTGGCCACCTGTTCCAGTGCCTCACCACCCTCACAGGGAAGAAGTTCTTCCCGCGATCAATGTTAAATCTGTCTTCTTTCAGTTTTAAAGCCATTCCCCCTCGGCCTGTCACTACATGCCTTGGCAAAAAGCCCCTGTCCAGCTCTCTCACAGGCCCCTTAGGTAGTGGAAGTCTGCTCCGAGGCGTCCCCAGAGCCTTCTCTCCTCCAGGCTGCCCCCAGCTATCTCAGGAGGAGATGGCGCTGAGGCCTTGTTATCTGTGGAGCTGCTCCCTGTCCCCGCTGCGCCCTCTGGCCAGCCCAGCTCTGGCTGTCCCTGTGATGGACTGCAGAAGTCGGTGTACTCCCCTGGGGAGCTGCAGCCAGAGCTTGCCTGCAAACCATTTTCCAGAGCAACCCCCGCCCGTGGCCCTCCAAAGCTCTGCTGGGACTCCTGGCACACAAGAAGACAGTGAACATCATGCCTAAACCTCTCCCAGAGAGCAAAAATTTCCTACCCGCTTCCTTGTATGAACTAGAATGTGTGAACAGCACTGCTCAGCTCTGAAATGTTACTGCTATTTTTTATTAAACCAAGTTGGCAAGAATGGCAGTCTTTTTCAAGTGATCAAGCTCCATCTTCAAAGAAAAATTTTCTGAGGTTAATCTAACTTCTAATTAATAATTGCCTTCTGCGTAAGACTGACTATTCCACAAACAAGATGAACAAGAATGGTGCAGTTCCTGATCTAAAGAAACCTTTTCCTCCCACATGCTCATGACTACAGGTCTCCCTTTAGGAAGGGTGGGCTTGAACACTTCTGCTTTGGTTTTTAAAGAAAGAGGTGTAACCAACCCTTGTTAATCTGTCAGAAAGAGGATTTAAGAACATCAAAAACTTCATCAGAAGGTATCATACAAACCCTGTTAAGGCCCCATCTGGAAAAGAGTGCACCTTTCTGTTAAGAGAATATACAATAAAATGGGTTGGGAGGAACCTGAAAGCCCTCATCCCTGCTGTGGGCAGGGACACCTTCCACCACTACAGGCTGCTCAGAGTCCCATGCAACTTGGCCTTGAACACTTCCAGGCGTGGAGCATCCAAAACTTCTCTGGGTAGCTCATTCCAGTACCTCACCACCCTCACACTGAAAAATTTCTTCTTAATACCTAGTGTATTATAGAAAAAAAGAAAAAAGTTGAAAGCAAATATGCAAGAACCAAGCAAATTGGTGTAAACACCACTTGCCCTAAAGAAGGTCAGAGCCTTCTCAAATTTGCCAAAATAAATGTAGAGAAAGTGTTAACTAGCTGTTGCAAATGCCTTAACAAGAGGGCGAGCAGAATCAGCACAAAAATGAGATTAATATAATCTAGCCAACAATAAATTCAGGCAGCAATTTCCTTTTGTAGCCCCTGGAGGATGGGAGGAACAGGACAGACATCCTGTAAGAAGTGCAGGAGCAAACACCCCAGACAGACCCTATGAGGTTTTAAGATAAATCATAGAAGTTAAATGATGCAGTTGCCTGCCCTGAGACAAGACTGAGTTCACATCCCAGGCAGCATTTTCCAGTCTTTCTTGCTATTTTACTTTCCCTTATAAGGAAGTATGGAAGGCTAAAACACACCCACACCTTTCCCAACATTTTACCTGTAAGCATGGCCAATCACAGAGCTGTAAGTTGATTGAAAAAGAAATAAATTCCTTTTTTAAACCTGATACAAAGATTTCCTCACCAAAAGAATGGTTAATGGGTTTATTATCTGAATATTCACAGGCTTGAATGTTATTACCAAGATGGAAGCACATCTAAGAAAAGAAGTGGCAGAACTGGAGAAACTGGGACTGGACACGTGCTCTGTGCCAACTGAAAAAGGAAATAATCTCAAATGGAGAAGGCTTCAAGGCAGTCACTGAATTTCAGAGGCAGATTGTGGCTATGGAGGGAAACCTTCGCTGGAACATGTGGAATGAGAAGAATCTGCATAACAAGATGACATGGGAAAGACTGGAAATGGATGGGATTGTTGGAACTAGACCATGTTAGGCAGGTTCCTGTCTGTAGCGAAGGGCTGGGAGCACTCTGAAGAACACAAGCGCTGAAACCTGCTTCTACCAACCTTTTTTTGGGAGCTACTGCACATGATCTGCCACCATGCTGTGACTGTTGGGCCCAGCCTCTGTCCAATAGTGCAGTTTAGGTGAAGCTTTTTCATATGCCACTGCTGTGAAAGGAAAGAGCCACATACAGTGAGCTGGCTGCTCCTCACCTGCCAGCTGTCCTCAGATGGCACACACAACACTGGACACTGGCATCCACAACAAATAAAGAACAACTTCAACTCCAGATTCTCGACAAAATTACCAGGTTCCTCAGCAGTCCAAGATTTTTTAATCTTCCTTTTAATCTTCCTTTTAGTTTTTAAAGTTCAAAAGAGACGGTTACATTTTTACTCTTTGTAAGGGGTTTACATACAATCTCACAGGAGCGCTGACCTTGCAGAAGTGTCATGTAAGACTTTCCTCAAACTTTTTCGAATCCTGGAAAGGACAAACTGAGTGTGTGTAGAAGCCACCTGCTCCAAGAATCTAGTGCAACTGGAGGTAAAACAAACCTGGCTCCAGCAAGGAATGGTATACCACCATCTCTCTCACTAACCCTAGCTGTTTTAACAGACTAGTAATTTAATTTGATCGTAATGTGGTTTTGGCAAGTTGCATTTTTAGAAACCTTCTCTTCTTCAGTAATGTACCCAAGTGCCTCACAATTAAAAATCTGGACTAGCTATTGCTGTAATTATAACTCATAAAAAGGGGAGATGAGGATGTAGAGGTTTACATTTTATTTTTAAATTATTTTTGTGTAAAAGACATAAAACTAACTTTAAAATATGATAAATTAGTTAATCAAATGAAACAGGCAGGAGATAACTTGGAATTAAAAGGGCACAGTAGGAAGGCTACAATGACAAAAGAAGGTATTTTTCTGAAGTATCACACTGTTACTACTGTGAAATTAACACCAAGAACATTTTCCTGGAGTCCTGCTGAGATGGAAGCCAGCCAAGAGATACCTTAAATCTTATGGAGAATTTATACTCACATAGAAAAGCTCAAAATACAGCTTTCTAGAGCTGCTAATAAAACACTGGCCTTCTCTGACTCTTTTTGTTCAAAATACTCTATGTACTAAAAAAAGAACCCAGCAAACAATTTAGACGATATTTTCAAGAGTTCCTTCTAGAGGGTTCTGTTAACTATTCTACACTATTCACCATTTTCAATACCCTTACACTACAGGTCTTTGAGAAAGTAGGGGCTATGAACCTTCATAGCCTTGCAAATATTCCAGGCAAAATCACTTTAAAGAAAGTGAGAACTGCAGTTTTTAATTACATATAGGTTCCAATTAACTTTCTGAGGGGGGAGCCCAAGTCCCTTACAACTTGACCCATGAATAAAGATTCTGTTTGGCATGAATGGTCTGTTTCTATCCCCTCCCACCAGTGTGGACCTAACACATCCAAGCAGAGCCATGTATTTTTTAAGAGAAGCACAGTCTGCCGATTGTAAAAGGTGGCAATGGTAGCTGCCTGTCACAAGAAGTAATAAATGGCTAACAGGGAAATGGGACACCAGCGAGCCTCAGAAATTTTAAGAGTAACCTTTCTGAAATGCAGTAACTCCATAAAGCTCACTGCTCCTTCAGAGGCAAATTATGCTTGCTCCACAGGGGAACTGCTTTCCACTACAGGCAACATTTTATCTACCTGCGTGGACAATATCTTTTTTCCGTGTCTTTAGCATCAAAAAATGGTTTCTAAGCCTTAAAGTATTTCAGTACCAGTTTATCATATAGGGAAACACACAGGAATTTAGGAGCAGTGCACTCAAAAGGCATTCAGACAATAAACAAGGTATTTTCATGAGGTGTCAAGGCAAGGAAAATACAGCTTGTGTATTTTGTGAGAAAGAGGAGTAAAAAGTGACTGCTATCTTCTCAAACTTAGGACAGTTGAGGATTATTACAACTAGTTCTGATAATGCAGACACAATTAATGAGATTAATCAAGTGAAGTGGAAGGGATTTTTTTGATGCCACTAGATGGCAGAAAGAGCCCTTTTACTCTCATCACATCTACACCATTTTGAACGTACCCTTACAGGACACCTAGGGGCCTATCTTCACCACTAAATGCAGGATAAAAGAAAAAATCTACCTAATGTCTGCCAGTGCTAAGTAGATTCAAGTATTTTTGAAATTAAAAAAGTTCAGCAATTTATGATGTTTAAAAACATCTGTTTACACTGAGTCCCTTCTGTAAAGCTGAAAAGCCTTGTTTTAGAACTAATAAATTTTACTTCCCATTTACACCAAGGCAACAGGATTTACAAGACTTTCAGCAGTCTGAAGCAAAGTGCTAAAAATTTTCTGCAAATTGTTCAGAAGAGATACATAAACAGGTTCAGATTGAATTAACTGAAAGGAACAACAATCTTCTGTCTGCAGCAAAGACCTCTGTTTCTACCGGACTTGTTTTTCACAGTGTCTCTCCAGGAAAGAAAGAATAGAGAAAAAACTAACAAACTTCTCTGATTCACTTCACACTCAAACTTAGTAATTAAAAATCTGTCCAGCAGAAGAGCTTAACTGCACCAGCCCTTCTCCCTCCCTCATCTCAAGGAGAGCACCACACCTCTCAAGCTTGCAACATCCTTGACCAATGTGCTGCATTTCCCAGCTGTCACTCCACACAGCACGGCTTCCGCACCTTTCACAAACCCCTCCTTTCTTCTAAGAAAGGAAATAAATTCCACCTCACGCTCACTTTGTGTTTCTGTTGTCTCTTTTGTACATCTCCCAGCAACTTACTTTTCCTGGAAACAGAGCAGGCTTATCATCTCCTCATTCTCAGCCACTTACTTACATTTTACAGATGCCAACACTTGCTTTTGTATCTTCCAAGAGATAAAATAGCTAAATATTCAATGTGACAGATAAGTTTTCCTTCTTAAGTATTCCAGTTCATCTGTCCATCTACTGCATAACAAAGTCTGTTGAGCAGCTGCAGCCTTACCTATATTCATAGAATATGAATGACCATCAAGTCATAAATTCTTCACTATGTCTGAAGTAATCCCCTGTTGCTAGTCAAGATACATGCAGAAAGTAGTGTCATGTTTTAACTACTTTAGGATATGCTAAACCCATTGTCAGAGGTGTTAAACGAGCAGACTATATTCCTTTAACAAATATGCTATGCTGACCAAGAGCTTTTCTTTAGAAAAATGCTAACTTGGCAAAACTCTTTTCTCAATTCACTACTTTATATCTAAGAGCATGATACTGCAGGTCTTCCAAGGACTCAGCTAAATCCCACTGCAAAACAGAGGTCCTGGCCCCAAAATTATTAAACTGGTTTTTCCTCACCTTGTGTATCATGATATGTTAGAGTCCATAATTTCAGGGTACAGACACTCAGGTGCTTGCACTTGAACTTCATGTAATAATGTTTGTAAAAAAGCCATCTTTGTGACCATGAACTACACACATATACCTTTGTATTCCTTTACTCGGTCTGCACTGGACAAACTAACCTTTTCTAGCTTCGCAGACTTTGCTTTGTGAGAGAAGAAACTTCAGTAATGCTTTCAGTGAGGCTGGTGCAGAAAAGGTACAACAGCAAAAGGGAAGACAACTTCTTCCTGTAAAAACAAACTGTCCCATTGCCTGGAACAAAACCTAGAGCAGATGTCCACAGGAACTCCAGAGCTTTCTCACAGAAAAAGTTCCTACACTCCAGTCACCTCCATTCAATTGCAGTTAGTGTAAGAACAGAAGCCTCACAGAACCATTTTAGGCTCCCCAGCCAAACCTCACATGTGCCTTCCACCTCCTTCTCCTCCCAAAAAACTAAGTCAATAGGGGCCACACAATGAGGTTACTCAGCCAAGTACAGCCATGCTGAGTAACAGGTTTATCCTGGTGTGGGCGATTTTGGGTTTCTGTCATTTTTACCCTGTTTCCAAACATTAGAGGACATGATAAATGTGAAGAGTTAGCTCTCTTTGCTGAGGTGGCAGAGAGAAAGCTTCTGTACTAGCTTCCACATTGCTAAGCATTAGAGACTCGGAGAAAAACAAGCAAGGAAAATACTCTGAAGCCTGGATTCCACCAGGATCTCTACCTCCAGTTCACCTAGGCCTCTGGACCTTACAATCTGCAGCAGTTATGAAGGAGATCCTGAAAGAGTAGGAATAATCACATTATTTCCATGTCTGCAACATTTCCCTAGGGAAATCTCAGGAAGAAAACAAACCCTGTACTTGATATAGTACCTTCCCCATTCTCTAATACCATTGCAAAGCATACCTTGGTGGTCTTGTGTCCTGGTTAGTTGACCTATGCTTGAACACCTCCACAATGAGTTCATCCACGTACCACAGAACCCTTAGAGTATACATCCCATGTTTTGGGGGACAGGATGCTTTACACTTGTCTCATATTTCAGCAATTGGAACTGCTGAGCACCCTAACCTGGAGGAAAATTGCAGGAAGATACTTTCAAAATCAAGAGTTCGCAATGAATTCCCCCTCTGATCTTAACCCAGAAAGAAGCCTGAAGTCCCCTGAATCCCACCAGCCACAGACCAACGCCATTTCCATCTTGAATTTTCACATGGCCAATGAAACCAGGCTAACATACAATCACGTTAAAAACTCAGGTTGTGATGGTGAATTCTAACACAGTACAGTAAACTCAGTGGCAAAGTTAGCTTTGCTATCCTACTGCTTCCTATTTGGACAAATAATGTCTGAATCCTTTATTATTTATTTCCGTTATTTCAGGTTTGGAGCAGCACCCAAAGAAATTCAAGATAATTTCCTAATGAACATTTTGTTTCCTCTCCAGAGACCTGTACAGTTACCCATTGGGTTTAAATACAGTCATGAATGTTGTGTTCTTCCAAGCCAATCAGATGAAATTTTAGACTTATTTTTGAAACTATAATTTTTTTCCCAAATGAACATTCTGACATAATCTTACAACTGTCAAATGTGGTTTTCAGAGGCTCACCACAGGCCAAAGGTGAAGCCAAAATTATACCAGTAAATCTAAGATGGCACAATGGATGCAGCTCATTTTGTGCCAGAGTGAATGAACTTTGACAAGTATATGAATTATAAAAGTTCACCACTAGAATGGCTCAGCATAGCAATGCAAGTGGCTCTGTGTACGTAGCACAGAGATGCTTTTTACATAACATAATGTTCTGCTTTAGCAGTTAAAACACTTGCCCGTGTAACCCCAGATCAGAGGATGGATACTGTCACTGGTACCAAACCATGTTTTGCATGAAACGAGCTGACAGCAGTTCAACCTGCCATACAGCTCTTTTATAGCCACTGCATTTAACACTCATGTGCTTCACAATGATTAACATTTTCCAGGTTTAGTCAAAGCAAGAAACCAGATTAAAAGTTTTGTCATCAGCGGTTTAATGCCTCCTACAGAGAAAGCCCACAGCTCCAAACATTACTAGACTGATGTTTGAGTCTGATAATGTTAAATATTAAGAGACTGAAATTGCTTTATGTACATGCTTATTTCATTCCCTTTAGTTAACACACTCCGTGTGGGTCACTGTACTTTATGGAAAAGTAAGATTAGCTTTAAAAAAAAGTCTGCACTTCTCACTGGTTGCAAACTCTGCAAAAAGTCCAGATAGGACAAGAGCTAATCTACAAGAGCTAATAAACTATTTCTAGGTTCAGAATTAATTACAGCAGAATCTAGCTGTAACAATCTTAAAATGTCCACCCTCCAAGTTTTAATGTCTGAAAATTTGAAGTCTAGCAATAATGAGTATTGCTAAGAAATTGGACAAGCTGAAATGAAGACAGACAAAAGTATTTTTTAATATAAAAATGGTTTTATTTCTTCAATACAAGGTAAACTACTATTGCAGTTTAAGACCAACACAAAAGTTGGACAGCAAATTGCTTAACAGTCTCCTAAAGGCTGAAAAAAAGAAACCTATGAAAGCTAAAAGTTGTGCAATATTTCAAGTATAACATCTAAAAAAATGAAATTATCCCTAAACTTACAGATTTAAGTACCTCTGCTGAAAATGTATTGAAATCCACATTTGCTAGGATACCATCTTACCTTGTGGAGAAATATAGGTCTCAAAAAAATCCAGTATTCAACAGACTCTTTGGCCTGCCAGCATCAGGGAACTGTTTACTATATATATAAAATCCTTTGGAGTCAGGCATTCTGACAGGCATCCATTTCCTTACATTTTGCATTGCAATCCAACTTGGACAAACCCTCTCCTGTATTTCAAATAATTTCTTGAATATTATATATCCTTGTGCAAACCAGGAACCAGGAAATCGAATGGTACAGGAAGACAATACAGCCTTTTGTTTAGAAAGTCAGCAGTGCTGGTAATCATCATAAAAATGTTACAGTTTACCAAATAGGAATGTATTTCACCTTTAAAACACTTGTCTTTTTTTCTTTTTTCCTTTATTATTTTAAAAAAGGACAACTGCAGTACTAAGGAATATGAATTTGCAACCACTTGTATTTATAAAAGCACAACATTCCTCATTTTCTTACATCTGAAGATCAAAGGAATGTCTGTTTCATAATGTGATAGTAATATGCACAGTTTAAAATATTTTCTAGTACAAAATACTGTGTACAAGAGGGTGAGGCTGAAGTCTATTGAATATACTCTAAAGTGTTATTTCTGAAATCATGTAAAAATCACATTACATGGTATGAATAGAGAGGAATTTTTACAACTTAAGTGCTCCATTCCAACAGGATCAAAGGTATACTGTTTACTATTTTCAAGAGACTTCTCTAAAATTAGTGTATTTAGAAGAATTTAAGCACAGGCATAAGCATCATCCCAGAACCCATTGCAATCGCTGGGCTTACAGAAAGGGTTCAAGAATTAACAAATGTATCATATACAAATGGAATGAGGAGCTTTATCGTACTTTCTCCAACATAAGAATATCCCATAAGAATATCAAACCGATGAACTTCTATATCCCAAACTGCTCCCTAGTATATTTATTCTCTAAAGCTAAATGGAAATCTTAAAATACATGAGATGTTAGACTTTAATGGGGTATGGGGAGGAAAGGGGAGGAAGGGAAAACAACTACAAAGCAAAAAAAACCCAACTCAACACTCCCATCCACCCCAAGTCAGTCTGAAGTACTAATTGCAAGGCATCATAATTGCAAGGGACAGTATTTCTGCATAAACATCATGATTCATCAGCATGCTGCAGTGATTATATTCAAGACCTGTGCAGTCAATTACCAAAATAATTTGAATCTCAACTGAATACACATTGCTACTTTTCTATGTTGCGATTGTTCTTCTGGAAAGAATTCAAATAAATTCATTTTTTTATATGGACACTGACCTGCACTTTCCTTCTCTAAAATCTTGAAGGGTTTATATTTCAACGCAGAAGCAATTTAGTGTCTCAGATCTCTGACGAGTACCAGTCCTAAACGTGCACATTTTACATTTAAGTCTCCATGACTGACAGTATCTTAACGAGCATCGTATTAGGAAATTTAAGGCTGTATCTCAGTTCACACAAGAACCAAAGACAATTTTAACAGGCTATGTATAAAATTCCATAAATAAAAATGGGAGTAATGTCTGTTTAACCTGTACACAAAGAGCAGGTGGATAAGGAAAGAAAATCAGGAATTAAGTATTTCTACAAAGAATGCCATGTATTTTACTAGAAACACAGATGACAAGTATATACAACATTTAAATCTCCAATTATCCACATACAACTAGGGAAAAAAAAACATTTACAAGGGTTTGGGTATGCAACTAAGCAATCAGGTAAAAAAATACAGTTAGAAAAACTAAGCCTCACCAATTTTAAGGGAACAAAACCAGAAAGTACTCAGTCCATAAAGAAAAAGCTAATGTCTAAATTTAATAAAAATATCTTGTTTAACACAAAAAACAACAACTATCCAAGCTTATAAGCCACACTGTAAATAAAAAATTGAAGTTCTGACAAGCATTTTTCAAAATGTAATCAGAACAAAAATTATTGGCACAGAAAGCAAAAAGGGAATGAGGAAAAAAGACTGTACAGTTTCCAAAATGCTATATTCTTCTTAAGTACTTTATATGTCAAAACGTATAGTCCTGTAAAAATTTTACTTTAAAAAAACCACCCTCTACTTCTAAAAAAAACTACCAAAACAAGTTCTGTTGGAAAAACACTACCACATCTAAGTCACCCCTTGTTAGTTTTGTCTTTCAAGATAAAGGACATAGCCTTAAGATAATATTTCCAATGTTACTTATAAACTCAATTTTTGAAAAAAAAATTGAAGTATTTCCTCATCAATTATTTAATCCTTTCATCAGCAAAAGGAAATGAAATACAACTGAATGAATATTAAACAGCAGTAGCCATCACGGCATCATCACCAGTCAGCACGTTTCCAAACTGCCATTTCCTGCATGTACACAGGAAATTGCAGGAACTTTTAGTAAACCAAGACTCAGTAAAAATTCTACTACAGCTCCAGTTATACATGATGTACATTAGGCATATTCCTTTTTGGTGTCTATCAGGGTCTTTGGATATTTTTCTGTTCATTTTTTTGTTTTGTAAAAAATTCTAACAAAGGAAGTTCACAACAACAAGAGAGTATTATCTAAATTGCAACACAGTACATTTATCAGTTAAAAGTAAGAATCGGGAGAACAGGCAGAAATAATGGGCTTCATACAGGGATCTCATCTCTCAGGTCACAATGGTCATTCTGTTTAACTTAAGTTATTTACCTCCTGCTATTCCCATTGCCAGCAATGGAAATATGTGAGTGAGAAATTAACACTAAGTAAAAAGAGCAACAGTCTCAAATCTATTTCAACGTGGACTAAAATATCAGATCCTACATAAAATGCTTGTAACATTACTTTTTTTAATTTTAAAATTTAATATATCTATGCAATGGAACATTACTTACCTGCTGCTTTTCCAGTATTAGCTATTCCCCATTTAACTGCTATAGGCAGGTAATTTCTTCCTTAAACTTATTACAGACAGTAGTAAACAATGTTTTTAAGTAAAGAAAAAAAAGTTACAACAGTATTGTTTGTAACCAATACCTATTCACAAAAAAGCAGGAAGTGATTCATGACTTGCTTGATACAACTCTCAGATTTACAAAATTTTTAAAGGCAATTTTCATTTTCAAACAGGATTAAATAAACATGTGAAATTTCTTCCCAGTAGCAAATAGTTGAATAAACACCAGTGATTCCATGCATGAGGAACTGAGGTACACAATTTAAGAAAAAAGGAAAGAGGGACAAGTCTGAAGCTGTAGCCAAGTCCAACAACCTCAACCTGGCTGCAGGAAACCTGGTTGAATAGTAGGTGCCAAAAATACTAAGAGCATTTCAGGCTTATGCAAAACTTTTGCAGTTGCACAAGCTACTGGTCCCAACTCAGTAAAGCATAAAAAAATCACTCATGTATGCAAATACAACACTTAAAGCATATGTTTACATTCCTTGAAATCTATGAAATATAACCACATGCTTTATGTGCTCTGGAAAACCAAACAGATTTAAATGCTTTCCTGAACAGGGTAACATTTTAAGTCAGCTGAAAAATCTTCAAAATTGGTAAAAAAGAAACCAAGAGGTTTCTAAGAGTTGCCTTTTAAAGCCATCTGAGGTCTTGAAACTTAACTTAAAACAATAAGTGCAGCTATTTGAACGAGTGACAACTCTGAGAGCGTGTCTGTTACATAATGCTTTACAACAGGCTACAAGTGAGCCTTTATGCAAGGCTGATGGAAATTAAGCTTTTGCAGCTTTTACGAAATCTCTATTAGCTTGGTTTTCATGCATGATGAAATTTAAAACAAATTCTTTAATTTGACGCCTACTTTCACTGAGTGCTCCGTTAATTTGTTTTTAGGTAAATTTACAAAACCTCATCTGACAAATTTAATCAGTGCCATTTTTTGCTAAGACATTTAATTATTGCCCACTGGTGAACAAGGACATACAAATGTACCTTCTCTTTTATATGCATGTGTGAATAAACCCCGAACTATTAAGAAAATACCAAACCCATGAAGTCATAAAAATGGTAACATCTTGTTTCTTCTGGCACATTTCTAATATACAACTATGTACAGACTGCTACGGCCTTGGGGGTGGACAGGGAACACACACAAGCACTATTACTATAAAACTGTAAACAACTGCAGGATTTGGGGTGTTTTTGAACCTAACCTTTCTACCCCTTGTTATGGGCAGTTTAAGTTCTTATAAATAGTTTAACTTTATATTAACTTTAGTGTCAATCAGGATCAAGGCTGTATGAGAGACAAAATTTTCAGTGTGCTAAAAATCACAGACCTGGGTCTATCTCTCCTCACAATAACTGACCACAGAGAGCTGCAGTTTTTACAGTTTTATAAGTCAATTAGCAAATTCACAAGCCACCTGGGTAAACACTGCTAAAAAGCAAAACAATTAAAGGTTTTACGTAACCACCTATTTTTGTATCAAAATTGAGTGGGAGAGCGCAACATTAGTACGTTTAACTCGCTGAATGCAAGATTAGGTTGAGGCATATGCAAGAACTATTGCAATGTTTTTGAAGACAGCATCAATGTTTTCATTGTAACATTATCTTTAAATATTGCTGAACACATGACTTTCCCTGAGGTGTAAACATCAAATAACTTGAACAGCTTTACACATCAGCCCCATTAAACAGTTTATTACAACACTACATCTACTGTAATCAGTGGTGCTGTATACAGACATTATATGAACAGTTTAACATGAACAAACTACTATAAAAACAAGCATTTACTTGACTTTTTTCAATTGCTTGCACATTATAATTGCCAAATGTATATAACCAGTAATAAAGTTGCAAAAGCTCTAAGGTTTAAATCACACAGGTTTCCCTCAAATAAAACAGTTAAGCAACATAAAAAAGTAAAAGAGCTACTGGTTACCATGTATGCAGATTTGCTTTATTCAGATCTATTCCTGTTCATATTATCCATGAATCCTTACAGGCTCAGTTCAATCACATGAAGCAAACTGCTGGACAAGCATCTTTCCTTGAAGAATGTATCTTGTCTTGCACGCTGTTCCTCTTCCTTCAGCTGTAATGTGTCAAAATTTGTGATGTAGATTTTGCTAGTCCCCAAAACACACAGAAAATTGTTGGCTTATCTATACATACACTCGTGCATCTACTTCACCATGATGTTAACTAACACAAAACACCCAGAAGCAGTAGCTACTCATTTGAAGTAGTTTTCTAATACAGTAATTTAAAATAAGATTAGTGTTGTTGTACAACAAAGCTGAAAGAATATAAACTTCACAGTTAAAGTATTGATGATAAAGAAAGAAATAACTACTGCTTCTGTGATTGACTGCAAAATTTATATATATAGAACACTTCCTAAAGTATGCATTCTGCAAAAATAACTGAAAGAGAATTTAAAGTAATTTAACCACAATTAGATTTTTACATTTTTACCTGCCCACTTACATAACTTTTAAGCTGGCTTGACATTTAAGTAATTGATTGTATAATGAAGTGGATGGCTCACAGCTTAGTAACATTTAAAAGCACACAGAATCTGACATCAGTACTTCAAAAGACTAGTGGCAAGCTGGATGGGGTTCACATCTAAAAATACACATTTGCAGTTATGCACAAGAACCCACTTTTCAATTAATACAATGTGGATTTGCAGGCTTCCTCACCTACCTGCCCTTGAAAAATCCCCAAACCCTACTTCCTACTCTTAACTATTTTGGCAAATCAGGGAACCACACAATTCATTGTTAATTACTGTAAGAGTTCACAAAATACTTGGGATGGTATAATTCCATACACTGGACTTTGGTTGAATTCCATTACAAAACAATTAGCTATCTTAATTTCATTAATAATTCACAATTTCAACATTCAATAATTTCAAAATAGTTTCAATCAAATTCTTTTAAAAACCCAACACATTAAATTATTCATTTGAAAACCATGACATTTAGAGAAGCAATTTCATGAATGTGCAACAGTACACAGCTGTCAAATATTCTTCTACTAGTACAATAATTTCAAAGCTGGGAAAACTAAATATGTAATTTTTCTTCATTTCCTAAAAGTGACTGTTAACAATAACTTGAAAAAAATTCCAACGCATGACCAAGTAGACCCTATACACTACAGTATGCACATAAACTAATTCAAATCAGCAAGTGAAATTTCTTCTCTTATTCACAGATTTTGTTCCCAGGTCCTGAATCCATGAAAAAGTAACTACTTTTGGGGGAAATTCTTTCCCCAGAGGCCAATGTTTCCGTAAGATTTATGTACCTTTGAAATTAATTAGTAGCAAACCTCCACAAGAAAAATATGTTCGGAGTTGTGAGCTAAGTTAGGACAAAGAGGAGAGAATCTCAGTTTGCTAGTGGAGGAAGTCAGTACCTGACAGCTGTGAGACTGCACATCAGAATTTGCTGCTCTCATCATACAATTGCTGCAGCCAGAATTATGGATCTTTATTATGTCTATAGCAACCGTTAACAGATCCAAAGCACCCTATATACGATTTATAATACTACCATAAAAAAGCTTCAGTTCCTGGGAATAATTTACTATATTTGTAAAGGTACTTATAAAACTACAGGAACCCTAAAGAATGCACAATAAAGTGAATTTAGGATTAATTTTTTTTGGTATAGGACTCTTAAGATAGTCAGTACCACACTGAGTCTTCATTTTGAAAAACATGACCAACTAAAATCCAAAGTGGTTCCAAGTATTCTGTCATTGTATCTTGGCAAAACTGTAAACCCTTGTGGTTCCAAAAAGAAAAAATCTGTATGGATTATACCTGAGTGCTCAGCCCTTTTCAGTATTCTACAAGCAAGTAGAATATTGAAGCAACAAAAAACTTCAAAAAAATAAAATGAATCTCTAGTTAGTATTTCTTGGCATCTTTCCATCTGTCTCAAGCTCATACATAAGCTATCTGTCCCAAGCACGTGTTAGATTTGTACAATTTAACACCAGACAGCAATCAGTTACTCAGCATTTCTACCAAAATTTACCACATCTATCCAAATTTCAGACTTGGGTGTTGAATAGAAACTTTGTGGTTTAAAAGTTAGGGATTTATGCCAGAATATTTCACAAATGAAATCCAGAACTTGAGTGATCAAGTGATTTCTATACTTATGCAAGATGCAACTTGAGCACTTTTCACCCACAAAGACACATTACAACAAAAGCCCAATAGATTTATTTTTATATGTACCAAAAGCATCTTGCAATAGCAGCTCTAATTGAATTTCAATGTCACATGTTCACATTTCAGTAAAATGCACACTATACATTTGTTGTTATATCCTAGAAGTACCAAAAATCCCAGAAAGTATCAGCTTAAAAGCCAAAATTTTTTTTTAATTTAACCTCCATTCAAGAACATCACAAAATACCCCAAATATTCTGATGCTTCAGCTGTAACACAGTAAGAAGGAATTTCAAGCTTGACTTTTCTATTTATCTTTCAGCATGTAAGTGGAAATACACATGGGTTTTGTTCTGTTCACCATACACATACAGAGTATTTTATCAGCAGTAGAATCTTCTCACATTTGCTGCCCTTTTCCCTGCTCCTATTACGAGTGTACTTACCTGCTGTCTTTGCTCAGTCTTAGTGTATAATTTACGATCAACACAACAACAATTTCATGACTCTGTAAATAATTTTACATGGGGGAAAATCCTCCTAAACTAATTCCATTTGTCAGGTATCTTTCTTCTATTATCCCAGCCTGTCTATTGACCAAAACTAACTGATGAACAGAGAGGTCCATTCAGAAAATTAAATCTTGAGTTTACAAATTAAAAAGATATGAATCATTGGAAAGTATTTTCACATTCATATATGAGGAAGAGACAAAAAGGTAGATTGAGCTGCCACAGGAAAACATAAAAATGATTTCTCATGTGTCTCCTTTTTGGTTTTGGTAAAAATAAATCTTAGTTCTCAAACCACAATGAGCAAAAGTAAAAAAAGTGACTTTTTTCATTCTTTGAAGAACAATTACATCAAACCAACAATTTCACTTCTGCGTTTCATGTGCTTAAAAGTTTCCTGGGGAACTTTTCACACAGATCAAGTTTGCAAAAACTAATGAATTCACAAATAGAAAAGCCCAGGATACGAGGAACAAAAAAAGTGCGTCTAAAGACACCTCATAAGCCAATAAAATTACAGCAACATATTCGTGGGAAAAAAGTAATGGAAGTTACACATTTGAAAATAAGTAGCATAAGATATTCAGTTCATTTTTTAAATCCTTGTTTCACCCTCAAGAAAATCAGATTCATCACTGAGCATTAATAGACAAACTCTATGTTTCTGCAAAGCACCAGAGTAATGGCAAAACAGATTTTAACAAGCACATAAACCAGTGGCACTGCTTGCCGGTATCATGCTATTCTGGATTTCAAATACTGAATCAGATCACAAAGCTCTGGTGAATGCTAAATACAGAAGAATAGTGTCAGCCCCACATAAAACACACAGTTAAAAAAAATAATAGGAAAACAATATTCATAATAGTTTAAGGCTAAGACCTGATATAATTCTAGACAGGTATATATACCCAGGTCTTGAATAATGTTTCCACATGATTCACTTAGTATTAACTAGAAGCTTATTATTAAAATACCCTACTAAAAACAGGCATTTGCCAATTCATTACAAGGTTTCTTAAAAGGCTAATTTCATACTTCACTTGATGTTTAAGTGATTATTAGCACACTTACAGGACCATTCCAACTTAGAGAAGCAATAATATAATGAATACTATGTAAGTCATCAGTACCATTTCCCCTCCTACTGACACAAAAATTTCCAACCATCTTACTTCTTGAATCACTCAAAAGCTGAAAGTAATTTCAGAGTGATCTGAGAGCAGTTTTTGAAGCTGCATATCAGCCTCAGACTTTAAATTATTTTGCTTACAGTGGTTTGAGAGCAGAAAAATCAGAGAATAAACATGAAATATGGAGTACAAAGTCTACATACATATCACCTGTTACAATGTTGTGGTTTTGTCTTTGCAATTCAATCCAAATCCAGTTTAAATAGGAAATAATCAATCAATCCAGTAACAAAAACATAAAATGAAAAACTTAACATTCAGTAGTTATAGAAATTCAGACAGATTAAGATTGGGACAATGTATCAGCTAGAAATACATTACTGATTATCAGTTTAAAAAAAATTCTGCCTAATAAAGTCAGGACTCATGCTGATGAAGTTAAATTACTATTCTGTTTGTACACATTAATTTTGCTATTAATTCTTCTAAATGTCATTCTATTGGGTTCTCAGTTTTTTTGACTAATGCAGGTTGTCTTAAATCCATTGTTATCTTTTGTATTTACAGGCTTTCTATGAGCAAAGGCAAGATGTTCTAAGGAAGCATTCAGTTTATAGTAATTCAGGAGAATGGATTGTCAATGCACATGAAATCTTACTCAAGTGAAGGCACAAAAATATTGCAACAATTTAATTTTAAATCATGAAGTGTACAAACAGAAATGTAAACACCTGATATGGTACAACTAAACTTTAGAGTTTTACTGTTATAAACATTTTGTAAGTTATTCCATTTTAACCCATCTCTATAAATGTAATACAGTACAAACCGAATTTCACTGTTTACAAAAGTTTTCACAATGGACCCTTAGAATCCTTCTGAACTAGATGTGTAACACTTTGGAAAAAATGCCAGTACAGTATCACAGTCATGACTATAGGTACACAACAAGGAGAAATATAGGTGCCATTCATAAGGTGCAGGCACAAAGGCAACTTCATGTTTTCTGGCAAAACACAGTAATATGGGGAATAACTCATTTCAGCACTGTTGATATGTATTAAATGACTGAGTGTTAAATCAGTTTATGAATATTATTCAATGTAAAAAATGAAACAAAATGTATGGCAACATACATCTTAGTGAAAATGAAACATACAAACCAGGAGATAACTATTTCTTTTATATGTGTGCGTGTAAATATATAAAAACAAAACTACAATAAAGCTCTTCTTCATTAAGACAGCAACAAGACAAAATGTTTACAACTTAAAAAAAATATCAAATGCATTCATTTACATGTAGTATACTAAATTTGTCATTTAAATCAAGTTCTTAGGACCTATTTTCTTCACACAAGGGAATCTTACCAAGGCACCCTTTTGAAAGAAAAGTTGCAGCACACAACAAAGCTGAAGGATCTTGCAAATATAAATCCCACCTGAACTGAGACTGAAACCACAGCCTCAGTGTAAATAGTGCTTCAGAAATTATAAAATGCAACCTAATGCTGTCTGACATATATTCTTGAGGTAAGAGAGAAGGAAATCTGTACTTGATACAGTAAATCTGTATCTACTTACACAACACTAAATACACAAAAATTAAAGCTAGATTAGTAAACTATGCCAAAGGTTAAAAAAAATTATCTTTCATTCCAGGCTATTACAAATTTTTAGTATGGTTTGCTCATCTCCACCAGAAGGAAAACACTCTGGAAATGCATTCATTATTCAGCTCAACAGTTACCTCTATTAGTAACAACTATTTGCAAATATCCAAAATATGCAGTTATTATAAAAATAAAAAACCCAGTTCAACAAAAGAAAATACATTTAATTTAGTTATATACTTTTACATTCTCTTATTTTACAATTAAGAACCAGAATTGATATTTTTACTAAATTCCAGAAATACTTATACCAATCTATTTTTAATGGCAAAAAATTAACAAATATACTGCTAACTTTATTTCAGCTGCCATGTTTCACCTTCCTATTTAACCCTTTGACTCCCCTTCCCTAGGTCAGTTATTTCGTTTTGTGTCTCTTGCTGATATATGAACCTGAGACATCCCACTTAATTCCCAATACAACAGAGCATGTGCTATCATAATTTGTTCTCTCCCAGAGGAGTGTCAGTCACATGAAAAGCTTGACTGAAAAACTGACATTTAACACATACAGATCTGTATTTTCTCTTGGGACTACACTGCATTTATCTGACTTTTTAAAGTTTTGCTCTGTAACCTCTATAAACGAACTTCCATGAATAAAAAACACATGCAAATCTGGAAACGAAATCTGAGGTTAATGTAAGAAATGGAAGCTGGGCAGACAGGCACATCTACAAGCCTCAATTTCAGTCTAGATGTAGTGGAAGTTCTTTCAAAAAGGGAAAAGACCACTAGAGAGTCACTACTAGGTAGGATAGTTTTTTTTTTAAATTGTCAAATTCAAGGAGTCATGGGTAGCTTTAATTCCCAGCCCTCAAAACAGTACATTGTATAATGTAAACATTTCTATATATTTTAAAGCAGTACATTGAACAAAACCATGATTTAGCATGCTACTCTAGCTGTCTAGACATCTGATGCATAAAGTCTTTAGATTCATGGAATAAAAAGCACGTTAGTTTGTGAACAACCAGAAAATAATCGATTCTAGTGGCATACATTCATTTGCTAGTCTTCAGAAAATAACTTTACTACCAGAAGGGGAACAGACTGAAAAATCAGGGTGGTGGGCAACAACTGATAATAAATTTTACTTAAGGCTAATACCTGGATTTAGCTAGAAAGCAGAAGATACTGACAGGTCACATTTCATAAAATAAAGAGCAAAATCTGGTTGTATTTCCTGAGTCTGACTAAAATTCACCAGGAAAAAAAAGCAACCAAAAACAACACAAAACAAAACAACAAAACCCACAAAATCACCACCATACCTGTGCAAGGACAATAACTGTACGGACATTAAAATAATCCACACACAATCTATGAAGGGCTAAATGCTGCAGTCCTTACAGAAGTATATTTTAAAATACAAAATTAGTATTTTTAAATACAATTAAGAAATTCATGTAAGCTTTTAAGATTACAAGGAGAACAGTCTGACTTATTGCCTTTTTAAGAACTGGTTAAATCACATTTCATAAAAACTGGGAACACTATTATCAGCCAAAACAAAAGAAAGGGCATGCAGAATGTAGACAATAATTGCACAAATACTTGCTCCCTCCCAAGACCAGTTAATTACCTGTTGTTACTTACCTACGTTCATGTCAGGTGCTGCAAGAAGAAAGCGATTCAGTACATACTGCAGGATCATTTAACTACAGACATGAATGGTATAAATAATCTCAAACCTAGGGTGGTTACTTTCAATAAGTCAGCAAAGTTTAAGACCATGAAAGAAATGCTCACCTTTAACGGTGACGATATTCTCTCTCTCTGTCTCGCTCTCTGTCACGATCTCTGTCACGATCACGATGCCTCTCTCTCTCACGGCTTCTTTCCCGGTAATAGTCATCGTGACGATCTCTACTACGTGATTTGTGGCGCCTACTTTTTTCTCGTGACCTACTGTGGTCCCTCTCTCTGGATCGCTCACGTCTTCTAAAAGAAATTACTTCATTAACTTTTTCTTCAAAATACTTGTCATCCCCATGCCAGTTTTGTACTCTGCTTATGAGTATGAATTTGACCAAAAACAGATATGAGGGAAAGATCTGTCCATTGTGATGGAGGTATATTTTTGTATGTTACATTAAAGATATTTCGTACAAACAGTGGTGGCTAAGAACTCAGAGGTAGTAAGGGGCACCCACTTTCTAATGTAGCAAGAAAAAGACAAAGTACCTGCTGAGAATGGAGGATGACTGAAATCAGCTGGGGGAAATGAACCTCTTCTCAAGTGATCACTACAACATGGCTACTAATCTGCATATGGAAATTATGGGCCAAAACCACTAAATAAAATTGCAAGTTAAATTGAAGCTAGTCTGATCAATTTTGAAAAGAGAGTTAATTAAAAGGCAGCTTTCTTAGGTTCAAAAAAGCCTTCTATGGTTAATTCATGTATTTCCTGTGCAACTCAGCAGATCACTAATTTCTTGCATGCCTTAGTTTCGTCTCTGTAAACTAGTCTTGCACTACACCTTCTCTTTTTTAAGTAAGAGCAGATGGAAGAGGAAAGTTTTACCTGGATCCAGAACCATAAGACTTGGACTCAATTCCATGAAGGCAGTCCTGAAGAGAGCTAATAAGTACTTTGCAGCGATCATCTGCAGACACTTTGGACTGTTTGATTAAGGAAATTGCAGTCACCAAGGTCTCTATAGCACTTCCATAGTCCCCTGAAAATGATGTGACATCAGGATCAGAAAATTATGCAAATTAACATATAGATTTTTACCTGTAACAATATTACCATTTTGAGTATCTTCTCTTAAACAGCCATCTAGATAATTTTCTGTAGCACCAAATATTAAAATACTGGTAAGGTATTGTTTTCTTAGAAACTAACAAGCACAGTACAAAATCAGTCATAAACTGTACCTAAATTCAGCATCCTATCAGGAAAATGTGGCTTCAAGCCTTTCATATTCCTAATTAGGGAAAAAACCCTATAAACTTTTTTCAGTCGAGTAGAATAGCAAACACATGAATTAACTTTTACTAACCAGCACTGGCATCTGATACAGCTCTTGAAATGGCACTGCTTGAGATCGCCCTATTTCTGTTCATGATTTCTTCAAACTCTGCTTCACTTAGAGGTGTCCTCGCAGCATCCATTTCTCTGCAAGCAATAAAACTAGTATTTAAAAGGTTAAGGAGAACTTCAGAAGCTATCATTGCAATTTCAACAATCCAAGTTTGCAACTTTAAGCAGTGACAAACAGAAAAGAAAGCAGGATCTGGGTTTCGTTTTGGTTTTTGTTAAGGACCATTGTTACAGTATAAAATCCTGAAAGCTTAAAAAAAAAAAAAAAAAAAAACAAAAAACCCCAACAAACCAATGAAACAGAAATCCCAAAAAAACCCAATTAAGACATTGCTGTATAAACAGAGGGTTTTTTTTGTTCATCCCATCTATTTCAAACATTCAGCAGCACTTAATATTGTGCTTGACAAATATTTACAATTTTCGTAAAATCCTTCAAGATAGGTAAGTAGATATTCCCAACTGAATGGATGTGGAAATACATGTACATAGGCAATGCAGCTTTGAGCAAAATTAGAGAAAATTTTCATAACAGTACTGGAATCAGAACTATATGATCCTGTTTCCCAGATCTTAACTAAGACCAGAATGCTGCAACTTTTGAAAAATAAATATAGTTTTCATCTTTAAAACACTCAATTTTCTGAATGGTATGGCAGTATTTTACAGGAATTTATTATTTTTTTTAAAATTTCTGGTCAAGTTGAATTTAATCTCCCTACTAGTCACAGTAAGGAGGAAGCAATAAAGCAGAATCTTCATACTCATTACACTTTAATTATCAGCTACCTATACAGGGTTTGCAAAGTAACAGAAGTAAACCTAAATTTTCCCAAAGGTTTTGCAGTGTCCTATTAGCCAGTCTCTGTGTAACATAGAAAATTTGGAGAAATGTGTTAAGAGATAAATGCGGAGACTGTCAAACTGGCCCACTGCTTGATATTTCTAGAACAGTGTTAGTTCTTCTGGTAGAAAGAAAATGCAGAATAATAAGCAATGCTATCCTCTTAATTGCAAGAAGTGGAACAAGATCCTATAGCCAGTTTAGCATAAGAGGAAATGTCTAAAAATTCATACCTCCCTGAGTTTTGAGTATTATTTTTCGTGTGCCTCCCATAGAATGGAATATGTAATTTTTCTCTTATGGACATGTTATTTCCAGTGAAACGCCTATGATATATAATTAATGACAATTTAAATAGTTATGGATGATAGCTTCAACATTATTAATGAAAATACTGGACAGTAAGTTATACTGTCCTATTCCCACTCCTTCCCTCCCCAGACATTCTACAAACTGCAGATAACCTTGATTTTGTCCATCAAAAAACACCCAACACCTTATAGTCTTATATTTCAGGCAATTAAGCCAAATTCTTGAATTTCTATAGTTGTTTTTTTTTTTCTGTATGAACATCACATGTACAAATGCTTGGGGGGTGGGGCATTTAAACTTTGCGGTAAAGAGAAAAAAAAAATAAAAAAATCAAAGCACAACATCTTTGCAGGAAACATTTTAAGCCAGAAAAGTGTGTCTCATGCTAGCAGTAAAATTACTATGAAAAATTCAAATCTAACTATGTAAAATTGTCTCTCTCACACGTTATGCCAAAATTTCTGACAAATACAAATATGATGAAAATCAAGAAACAGCAGCAAGACAGAGATGCTTGATGAAAAAGATGTTTTAAACAAGACGTGAAAAACTTGGCAAGTCAAGTCAGGGACTTAAGAACTCTGTCGCAGATAGGATTAACCACAGGAAAAGCCACTGCTACAAACACAGCAAGATTGCACCAAAGGAGCAGAAACATCTTGATAGGAAAGGAAGGTATAAGTCTTGCAGTAAATTCACACCTATTTTTTAAGACAATCACCAAGTTTTAATTAAATCCTGAAGAAAAAAGGGACAAGCAATGCTGCTGAAAGATGAAAATGGTATTGGTATGACCTCAACATATGCACATATATGAAAAAGAAAACTCCAGAGCATTCTTAAAAGGCAGCCTGCAAAGCATGATGACACAGGTAAAAGTCAGAATTTCAAGTTAAGACAGAAGCACAACCAGAAGCTGCTGCATAAGAAGTGATACATAAGTTCACATGTAGAACACATGGAATGATGACACTGTCAAATACAATGAAGACAAACAGTTCAGAGATGAAAAGGGAAGTGAGATTACTGATGTTGTATTTCAGGATTTTCCTCCTGTTGCAAGAAATTAAAAGGGGCAAACTACAAGATTGGTGGGATCCCTTCTGGCCTAGCTCTAATTGTTCTTAACATTTGCATAAAAAGGGAAAAATCAAATGCTTCCAACAAGAGGAGTAAAATCTGCTACCCAAACACATTAGACAAAAAGAACTCACCTTCCAGGTGGCCCATAGTCACCTCTGTCATACGGTGGAGGTCGGCCATATGGATCTGTCGGAGGCGGGCCACGGCTGTCTGAAGTGGGTATGCCACTATTGGCAGGTGGGGGGAAGAAAGCTGGATTCACATGTGGTGCCGGTGGTGGAGCACCTGGCGGTGGCCCAGGGAGATGTGGAGGAGGAGCAAGAGTCAGGGGCGGCCCAAGAGGGCCAGGTGGACGAGGGGGAAATGGACCCGGAGGTGGAGGTGGACCCTGCTGAGGTGGTGGTGGACCTGGTGGTGGCCCATAGCCTGGAACTGGTGGTGGAGGGCCTGGAGGAAGTGGCCCGAGTGGAGGCTGACCAAAAGGCTGTCCTGGAAACAGAACTGGTGGTGGTGGACGATCACCACGATTAGGAGGTCCAGCTAATGGAGGTGGGAGGACCTGACCAGGAGGTGGAGGGCCTGGTGGGCCTGGTGGGCCAGGAGGACCTAAGGGTGGACGTGGGGGAGTTTGTCCAGCTAAAATTAAAAAAACAAAAAAAAACAAGCAAAATTGAGTGAATAAATAAAAGAAATAAAATTCTTTAAAATTCTTCCTTTTCCTTATTCTTAAAAACAATGACAAAAAAGAAACCAAGCCACCCCCCCTGAACACTGTGCAACATGCACAAGACATGTATGCTCCTGCTTCGATCCAGTAGCTCAAAAAATTTAACTTATCTATATCTATTGACACTAGATACCTAGAGATATCTAAAAACAACAACATTAGCTTGAACACTGACAACTCCACTCCTGAAATCACTTTATCATCTGCTGTTATTTCCAAAACCCACAAGAATATTACAAAAGCTAGAAAACACTGCATTTTACTGCAGTTAGCCTTTCATATGGGGCTTAAGAAAAAATATATATAAAAAATACGGGAGAAGCTGTATTGGAGAAAGTAATGTAAGTAAATGCAGGATCCAAACCTTCTTTTAGATTCGCATTACTGTTTTTTCAATTTGACTATGTCCCTTGGACTATTGGTAGACAATCCATTACTGAATTCCATTTACTAAAAAAAATACGTCAGCTGAAAGAAGATCTTCACTACAGCAGAAACCTAATTGTTTAACATATTTCTTCTACATTAGATACCTAACTAAATATGAGAACCTCCTCTTCAAATTCCTGGTGTTCTAAGGGCCTACTAACTGACCTCTCAGTGGGCATGAATCAAAGCTGGATTTCTGAACACAAGCAAACTTGTACTACAATAAGGAAATGAGTTACTTTACTCTCTGCAACACAGGCATTCTCAGCACATATAGTAAATCAGAAAAATCTCAACTACACTACACTAAAGCCAAATCTACTTGCTAACATGATCTATTTTAAATTTTTCATACTTAAATATGTATATTGACATAGTATAAAGAATGTGTCTAAAAAAACCCCTCATCTTCCTGCCAAATTTACTAGGTACAACTTCCTGTTGAATATCAACAAAGGAACAGTCAAATCCTAACAGTCTAGCTGTGAACACTAATTATAGCTCATTACTGAATTGCCTTGATCCTTATCACTTCCCAAAAAAGTATGGCACACTTGTGTATGAAACACAAGTACGAGTGGAACTCCATATAAGCAAAATTTTACCTGGGAAAGGTGGTGGTGGCCCTCCTGGCCCTGCCGGTCCAGGGAATCTGTCTCCACCTGGAATGGCACCTGGAAAACGGCCCCGACCTCTATTACTAGGTGGAAATGCTGCTCGTGAGCTTCCTCCTGGGGGACCAGCTTTACCTTCCCCAGACATCTGGCCAGACTGTGTGGCTGCAACGGAAAAGCAGAAGTGTCATTACATAGATCAAAATAGGTTAAAAGTATTTCAACACTTGGTCTAAAGCTTTATGCAGTGCAAAAGCATGAACTTATGAGCACCCACTTGCCCCCACACCCAAAGCCAGGGCATTTGGGGAGGATTCTTTGCTAAAAGTCTATGCCTAATACTAAAGGAAGAGGATCTGGAGAGACTGCCAGTCCTTCCTTCAATGAAGCCCAAGCCCACACTGGGGAAACACAACATATGGTGCTGAAGTACAACATGGAATCTCTCTTCCCCATGTTATCATAAATACAGACCATCTACACATTAGAATTTAGTCCAGTTTGTCTACAAATGTTAAATTTCTAAATGCTTTGGTGCTTTTTTTAAAATTACATCCTCAAGAAATTGAGAAAGCATCTCCAGCTGTTAAGACAAGAGCTGCACAAATCTGCAACCTTCCTTCAGAATGTAGCAGCTCTTCAGTGTATGAAGTGATTTCTTTAAACGAAGATACAACTTCATTCACCTGAACTCTAAGTATTTTATGGCTGTTTCAAACTGTGCAGGGGTTGTAAGATGCTGTGCTAAAAACCTGCCATTCTACTTTTTCTGCTTTTCAAGACAGCACTTAAGAAAAGCTTACTTTTCCTTGACTGCATTTCAAATTGACTCAGAAACTGTTTATTACACGGAGTTACAACAGGATTCTGCCCATGCAATTCTCTTTTAGGTAATAAATCCATCAACTTTTTGGAGGATGCTTCCGATCCCACACCCACAAGGGCAAACCTGAAAGGAAACAAAAAAAGTTACACCACAATTTGTTCATTTTCTGACATCCTGATGCCTAATAGAAAAGATTACACACAGGAAGAAAAAGAATACTTGACAACTAGACACAGAAAACGTCCCACAGGTCTTAGTCCAGTTTTCAGAACAGATAAAATAACTGATCCTAGGCCACAAAAGAAGGAAACAAAAGAGCAAGTACAAGATGCATCAAAATTTATCACAACAAAGGCAGCTTTTTGGTAGAATATCAACAGACTACATAATGAATTCATATGACGAGGTTATTAAGCATACACTGTGTGCTCATTGCTGCCACAGAGACAGAAAGGCACATTCATGCAGTGAAATTTAGGCTGTCAGTGAAAAATGGGCTCAAGCACTTACTTTAAACAGCTAATGGAAAATAAAGATGTAAAGAAAGATTTAATAATGAAGACTGGGGGAAGAACATTTACACTGAATAAAAACAAGCATCACCACCACATCAACTAAAAATCGACAAAGTCTTAAAGCTTTAGCTCACAAAATAATGAGGCACGCAATACCATCACAAAAATTTATACCTGAAACTTAAGTCATTAGTATGAAGTTATATGCCAAATTATTTCTGGATTAATAAGCTAAGATGAGCAGTTCAAAGACTGACAGTTATGAAAATTGAGAACTCCTTTCCCTCCCAAACTTCAGTCCACCCATAGAAAACACAAATGACAAAGTTCTTACCCTTTAGACTGGCCATTAGCACGATTTTCAAAAAATTTTATCTCCAAAATGTCATTTACCCCCAGTGAATGAACTGCTTCAGTTAAGTCTTCATCTGTTGTCCACTGAAAAATATTTTCAATATTCAACTATGAGAACTTACCTAAAACACCAGTAAAGTGCAACTAAATTTTTCATTTTTGAGAGAGTGTGTGTGTGTGTGTGAAATTGATTCAGAGGAATACTTTATTCAGGCTGTCAATATATTCTGACTTTTGGAGCAGTCATTTTTATTTCATTATTCCACAATTAGTTCAGCTAATTCATGCACATTTTAATGATTCTATTAAAGTACTTCAAAATGGGATAACTTAAGTCAAAATCAGGTCCTTTACTTACCTATTAGCTCCTGAAATACTGTAATAACTAATAAAAAAACACCTATAGTAAGAAATTATCAGAAATGAAAAAACTCATATTTTTATTTAACATTTAAAATAGAATTTTGCATATGTAGGCCCTGAAGAACTTTATTTCACGTAAACAGATAAAAGCTCCACTTAATTTAGCTACTGACCAGCTCTTCACTGCTTGCTTAACTGCAATTGATTTTAAAATGCTTTACTTCTAATAAAGGTAATTGTCCTAAAGGTGACTACAATTCAGTGAGTTTTATCATAAATCTGTTCTTCTTGGACAGAGAAATAAGCCTCAAGACAAATACCTGAAAATAGTTATGCTGAAAGAGTCACTGCCCATGGAAAAGGCCCTAGAAAAATGTGAAAAGTAATTTCAAGAAAATCACAGAGAACCTTCGACTGCCTTTTAAACTAAAACCTTCAGCAAGAATTTACTAAAAATTGGGTTTGTTTAGTAGCCTTGAAGTATTTACAGGCATAAAGTATTTAATAGTTTGAACTTGTTCTTTCTTTCAGCTCTCTGAAAACCTTTAAGAACACAGTAGCACAAATATCCTTTCACAACACTTAAAACATGACAGAAATTCTTCAGTTTTTTATTTACTGAAGAGTTTCTTGGTTTTTAAGATATCACGATAGGTCCAGACAGGCTCTCCAAATTTCAGGTAAAAGGAAAAATGACCCCACAACCACAAATAAAAATTAAAGAAAATCAAACCAACAACAATAACTTGGTTTTGATACTCATAATATTTCATATAGAACATTTTAAAGCAAAAAATTTTACAAATTACAGCCATAATTAAAATTCCTGTCTGAAACTAAACAGCAGTATGATACTTACCCAAGTGAGATTTCCAATGTACAAGGCAATTCTCTTTCCAGTATATGTATAGACAACATTTGGTGCAGCTCCTTTACCTACATCATCCCCAACAGACGGTGGAAGAGAATCCATGTAATCACGATCCTCTGGAGCATCTCCATTATTTGCAGATGGAGAAATTACATCGTCATATAAATCAATCTGATCATGCCCACCATATTCAGCCTCCTAAAATAAAAAAAAAGACATCTTGATTATAATTAATATTACTCTTAAAACTCTACTCCTGGAAGTGTATACATCAGAATGCAGAACTGGGATGGTTAAATCCCAGATTGCAAGTAAGCAACACACAGTTGCTCATTCACTTCTCCCTCCCCAACCACTCCATGGGATGGGTGAGAAAAATCAGAAAAAAAAAAAGTAAAACCAGTGGGATAAGAACAGTTTAAAAACTGAAATAAAATAAACTGCCAGTCCTGAGCTGTGAACAGCCCTTTCCACCCAACTCCCACCAGTTTATGTACTGGGCATGATGCTCTTCCACCTGATGCATTCCTATAATACAGCAGGACCCACCAATAAACTAGGTATATTGAATCTCATCTTCTGGTAGTTTATTGTATCACATGCTGAATAGGCCCCATTGTATCTCCTCCCCGGTGACATTTTGAAATCTTTCACAACAGTCCAGAACAGTCAGAAATTTTCAGAATAGAAAATTTCTGTGATCATTTCCAAGATTCTTGGGCAACTGAGGTTTCCTATTTGAGCTCATTATATGGTCACAGTAACCCACTCATTTCATGTAGGACCAGCTGCATGATGTACAGAGATCCTCCCTTTGAACATTCAGCTCAGCACTGGCAGTCACGGGGGAGCTGGAAGAGCTGTGCTTCAGCACCAACCCTTTCCAAAGCAGCTCAAGTCTCAAGTCCCTTGATTAGACACTGGTATTTCTTTCAGCTGGAGTACAGGAGGCCTCAAATACTCTATGCCCGGTTCCAAAAGAGAGGACTGGAGTCTCCCCTGGTACTTTCTGCCAGACACTGCAGGTAGGGCCATTTGCCCTGGCGGCAGTATAGAGCACATTTTTACATTCTGCCCTACCCCGGGGGCTCTTGCATGAACTATGTCCCATTCAATTTGTTCAAAAGCTTGTTGTTGCTCAAGGCCTCATTTGAAATCATTCTTCTTCCAGCTCATTTGACAGAGAGGGCTTACAATTAGACTACAATCTGGAATATGTGCATTCTCCAAAAACCCATGAGGCCTAAGAAAGCTTGCATTTTTTCTTACTACTTGGTGAAAACATTGCTGTCGTTTTGTTGATCACATCCATTGGCATCTGACAACATCCATATTGCCATTTTACTCCTAAAAATTCAATCTCCCATGCAGTCCCTTGACGTTACTACATTTTATGGTAGAATCAGCTGTTGGAATAATTTGGACTATTTTCTTCACTTTCTCAAAAACTTCTGCTGCTGTATGATATCATCAATGTATTGCAGGTGTTCCAGAGCTTCAGCCTGTTCCCATGCAGTCTGGATCAGTCCATAAAATTGGTAGTGCTATGGTTCCATACTTGGGGCACTGGATTCCAGGTCTACTGGACATTCCTTTAAGTGAAAATAAATTGTGGCCTGTCAAAGGTATTGAAAGGCACCAGCAATGTCAATTGTGGCAAACCACTTGGCAGCTTTTGACTGCAGCTCATATTGGGAGCTCCAGTATATCCAGTACGGCAGCACTCAGCCACAGTGTGACTTCATTCAGGCCATAGTTCACTCCCCACTCTCTATTATACTTCCACACTGGCCATATAGTCAGGCTGATCACTGCTTGACTCTCCAGTTGATAAATCAGCTTGTGCATGGGAATCAATGCTGCTGCCATTGCGATGCTGTAGTAGCGACCAGCACCTGTTCTCTGACCTTCAACAAACCCAACAGAAGGGTCCTCTGAGAGAACAGGCAAGGCAGGCAGCTGCTTAACTTCCTGCACCTCTAAGGCAGTGGTACTGAACACCCACCAGTACCCTTTCGGGTCCCTGAAACACCCTCTCCTAGAAGAACAGTCTATGCCAGGGATGCACAGAAACTTCAGGCCAGATACAGGCGGGTGCTTTTGCCACACATTTCCAGTCAGGCTCACCTCAGCCTCCTGTTCAGTCAACTGTTGGGCCCCCTCTCTCTTTCTCCAGAAACAGAAATAGGTTCTGCTCCCGCAGAGCTGGATGGCATGGGGTAATCTGTGCACTAGTGCCTTCCACTCCTGTGGGCCTGACATGCCAGGCCACAGGATCCATACACTCCTGCAAACCCAGCTCATGAAAATGACATGCTCTGGACAAGTTTCTGCCACAAGGGTCACATGCACTGGAATTCTTCTGGTTCTGTGGGTGACTAGGAACTGTTTGGGTACTGGATATCCAAGTGGACCTGGGTGATATGGAACATCTTCCTTGAAGGGATGTCTTTCATTCACACTCCACAGGAGTCATCTCCCACAGGCTTAGGACTTGTTGGCCTTTGCCAATTGCCTTGTCAATAACTGTTCCTTAGAAGGTGATGCCAGCTGCTTGGTTTCCCTACCCTCTAATTCCAGGCTCCTAGCCCTGTTACCCAGCATCTGAGCAGTCAGGTGATCACCTGCTCACCTCACTGATGGCTGAAATCTTTTGCAAATCCCACAGCTCACTCAGGAATAGGGACTGAGTTCCCAAACAAGAGTCCCTCTTGTTCCACCTCTTCCTCCTGTTCTTGTGATGGTCCTGCTTTGTTTGCCTTTACTAAACAAGCTCTCTTGTGTCCATTTCTTCTGGTGAAAAAGGGTGACTGATGCTGGCAGGGTTGGTGCTCTGCTTCAGCTGCAACATCCTTCACAAGGAAATAAGCACCTGCAGCATCTGCCACCAAGGTCTGAGTAGCCACAGTGCCTGTCACAGGGTTTGAGTAGTTTCAAACAAGACCTGGCACACAATCATGGCTCCTGGCAATAGGGCCATGCTTGTTTCAACATCTGAAGAATATTCCAAATTTTGAAGAGCTTACTGTTATTAGCCTGGCAGAGAAGGGGAAGATGTGGGGTCATGCCTCCTCCACAGGTTAACTCTCAGAGGATGAAAGGTAAAAGTTGTAATCATTAATAGTTTCCAATAGATCACTCAAAAAGTACAAAGATGATGGCAGAGCTGAGTAACAGATTACTTTCACAACCAGTAATTCTGTCATATCACATGCACGTGTTCACAGGATCATTGAATGCCTTGGGTTAGAAGAAACCTTAAAGTTCATCTAGTTCCAATGCCCCTGCTGTGGCCAGAAATATCTTCCACTAGACCAGATTGCTTATGTTAAAACACAACACAGTAACTTTAGACCAGTTCCCACAGGTGATAAACAGCACAACAGGGAGCACACACTGGAAGTAAGGAGATAAATGATGGAGCTCTGAGAGCAAATAGAACAACTGAGAGCATAAAATCAACACCATGTCCCAACTATTAAACTAATATAATGAATGCTTGTAAGAATTTTGTTCTAGCACGTTCTAGTCAGATTTCCTGTTTTCTCAACCTGTTAAGCCCCACGATGGGTGACAAAAAAAGGGCTTTGTGGTTTAACTCCAGCTGGTAACTAAGTACCATACAGGGTCACTCCACCCCCAAACCCTGTGGAACAGGGTAAGAGAATCGGTGAAAAGGTAAAACCTGTGGGTTGAGACTAGAACAGTTTAATAATATAGTAAAATATAAAAATAATAATGGTGATGATGAAAAACAAGACAACAAAAAGAAATAAAACAATGCACAAGCGAGTCAAGTGTAGCATAACCACAAGCAGCAATTGCCCCTCTGAGCCAACCTGCTCCAGAACAGAAACTGCCTCGCCAGGTTTTGGTAACAGAGATATTCAGTATCCACTATGAATTTATATCCACAAATTCACAGAAGCATCCTAGACAGAATAGTTCAAGGTACCATATACGGCAACTAGAGAGAACCAAGCTGGACTCCACAAAACACAGGCTGCAAAGTTGGCAACGTTTGTTGTAAACCTAAGTTATCCACAACCATGATCAAAAGATCCACTGTTATGAAAATATAAAAATATTATCAACTACTACTCACACAAGTAAAGTGTAACTAAAACACGTAACGTTAACTTTTAAAAAACCTAACAAACAGGTAACCTGAATTTTGGCATTTTGGCAAGTACATTTAATCTTCAGTAAACTGCATTGTCCCAATAAACTTGAATAGAAAAATCTCTCTCCAAAGGTAAGCTTATCACAATTAAATTAAGGGTGTCATATTTCACCTAGTCTATCCAGTTCTCAGTTTGATTCCTCCTACCACTATAGCTAATGAAATCAGGTTCACAGAACTGCCTGAGACAGGCCTAAACATGACATCTTACATGCAGATTAAGGGTGATGTCAAAAGGCAGTTAAGGAAGTGCTCTGCTAAATGTGCAATAACTCTAGTCATCTGTGTATATCAATGATATATGTATACGATGACTTCAGGGAAGTAGAATTGAGTGTTGGTGGATAGATGCAAAAACACTCACCAAACTTACAGCAGATGTATGTACACTACCCTAGCCCTCTGAGGTCAGCACAGCCAAAACACCAGAGTAGGCTGCAGTCCACAGCTCTGCTGCACTGCCCCAGCGACAAGAAACTCCTCTGAAATAGGTTGTTTGCACTACACAGGCTTTCAGGTCCAGATCAGTGAAGAGAAAGAATTAAGGCAGCACAGCCTACATGCAATTGAGGCGTGGGGCAGGCAGGGCATCCCCAAATTGTACCAGTTTTTTCATCTAAATAAATAAAGACACAAGAGAAAAACCTCATGTTGTTCACTAGAACTTCTCACTTCTTGAAAGTTTTTCATCCAGCGTGGAATTCATTCAGTTACCAATCTGCCAGCAAGGTGTGTGCTTAGATGATTACAAATTATCTGAACCAGCAACTCCAAGTGTAGACAGAAGGGAGGTGTCCTGATGGATATTGCACAGATCCAACAACCCTTTCTCCTTCATACGTGTTCTGTGGAAACTTACCTAAATACACCCTTCCTTCCCAGCCGCAGAAGACGAAAAAAGTACAGGAAATGTTACTTCTCTAGTCTCAGCTATTTAAACAAATACTCTGCTTGTATCAGGAACCAGTTTTGACCTCTTCTAACTTCCTTAGTTACAAGAAGGACATCAAGCCCGAAGAGAAATTATTTCTTCTCAATTACTGTAACTCACAATCTTGCAGATAAACATGCTAAGAAACTAAGTGAGCACTGCTGTTCTGGCCCCCCTCTAAAACCAAATCAGACAGCAATGCATTTCCAAAGTCTATGTTTTAACTAGACCAAAGTCTGAAATACTTGATAATGAAATCAGGACTGAAATTTCACATTTTGCACCAACAGACGAAATTGGGTGAAACTTTCCCATATGAAAGCCATGAACACAGGGAGCTTCATGTCCAGAAGGGTCAAACTTAAAATATTATTTCCTCTTTGGAACATAGAGGTAATACTTCTGAGCTGCAAAGAACCACTTACTTCCTTTACAAGTGCAGCTCTGGAAACAGCTTTTGTTGTTGTTAAGAAAAATTTCTTTAAGCTGTCCATATATCTGTTAGACTTGCTCTTTCTGCAGAACTTTCTCTATTTTTACAGTTAAACACTAACTTACACCTCCAAAACAAATTTTAAAAATCAGTGAGGTAATAACATTTCATAAAAAATATTTACTGTTGCTTCTGGGAAAAAAAAAAAGAAAAACTAGATGATCCAGCTTCCCCCTTACTGTTTTTTTCACTCAAGTTACCATATTTGTGGTAAAAAACTCTCAACACATGTTAGTATCCTCACCTAAAAAAAAAAAAATTGTAGATCCTGAAGAATAACAAGTTAAAGACATAGACAAATATCTTTCTGGTGTTGATTAACTGTCCGAACATACAAACTGGAACATTAAGAAAAAAGGTAGCTTTGATACTTCTAAGATGGCAAACTGTCTATGGCAGAAGTGGACAAGTTTGTTAGACCATAGGATCCATGTTTACTCTACAGGCCCAAATGCTCTTGGCCCGACAAGTAGCACAGAACTAAAATTTAAGCAACCTGATCCCTTGTAACTAAAAATTACAGAGTAATTACAGAGTTACAAATAATAATGAAATCACCACTAGTCAAAAATACAAACTAAACATACATAGTATCACTGTTCACATTAAAACAAAGTGAAGAGGTGCCAGATAAGGTCTTAAGTTTTTCTGGAGTTTGGTATTTACCAATACATAGAAGTTGTCTTCCCTTTCAGCAGAGCTGATGAAATACATATGCCATCACATACTGTGGATATATTTTATAACACATGCAGGTCTGCCAGCTTATTCTTCTTCTGACCAGGACAGCCCTACTGAGTAGAAATTTATTATACTACAATGTGTCCATCCTCTCCCATGATATGCCACCTGTCTTTACAATATATAATGGCTGTTTTTAATAAGTAGTTTCAACTGGCCCCTAAATACTAGCTTTTATTATTTATCACACATACACAAAATTTCCTTTGTGTTACAGATCTGAAGTCAAGACAGTAACTAACACACTCCTAAGATAGTGTAGTTTTCAGATAATTAGCCTCTTAACTGCTTATTCCATCTAAATCCATGTTATTCTCCAGTTACAAAATAAAAAGTGGAAAGGCTTTCATCCCTAATTTGTTAGCATTTAAATATCAAAATAGAACACTACAGTCATGTTTAGACATATCCACAATGCAACTATCCAAGTTTACTCATTGAGAGAATAAACAAAGCAAGCACCTTTTCCACAGCATTAAATAGGATATCCTTAAATTTTGCATTCTCTTTCTGATCAGAAAGACTGTTATATGGATACATGTGTAGAATAAAAGTTTTTACTGTTTAACTACATGCATGAGCACATGTGGGAAAAAAAAAGCTTGAAAGCTTGAAAAATGCAAAGCTGATCAGAGCACCATGGTGAAATCTTCATGACCATAAAAAAGCAACCCAGTTTGCTTGGCCAAACTGGCAGACAGACCCAAACTGGCCTCCTCCACAAGGTCCTTATTATCTCCATTACCACATAGCAATATTCTAGAGTTTTGTATATAAAACCACACCCTAATATTGGCTAAAGCACAACAACCTTACTGAGGGTCTTCTGCCCTTGAAAGAATGCCATCCTCAGCTATTTGTACACAGGGAACAGTTCTAACAAGCACCTCTCTCTCTTGAAAAGCAAGATGTGTGACATGTAGGGAGATGCTCAAGGTAAAGTATTCCATGCAATGCGTGTTTCTAACAGGGCACAGGCAACGTATGCAAGAAGTACATTTATGAGGCTATCATCTCAAAATGAGACCAAATAAATAGAAAAGATTGCTGGATGGAGAAGCCAGCTTAGAAAAAAAAAAAGAAAAATTATGCAACCAAGTTCTCCAAGAGAAAAAAAAGAAACCACAATTTAAACAAAAATTTAATTGGTCAGAGACTAATTGACTGAAGCTGTTAGCCTAAGGACAAAAAATGATGAACAATAAGTTAATAAAAGAGTAAGAGGCACCACTGACAGATTATGAGCTGCAGATGGAATAGGAAAGAGGCGTTTTCACCCAAAAGATCTAATATCAAGTTAGTCAGCAAACAACCAACACTAAATACAACCCAAGACAGTTTACAGCTGTCATCCATCTTAGCCAGCTTGTAAACCCCTGGCTCTGTGGTCTTTATTTCACCTTTATAACCCATGGTTCAGTTAGCACTAATCATGCAGAACATCCCTACCCTCCTCCTACTTGGAAAAAAGGCATGAAAAAAATCCCACAACCGCCTTAAGGACGAATACCTTGATGTGCAGAACAAGACAAAACAACCAAGTTCTAAATGAGGGCTAACTCCAGATATACACAAAAGTTTTGTCTCAGTTTGAGTATAAACAAGAGTTATGTACTGCACCAAGAAGAACAGCAAGCTCCACAGTATATTTTTCAGTCCCTGCTGCTGCCAAGAAACAGTGGAAAGGGTGTCGATAGTCCAATTTAAAAATTAGTAAGTTACATTAATGGAGAACAATAAAATCAAAAAACAAGTTCATTTAACAGATAAAGACAATTTATTTTACAAATATGGTGTTCTGTAAAATGCCCTCTACATAAACAAATTAATAATGCAAACCACTTTCTGCCTAAAGCATTTTCTTAACTGCCATCTTTACACATCCACAGAACTATGTTCCATCTTATCCCTTTAAGCTTCAAATCAGGAACAGAAATTCATGAAAAAAAAGTTTCTAGACAACTTTTCTCAATGATGTCAGAATTAAGAGGTAGTAACTAATACAACTCACCTTCTTTCATATATGACAGAAGGAAATGGGAAAGTGCACAGGCATCAATCTCTCACAGTAAAACTTTTATATTATCTCAAGTCTTGCTCAATTCAACAATATTACTTTAAAGTCACAGAAATTAAATTTGGATAAGAACAAACAGCAACTTCTGGGGTGTGTGACAGACATAATACAGAAGAAAACCCCCTAAAACAAACAAAACAGCCAAATTCAAGCTGATGGAAGGAAAAAGGGCACCAGCCTCTTCTCACCTTTCTGCCCTATATTTTGCAAGATTTATGAACTGAAGCAACAGACTGCAGAAATGCAAATCCAACAGGGAAGCAACTGTGGTGAATACAGTGAAAAAAGCAAAAGGGTTCCCTGCCAAAAGGGTTCCCTGCCTGCTGGATTAAGCTAAACTAAATTATCACAAGACTCTCTCTTCATTGGTACCACTTTGGCTATAGAGAATATCAACAGTAATGACAACCTGAGTAGACCAGGACCGTGTGAGCAAAACAGATCATCCCCACCACTTTTGTTCTGGCACTCTCTCTTTACACTATAAATACAGCACATAACTGTTCTACCCTGAGGGCTTCTGCACACATGAATTTACACAAACACTACCAATTCAAGCAAGGGGTTTTTTCCCTGAAAAATCAGTTTCATCTAGAATTCAAGTTATCATAGAATTTCAAAAAATGTACTCTTCTGCTGAGTGGTGTCTGTCGTAGGGCTCATTCCTGTTTAAATTCATATAGCGGGTCTTCAACTGTAAGGAAGAAACCTTCATATGCAGACAAACTAAGAGCCAATCAGCTTTTCACCATCTCCTTCTAGTAAGGCATTCTTTCATAATATACTTTCACGAGATTATTAATACTTAGAACTACTATATTAATCGATATCTGAAGAAATAGTCTTCTGAGAAAGTTCCAAATCACCTGTGACTTCCAAAGCCATTACCCATTTCCCAGTTCTCTGTAGGACAAGCTGGCATACAGCCGGGCCCCGTAAGTGCGTGAAAGTGCAGTTGTTCCCGGTTATTTATGCTCTAGGGCAGGAACAAAGCAATCTGGGGCAACTCAACCTGGAACAGCGTAGGACACACTAACAGGACAGATGGCATGCAAAACTGATACAAACATCGCGTTTCGCTAGGAAAGTTGGGACACCGCGATTTGGTAAAGACGAGAGGCAAAAAAATTAACAAAAAAAACCAAAAACAAAACTACCAGAAAAGTGGACTATTTATAATCCAGAGAATTTATTTATTTCATCCACTCTTCCTCAACAAAATACGCCTTCGTCCTCTAATAAAGGCTTGCGCCACTTTTTAAAACGGAAGATAATAACGAAGAAAAAAAAAAGGGAAAAAAAAAAAAAGAAAAGAAAAGAAAAGAAA
>VRYO01001878.1:10911816-11069256 GCA_009812075.1 Sialia sialis | reverse complement strand
CCGCCCCGCCCCGCCCCGCCCCGGGCGCTCCCCGTCGCCGGGGCCGCCTCACGCTCCGGCCCGGCCCGGCCCTGCTCGCCCGGGATGTGCTGTGCCAGGCCGTGCAGTCCGTGTCGGCGCTGCGGGGTGCAGGGTGCTTGCTGCGCTCCTCGCTTCGAGGAAGGGAGCCCAGCGCAGTCAAAGCGCCTTGGGTGTTCAGCAGCCAAGGACCGTAACTATCGGCTGGAAAACGAGAACCGCGCTGCGTTCGGGAGCGCAGTAAAATGTGCGAAAGGACACAAAACAGGCACACTTCGAAATGCATTTTGCCAGGCTCTCCCCTGTGCTGCTGCAGAGCTCTCTTTTTTAGATCATAAAGTTGAAGATAATTAGTGTCAAATCAAGCGTGGTTATTTTTTTCGCTGTCAGTGTTGTACATTCAGAACGGTTAGGGTTGCAAGACAGCTTCAAATTAATTTTTGAATCAATGTTCTGTTTCCCAGATCCATGTTTAAGCTCCAGGTGATTTTTAGAAACAACAACTCCTGGTACAGAAAGCGCAGTACACATAATGCTCTACATAATAGATTATGTTCGGCTTTGTACATTATGTTCCATATCCAAAAATAAACCTGCTTTTTTTACTTTATCACAAGCTGACAATAAGAAGCCTGTGCTTCTCAGACTGAATTAAAATAATGTAAAAACATCACTGCAATGAATAAAAATGTTATTTTTAGCTTGACTCAAATTTCTTGTTTCATGACTGGGGGTGCTTCACCGTGTGTGGATCAGCATCCAAAGTGTCCTGACTTCATCTTGGATCCTAGACTTGTGTGCAGATCATCCCTGCCTGACTTGCAATCCCACACTGAAGTGCCCATGGAAAAGAAACAGGAATAGACCAAAAATAGCTAAAAAATCAGAGATCCAAAACAAGGGATATGTTGTGGAGTACACTTCCTGACAGTCTAAATGTATTTCAGATATGGAGATGTTTTGGTTATTCCTGGTGTTCTTATCCAACTTGTGACATGATAAATTTATCAACTGCAGATCTTGTGTCATTCTTGCTCTTAATTCTGGAAGAGAGAAATACTATATTTAAGGGTTTTTTATTGGAGTTTCCTGGTTAGACAAACTACCAGATTGTGAGTCCTTTGGTAAAGTTCAAAGCATCACCCGAAATAAACATTTTAGAGGTGGTAGATAGGAACAAACAAATAAAACATCTTAATTGAACTTCTAGTGTTGGTTGCAATTATGATTCACACTACTACATTTGATCACAGGTTAAAGTACATGTTCATGTACATGAATGCAGAAGCTGCCAGCAAATGAAATTATTGTTTGGTTTTGCAAGGAGAATTCACTCTTCTGGATTTCTCACAGCCCATGCAGGTCTTGTTAAAGTATCATGATCTAATTGGGTTCACATACATGCCTAGTGGTGAACTGATTTAGTAACTAGTCTAGAGAATAAAGTGAAGCACTGTGACAGTTAACCTAACTTCTGGCCATGCTAAATAAAGTTTCTGAAATCAATAAAGCCTAAACTTTGCTATCCTAATGATCAGGTTAAAAAATAGCAGCAGATAGTAGGTCATGCACAATTAAATGTTTTATATGCATCTGAGTATTACCCATAGATAGTTTAAAAGGGCAAGGAAATGAAACATGAATGAAAAAGTCATCATCATCATCATCTCAGAACCACCTGAGGGATTACCACTGGCATTTGAATGATCTCATCTGGGGCTTTGAAGAGGCAGGAAAAGACATCAGCCTTTGCTTTGCTCTTTGCCATAATGAAGAATGATCAGTGAAGCCGTTGGACCCCCAAATTCTGTGTTTCGTGCTCAGGTGGCTTTTCCACTTTGGAGCCTTTTTTAATAGTTTAACTTGCTAGATTTATTGTCCACAATCATTTACAGAATAGATTAAAATAATTTTTATTCTTGTATGTGTGTTACTAAGCAAATTCTGTAGGCAGTGTAGGAGACTAAATATTATGCAAGCTGATCTATTTATTTTCTGTTGTGTTTTCATTCTTTCCATGAGCAGACTCACTAAATATGTCTTCCTTTTTCTCGTGGTCATCAATAGCTTCTTTGTGAATTACTGTGCCTCAAGGGAGCAACTTCAGAGTTGATCCACTGCAGTGAAAATGTTAATGCTTTCTGTATTGTACACATTACAATTATTTAGATGAAATGTTGCCATCCTTCACCCAGTAAAATTTGGGAGGCTGAGGTGAAGCAGGGCTTGAAATGCGATCATAAGAGAAAGAATTCTTGGCAATACAATGTGGTCTTGTAGAAGTGTCCTCATAAGTTTTCTTGGGGACAGCAGGAGCCACTACTCATGAGGTAATCGCACACCTTCCAAACCCTTAGCCCACACTGGAACAAATGTCAGCAGAAGAACTGGTGTCTTCCTCCAGTTCTTCTTTCACACTGTGGGGTGTGCTGTCATTTGATGATGACAGCTGGAGCTCCCTTGATAGCAAAAGAATCAGGAAAAGGGACTGTAGCAGTTCTACATAAGAAGGTAGCCTACAAGTATGTTTCTCATGGATACACTAATGCCTATTTATTTGTACATTGCCTCTTTGGCCTCTTGTGATGTTAATGATGCAAATTCAGATATAATCCTCATTTTGAACTTAAAAGCAGTATCTGGTGCTCTGAGGATATTGTGATATCTTTTTAGCCAACAGAACTTCCCATATCTTCTTCCTCAAAGCATTTCAGACTATTTTCTATTAGGAGGTTGCTGCTGCAAGACAAAGGGGAGGAGAGCTTTTTTCCCACCCTTTTGTGCTGTATTTGTGATTATCTCAAAAATATTTAAATATATTGCTTTAGTTAAGAGTAGCAGAACCATTTTCAATATAATAGTGTTTTCAAACATTAACCTGTTTTTGCCAATATCAATATGGCAAAAATATATATTTATATTTGAAAAAATAAATTTATGTAGAATTTACCTGAGGAATCAAGGCTGAGAATGGTGGAGAATTTTCAAATAGACTTTTATTTCAATATCAAAATAAACTGTTCATACAATAATGTTATAGGCAACAAAATGAAAAGATAAGCTATAAAAAAGTGTTAACCAGGATAGTAGTCAAAATCAGAAAAGACCTCAGCTTATTTGAGAAGTGCAGTGTATGTTTTGTTATATAAACTTAAGTCCTAGCTATGTCAGTCCAACTGCAATGAATATGTTTTGTTTCTTTACTTGTAGTCCTGAAGGCTTTGATCTTTCTGAATCCTCTTGAAGCTACTCTGCAGACACTTTTGTTTTTCTCCCAGTAAAATAATCCAAATGGTAAAAGTCTATATACTCTAAGCTATAAGAAATTGTCTTTTCCACCAGAATGCCTTAGTTTATAAAATTCACAGACAAAAAGTGAGAAAAAAATGTTTTATTCAAAATGAGATGGCAAATAGGCACAAATCTACATATTTGCTTTCAAAGGCCAAAATTTCAAGTTTTGTTTACTCTTGTGTAACTGCAGGCTACATGAAAATAGACAATTGTATTCCCAACAAAGGTACCGACAGCCTGTGTTGGGAAAGAGGGAATATTACCTCATCTTCTGGTTGCAGCTCTCAGTTAGATTGGATTAAGTGTAATATAAAACTGCATCCAAAGGGCATCTACAAGAACTCCTACTGACATAGCTATTGTAGGAAAATAGCTGGCATTATTCATCGCTTGCTCACAGTTGTCTTTTTATAGGTATTCAGTTGTTTCGGGATCATACATGTGAGCATTGTGTTCCATCTTTTTTTCCCTCTATAGGTGCCTGTCAGTCTGCTGATTCTCATGGTTCAACTGTTCACTCTCTGGTTGAGGGCCATGTTGAAAATTATAGTTAATGAGGATATGATTTGGAAATGGTATGCATATTCTAACCCTCAAGGCAGAAAAGTATTAGAGTAGGTAAGTATAGTGCAAAAGGTGATAATAAATTCAATTGCCTCATTTGAATCCACTTTCATAAGAGCTTCTAATCAGAGGGCTCAGTTGCCTTCAGTATGAAGTATGAAACTGAATTTCCTGCTTGATATCACATCCAATGTTTTTGATAGCTTCCTTTTCCCTTTTTTAAAAACTCGTCTCCAAAATTTCATTTTTACCCTTAAGATTGTCACTAGTCTATTTTTTGCAATACCTTTCTGCAGTTCAACTCCTCTTCTAAATTGATTGAAACCTCTTAAACTTGTTAACTTCATTAAACACATCTCTCTTTCTCTGAATTGGCTATATGCATATACAAATAAAAGAACAGCACCATGAAGACCACTTTAAGATGTTCTTTGATATTTCAAAGAAATTAAGCTCGAGGCTAACTTTGTTACATAGTTTCTGTTTACTTTTGATGCCACGAGACATTCTGAATTTAGATAAAATCTTCACTGCTCACTCATGTATTGTACATGCCTTAGTGCTTTGAGCACAGGCTGGCACAAGTCTGTTCTCCAGGCTTCCTCTTAGTCAAACTCAGCTATTTAGAGATAGAGTTTCAGAGAAGAAAAGCCTGCTCCATCATCATATTCAGGTTTGTTTTTTTTAAACTTGAACACTTACCGATTTCAGGAGGGGCAGTATCTATCATTACTGTGTTATAAATAAGCAGAATTAGTCTGGAACTGGAAAGCAATGTATTTTTTTCAAAGAGCAGGCCAACCTCACTCTGATCCATGTCTCTGCAGCTCTGCTGAGTGATGCTCACATGAGCACTTAGCAAGGGTCAGAAAGGACATGCTCCTGCCTGTGCCCTCTGCAAGCTCATTGCTCCTGCTGTAGGGATGGATGTAGCGTCTCTTTTGTGTCACAAAGATTTTGTGGAGAGCCTGTCCCATTTGTACCACCGACATTTTCAGGAGTGGCTGTGCTGGGGTACGGCAGGCAGGTGCAGCGAGATGGGCTCTGCCAGGTACCTTTGCTGAAGTGTTACAGGGAATGGGATCACTCATCTGCAGCTTTTCTGGGGACCCTCCTGCCTGCAGAGACAGCAGAGAGGAGTGAAGGGTCAGGTTTTCCTGCCAACAACCCCTAAGAGTGCCAGGGGCATGAGGCTGCACAGATAGCTGGGGGGCTTGGTCCTGACACTGCAGAATAAATAACCATTGTAAATGCCATGGCTGCTTCCTGCTGCCCTACAAATCAGGGACTCGCCCCAGAAGAGGAGCCATCAGCTGCTGCTCACACCATAAAACAATTATGTGTGCACCGATTACAGTTGTTACAAGACAGAGGTGTAGATTTAAACACCACTAAGGGAAGCAAATAAGCAGAATATGAATTGATGAAAGCCATGTGCACTGTTGAGCTGATAACACTGGGCTTGCTGTCAGAATACTTGCATGTCATCCAGCAAAGTTCTGGTTTCCCAGGCCATTCTCAAGGACTGCTTCAGCATTGCTTCCATGGGTCTGAATAGAACATCCTTTTGCTATTAGCAGCTTAGTGACAGAAAGGTATTCCTTATTCTCAATTAGGTTATTTCTTTAGGAATTTTAAGGGTATCTCAGAAATTTAAAAATTGCATATGTAGTAATTATCTTCTGGCATAGAATTAGCCATTGTGAATTAGCCCAAATTCATTCTGAGTTACAGAAAATACACAAAATACTCATAAATATTTAGCATTTTTTCAACACTTTAAATATGAATTTATTATATAATTTTTAAAATAACCTAGAAGATTTCAGAATTAATGGAAGAACACCTCAATCAACAAAAATAATCACAAAAAATTGTAATTGGACTATTTTAAAATGCAAATAACTAAATGTAAACTCCTGGTTTGTGCCTGGAATTCATTTGGGATAACTGAAGAGGAGCAAACTAGGAGAACAGTTGTAAGTCTATTAGAAGGAAGATCTCATCCTAATATTAATCTGATACTTTACAGCAAGAGAAAAAAACCCCAGTACTTACAATTGTAATTTTGTTTTATATGTGTGTCTTTATTCCTTTTCTGTATTTTCAAATAGAAATATATGATTTTATTATGATCTGAGCATATATATATTAGGAGCAATAGAGAATTTCACAGAAAAAAATGAGAGAAGTTATATCTGTGTTTCAGGTAGGAGTTATGGCTCTATCAGACATTTTGCATTGAATTAAAAATCAGGCATTAAAGAATTAAAAAAAAAGAGGAAAAAAGACATCAGAAAATGTGGGGTCTGTCAACCAGATATAAAATGGCTCTAATGGCTGTTTCTATGGCAACTAAAAATGAATGGCTCTGAAGATAAACTCAGTATTTTTTCTAAGCAGAGGCAGTAAGGTTGCTGTCTGCTGCCACACACTCCAAATATTCTCTGCCCCAAGGTTAAACATGTAAAGATTCAGTATCACTACCATATAATTTTGCACAGGTGAACTGCAACAGCTTGTAGTTGACAGGATTGCATCTGTGAAAGATTCAATTCTCTGCCCTGAGCAGTAAAACAGGCCCCTGGTTCACTGAAACTAAGTGATTTATTTTCTGAACCGATGCCCCCCAGTGCTCACCCATCTTTTACATTTGCCAAAGCCATACTCAGCAGTTTTTAAGATAAGTTTATTACACATCATTGCTACAAGATTCACAGCACCCTTCCAAGAGCAGCTGAAGTCCTACAAGCACTCAAGTGGAGACTGCCACTGGAGGAAGGGAAGCTGGCCTTCTGCAACCTCTCCTCCTCTGCCTGCACCTTCCCTGTGTGCATTGGCTGGCTCACAATAAAATTTAATCCTGAATACCCCTGACTGGGTAGGACAGATAAGAGTTTGTTAATTCTGGGTCTCTCTATCCTATTATCAATGCTCTCCCTGCTCATGTTATCACAGAGCATGCAACACATGCTCACTGTTTCATGCAATAAAAAACATCTCCTGGTAAGCTGCAACATGGCCATCCCATTCTTCCAGACCCTTTGAAGTGAGGAAAAGCAGGCAAAAGAGCAATTATGACTTGTGGGCCACAATGGTACTATGTGTGAACTGTTCAAAACCAAGGGCCAGAGATTTGTGGAGAGGAAAGAGACTTGTCTGCAGGGGACCAGGTGTAAAGAAAGTAGCTGCAAATCCCTCTGCACTGCTTGGCAATCTCTTAATTAGCAGTAAAGTCCTAATTTATGTAGACATTGGAGAACTGGGTCACAGCAGTGATCTGATTCAAAATGGTAAAAAGAATAAGGCTGCCATGAGCCTTTAGGATCCTTTGTGTGAATAGGTGGGAGTGGTGGAGGCTGCACACTTAAGGGTCTGGGAAGGGCAGGGTGACTTCTTTCAGTGGTGATTCTGGTTTATGGTTCCAAACAACTGTGAATATAAGGTCTTGCTTGGCACCTTAGCTTTTCTGTTTTGTTGAAGTTTCGCTGTTTTTTTTTCCCTCAGAAGTTCTGGTGCTATAGCCAGTGAAAAATTGCTTTTGTTTTTTCTTCAGGTGTGTGCTATAAACATGTCGAACAGAGGACTTTAAAGCAGGAGTGCCTTCAAGCAGTAACATATTTCAAACCAGCTTACTAAAAAGCCCAGTGTCAAACCAGCTGACGTGGAATTAAGTCCTTAGGAATCCCCATCTGAGACACAACCAACTTGCATCAGTCTTTATATGAGACAACTTCTCAGTGAACTACAGTATTGTGTTTTATTAAGGTCTGTACTCCATTGCTCAGTAAAACTTCCAACAGGAGAATCATTCACAACACAAGTAAAAAGGGGCAGTGTGCACAATGCAGTTCACTGGAAAGAGAGTATTAACCAGCTGTAAATCTCTGAGGCCCTTTCAGTGCAGCTATCAGCTGCCAAAAGGTCTGAGGAATCAGCAGGAAGGGCAGGCTGGTTTGAAGAAGTAAAGAGCAAAGAGAAGGGAGCCCCATCAGTGTAAGACACAAAGCACTATGGTATTGTATTAAATTTGATGTTGGGTGATGCAACCAGGTGCATTTTGGATGCTAATTCTCCTGACTTTACTTGGAAGCAAAGGTGTTGAGAAAATATGAAATACCTTTTGGCTACAGCTTCAGTGAATTAGTGGGTAATAGTAATAGTGGTAAATTAGTGATATACTAGAGTATCAACAGAAATCATATCCTACAAAGCCTCACTTTTCAGGGTTGTGGTTTCTTTCTCTGCATCTAGAAAACTAAAGCCCAAAACAGAAATAGTGCTTTTACTTCATTCTGGTATGTGATGTATTAACATATTTGCATGAGAGTCTCTGGAACATAATTACCTCTGGTTTAACAAACACATAGAAAAGCGAGATGATTGCATGTCATTGATTACAGTAATTTCACACGTATAAGGTGCCCCGGAGTATAAGGTACACTTCCGGGTTGCCGGCAAGTCCCGTACTTTTGCATATATAAGGTGCACTGGCGTATAAAGCGCACTTATTTTCCCCCCAGTGAGGATCGGTGCTCAACAAAGTAACAAATTAGTAATGGATCACAGGGTTTACTGGCAGGTGCTCAATTTGCAAACAGTTTTCACGTATCGGCGTAGCCTTTAAACGCAGCCCCAGGTGCTCTTCCCATGCCATGAATCTCCCTCGCTGTGCTGTCCCCCATCGCTGCAGAGCTGCCCCTTGCTGCGGCACCGCCCATCACTGCGCTGGCCCCTTGCCACAGAGCCACCCCGTGCCGTGGCACCGCCCCTTGCCATGCCACCCCCCCTCGCTGTGGAGCCACCCTGTGCCGTGGCACCACCCCCTCTCACCGCGGATCCGCCCTGTGCCGCGACATGCCCTCTCACCATGCTGCCCTGCTTCGCTGTGGCGCCTGCCGCAGCGGCTGCCCCCTCTTGCACTTCCAGGTTGGCAATTTCCCAAACTTTGTCCACCGGCCTATAAGGCGCACTTTCAGGTTCGGATCAAAACTTCAGTCAAAAAGGTGCACCTTATATGCCTGAAATTACTGCACTCTACAGGGCTGTCCAGAGTACTGCAGCCCCATGAACATGGTCAGCAACTGCACCTGTCCTAAGAGCTGGTTATGTCCCAGCCATGATACCAACGTGCCTGAAAGATCTCTGAAGGCTATTCTCTATCTGCCTTTACCTTGCTTGAATTGGGGGAACTCTCTCTGGCTAACATGTCTTTTCAGCACGTTCCAGTTATCTACAAAATGACAAGCTTTTCATGCCTAGTTCTGTCTCTGAGATTGCGATATTAATGTACTGGGATATTTCATGTATGCTCATTGTACTGGAGCATTGGGATTTCTTTTTATGGAAATCTCCAACTTTGCATCCCTGCTCTGTCAGGTGGGCACAAAATTCAACTTTGTGGCATCTCTTTTGGTAGGAAGTATTTAAGATTAGAAGAAAGTACATTCAATGGGACAGAATAGAGAAAAAAAAGCCTTCTGTTTGGCCATCCTGAACTCAAAAAGTCTTCATTGTAGTTTGTATGTCTGTCTGATTTCCTAAAATTATATCCTAGCTTTGCTGTTTTCACTCTGAATGTCCTTCCATTTATATTCATGTATCATATGACTTTGAGTGCTTGTAAACTCATAGATTGATTTGAATACTGTTATGATGGAATATAAATGAAAATTAAGCTCAGGAGAGGGAAATTTTATAATAGGTCTGGACTCTCTGTGTCTATTACTACAGTAGATGGCACTGTAACTTAAGTCAAATGAATAAGTCCTCTGGACTGGGGATCTCACAGACCTCTAAATAGCATTCTTTAAGCAATTTTAAAGAACACTCCCACAAGGAGTAAGGATCAGGCTTTTGGACATGCATCTATGTTGTGGTCAAATTCCGGTTTTAGATTTTTCAGGTCAAATTGTTTTCTTAGGAAAACTCTGAATCATGCATTTACATAATAGCTTTTCCATCTGCTTGCATTTCTCAACTCAGAGAGTTTTTTGTTATTTTTAATATTTCACCTGGAAACACATGCATCTTGTTTTCTTTATTAATTTCTGTTACAATTTTGGGCTGCTATCAGCAACATACAACATAATGATCTAAACTTGCTATCTTGTTATTACTAACTGGAACAGTCACATCTTGCTGTAAATTGGGAGGATCACATCCTGGAAAGATACTGCAAGCACTTGGTATTTACACATTAATAAGACTTACCTGATCTAGAATTGTATATTTGTCTCTATATCCCTAATATTAGAGCATCCCAAAATTGTTTAGTGATTGGGCTCTCATAATATCCCAGGAGGCAGAACAGCGATGTTATTCATACATCTAAATAGAAAATCAAAGAGGAGAGAGACCAAATAACTTCACCTCATTCACACAGGGACCGTGTTAGAATGGAGACTTGCATTATATATGGAAAATATTTTTTCTCAGCTGTACATAGAGCATGTTTCGATTCTGCATATTTCATGTGAAGAAAAGTACACTTTTCTCTGCACTATTATTTAGGTTATTCAGGTGTTTTACAGAATAAGGCTTGGTCTAATGTGATTGCTGCTGTTAAGCCTTTGGCAAAGGCCTTAATGTTGATATCCAAAATAAAGGTGGTTAGACCAACCTCAGGCATTTGTAGCTGTTACTAAACCGTTTTCTTGTTACTAAACTTCTTCTGGTGTATGGAGGAAAATCATAGAGCTGTAAATAATTCAATTCTCTGGCTTGATAATATATTTAAAAGACAAACTGAATCTCTGCAAGTGGCAGAGGAAGAATTCCACAAGAAAGCATAAGAGATGTAAATCTTCCCATGATGTATCGTTTTATTGTCCAGTGTATACTGAAATACAGCTGTGGCTGCTACTGCATTCCATCAGGGTCATCACTCTCTTCAAGATAATTTTAGTTATGTATGGACCTTTGTTTCTTCACTAATGCACAGCCACGATGAAACCAGATCTTGAGGTGTAAAGTTTTTTCCTGGTGTTCAAAAAGAAATCCAGAAAGGACTCTAGGATTTTTTACCATGTTTTGTTGGTGTCTTTATGTCTATATTCATCAAACCAATTATGCTACTGATAGTACTTCCTATAATGCAAGGATGTGGTTTTATCAAGTATAGCAAAAATAATTTTAAGACAACAACAGCTAAATCTTAGGAATACTATTAATTTGGCAAAGACTTCACAAAGCCTTTCCAAAAGCTAAATCTTCTGTGATTTATTTGCACTGGGGTACATTAGATTGCCAGAATGAAAGCCGAGAACACACTTTCATGAGAAGAAAGAAAATTCTTAGAACTGTTATTCACAATGTATTTTTTTCTTAAAACTGATAATCTTTTTCTTACCTTGACACATAAGCAATCGTAGGAAACCTCAAATGAGCAACTACTCAAGACATAATTTGACACAGTAAACAACTTGGCCTGGATAATCTAAATTGTTGAAACAGTAAAAGAGTGAATCTATATAAGTGCAAACTGCAGGCATGGGGTTTATTCCAAGAAGAGCAATTACCAAGGACTATTTTAAAATAAAAAATTGCACTGCAAATCTTGAAGGAAAATATGTCCTCTGTAGTTTCACAGGTGTCATGTACCTCATATTTAAACTCTTTGCATAATTATTGGTAACAGGCTTCTAAGTAAGATTTCCTGAGATAATCTTCAGAGGAACCTTACTCCATTAACAGGGGGCTCCTGAAATAGGTGCCTTCATTCAAACAATGTGAATGTTCTCCTTGGGCTGCTGTAATTTTTAAAATATATTTCACTGAAATATTACATATGTAACTTGTTTATCAGATGATACAGTTCATCATTAAACAACAAATATTAAATAAAAGTATAAAAATCCTTAGATCCAGAGTACTGCTTTAACTCTGAATGTTTCTAGTTTACCATAAGCCATTTATATACATAATTGAAAGAATAATCTTGAAAATGTATTTTTATAACAGTGATTATATTCATTTGATAGCCAAAATTATTCTTTTCATCTGACCATAACAGACTTAGAAACTAAAACAAGCTTGCAATGTATATACTGAATCTCTGTTTGATTCTACTGTGCCAGAACTTATATTAAGATTTTTATTTCTTCCACAAGTCCTGTGAGGTCATGAAAAGACTTGAAAAAAAATTCTTCAGTACCAATTCCATATGGGTAGACAGTGTAACTCTGCTTTTCATCCCTAGAAGATTCTGAGATGACTTATACTAACAATTCTGCTTATAGGAAAATTAATTTAAAATTGCTTATATCACTTTTTAAACACATTATTTGTGTGCATCCTTTCTAGGATAAAACTTACATTAAATTTTCTTCCTTAAAAACAGATTAATCAAGAGAGTGCCTATCCCTGATCTTTACTTATGTCTTCAGCTTTCTCTTCATTTGAAGCTGGAAAAAATTGTCCTTTATACTTCTTTTGTGGGAATGGAACTCCTATGCAAAACTGATATAAAACTGAAGCCTTATGTTTTAAAATGTTTTCTGAGAGCTAAATTTGTGTACTGAGCCACTGTACACTCTGGCTCAGTTTTAATCTGGTAAGAAGTGAAATTTTTTATCTATAATGATCAGGGAAATATGGTCTACAGATAAAAATTAAATTTTTTCTCTTTCCTCTTATGGGGAACAAAGATATTTTTATATGCAGTAAAAAATGTTTCTTAATCTAGGATTTTTTTTTTTTAAAGTAGAAGAATTTATAAATGTTTTATACTGCATTTAGTGCACTTACCATAAATAGTAATTTTATAATAATTATTTTATTTCACATATTACCTGATATGTGACCATATTGACCATGACTGACATGGGAGTTATTGGCATTTGTTATTAATTTTTCTTTAATTTTTATGGGAAATTCAACATTTAAGTACTCAGTAGCTTACTGTTTTCTTTTAGGCATGTTGATATTACACCTGCTATGATGAATTTAACAGCCATAAGCCAAACGAAGCACATTCACGTAACAGAAAAGCTTAAGAAAGCAGGAGGGAAGACTTCAATGTAACACTTCCATTTGGAGATGGCAGTAATGGACAATCATATGGGGTTTTTGCTTCTGTAAAGCTTGGTGCTGTGCCAAAGCTATCAGAGTTTTCAACTGCTTTTTTACCCAACTTCAAAAGCATCTCCCAAATCCTCAGCAAACTCTTCAGTCTTAATTGAAAACAACTCATTGCCTGTATTTTCTGAAATGAGAGAAAATATCAAAATATTTATCTTAGAGACAAAATATTGCATCAAACTGTGTCCTGTAGATAATTTGTTGGCACAACAGGAAACTTGGCTGGAAAAGGGAGGTGATTATGTAAAAAAGATTTATGACTTACACATTTCTCTGCACTGGAGTCAAATCTCTAAGTAAACGAACACTTCTTCAGGTTCTGTCTTATATTGTGTCATTTTAGTGTCTGTGTGGATGAAGGTGAGAGGAACATCAGGGAGGATTATCCTGAAGAAACAGCAGACTTTTCTGTTTGCTTTCAGATATTTTAGGTAATGCTTCACCAACATAAAAAATAGGTGTGAGCTTTTAATAGTTAGCTGGATCTCAGAATAGGCTAAGCATGAGATAAGAAGATAGGGCATTTTAAAAACCCCTAGAAACTATTATAATCGTTCTGGTGATTTAAATGCAGCAGCTTTTGAAATTAATGCAAACCTCAGGAAGCAAAAGAGCATATTGGTGAGGTGACAGATGCTAATGGTGGATTAAATCTAATAGAGGAATAAAAAGGTCACTTCTGCAGGAGACAGGCATACCTCTCCCAGTAGAGCTTGAGTTTCTCAAATGAGCTTTTGTTGTGTTCATGCTCACAAGGGGAATGCTTAATGTGGATAATCTCTCTAATCACTGTGCAATCTGAAAGTTTATTTTTTCTGGAAAGGGCGCACAAAAGCTCATGAGAGAGCATGAAAAGGGGGTGAACTCTGAATAGCTGTAAACTGAGGGGCTAGAAAAATCCTGTCCTTGTAGGGCAGTGGAAAGAAACAGAAGAAGGAAGGAATATTAACCTGAGAACAATGGGTAATACAGCAAGCATGTTACACGAGGCATGGAATGCTTTGTGAGGGAATCAGTGGGAGTTGTATGCTGTGTCTATGGCTGGCAACAGAGACTCTCAGGACAGCAATGAACAGTATTGAACTGAGGAAAGATGTCACCAGATGTTTTTTCTCCTCTCTTGCATTCATCATTCTTTTGTCTGCTCTGATTTCTCTTTGGTTTATAGCCTGTACTTTGACCCTTCTGTGTGTGAACAGGTACACCTCTAAAAGCGTTCTTAGTCCTATATGCTGGGAGCTTGGAATTATGGTAACTGAAATGTTTTCTCTGTGCATTCCAGGGTGGGTGGGGAGGAGAGATAACTTTAATGTGTATTTTTAGAGATGTTTTGCAAAAATATTTAAACTGTCTGCATTGTTAGTTGGAATAGTTAAAATTAAAACTGTAACTTCAAGGAAAACAAGGATATTGGATGCATTTCATTGGTTTACACAACCAGGACTTACAGCAGTGTGTAGGTTATTTAATATTTATCCCCATAGCCATTGAAAAAAAATATATCTCTCTAACTATCCACTACATAGTCCTAGAATCCCAGGATTACCTAATAACTGAAACTGGAAGACATGTCAGGAAGTCTGCAGCCCAGGGGCTGCTCCAAGTAACACGAGCCATTAGTTCATAAAAGGTTACTCGCGGGTCATTCCATTGGATCTTGAAAACTTCGAAAGATGGAGGCTGCCCAGCATCTCTGGAAAAGCTGTTCTGTTGTTTGGCTTCCCTCAATGTGAAAAATGTGTGTACATATACTGGTGTGTGTTGAGTTTGTGAGACAATGTTTTGGGAGAAGAGGGGCTACAGGGGTGACTTCTTTAAGGACCTGCCAGAAGCTTCCTCCATGTCCAACAGAGTCAATGTCAGCTCACTCCAGGATGGACTTACTGCTGGCCAGGGCTGAGCCCATCAGTGAAGGCAGCTTTGACACAGTGTGTTGAAGGAGGGGAAAGAAACCACTGCACAGGAGCAATTGCAGTCAGAAGACAGAGGAGCCAGAACACAGGAGAGAAACAGCTCTGCAGACACTGTGGTCAGAGAAGGGGGAAGAGGCGCTCCAGGCAGAGAAGCAGATTCCCCGGCAGCCTGTGTGCAGCCCGTGGTGAGAAAGGCTGTGTCCCTGCAGCCCATGGAGGGCCATGGTGGAGCAGAGATCCACCTGCAGCCCATGGAGACCCCACACCAAAGCAGGTGGATACCCAAAGGAGGCTGTGAACCCATGGGGATCCCCATGTGGCCCTGTGGGGGACCATGCTGGAGCCGTTTGTTCCTGAAGGAACAACCCTGCTGCAGTTCACAAGGAGCTGCAGCCTGTGGGAAGGGCCAACAGTAGAGAATTTCATGCAGGAATGTCTCCTATGTGAGGGACCTTATGTTGGAGCAGGGGAAGAGTGTGAACAGTTGTCCTCTTGAGGAATAAAGAGAAGCACAACCAGCATGTGATGAACTGACCGCAGCTCCCATTCCCCATCTCTCTGCACTGCCAATGTGGAGGAGGTAAAAAATTGGGAGTGTAACTGAGCCCTGACACTAGAAGAAGGGAGGATTTGCAGAAAAGTGTTTTAAGGTTTGTTTTTTTTTACTCATTATCCTACTCTGATTGGATTGGTGATAAATTTAACAGATTTCCAAAAGTCAAGTCTGTTTTGCCTGTGACAGAAATGAGTGAACAATCTCTCCCTTATCTCTACCCACGAGGCTTCAGTGGGCACCTGGCATCTAGCACATGGTGCATGCCAGTGAGACAGTATTGTTTTCAGGAAGACACACAGGACTGAAGCATACAAGGCTTCATGTCAATTCTTCAAAATATTAATACCGGAATTCCTGAATGATGTCTTTTAGCTGTTCTGTATGTTTATAAATATATATACTTGTGGAAGGATGAAGAGAAGGCAGAGGACTGCTGATTAAACAGAGTGCCTCAAAAATGTCCAGCTGGCTAGTACCCAAACCAGATTAATGTCTAAAAAAGGCTATAATCTGTACATTCAGGTGAGTATTTTATGATATGTAATACAAGAAACATCTGTGGCTCCAGCCAGCTTCTCATGAAAGGAAGTTCTGATTACAAAGCTGTCATAGCAGTCTAATGCTAATCTTTATACTTAATGGAAATTTCAAGGAGAGGAGAGCACTGAACAGTTCTTATCCTCTGGAGGTGGGAAGTGATGTGAATTGCAATCCTTCAAAACCCCAGAGACCCCAGAACATGATGATTCATGAGACTAGTTTAAAAATAGGGTGATTAAAAATAGTTAAAGTTCTTTTTGTTGGTATGCTAGTTTTAATCCATATAGTTCAAATTTTCTGGCTACATAGGTCTGAAATCTTTTGGAAAATGTAACTACTTAAAAAGCATATAAATAGCAACTGAGACCATTGTATAATCCCATAAAACCATGAACTTGGTTTTATACTGATGAATAGGGTTTTGATGCTGTAAAAGGGCCCTGGTAAGAGTCAGGCTCCAGAGTTTTTTTTCACCCAGATCAATACCTTCTACAGTAGGATGATAATTAAACCCACAAAAGCTGAGGCATGAGTTTCTGCTTTTTATTAACAGGAATCTGAGCTGAGAATAAAGCTGATGGTTTCATCTGAAGCACTGAATTCCTGATCCTGCTGTACAGATCATGCCTCTTTCCTAAGACATGTAAAGGGGCCAGCATGAGAAGATGGTTGAGTCTGACATGGGCAGTCTTCTGCCTGCTACTCTATGCACCCTGAGAGCTCGCCTGACATCAGTGCTGTGTGCTGCAGCTCCAGTCTGTCCTTGAAATGCCCTTTGCACTGTGATTTGGTGAGGTTACTGGAAAATGGTCGTACAGCTGTTTTCCTGAGTGCCTGTCTGTGTTCCAGAAACCATCTCAGTCACAGAGTGTTTAGGACTCTTCCAAAATACTTTTCTTTTTTTTCAGGGTGAAAAGGTTTTAGGGTGCCAGGGAAGATCTTGTGACAAAGCAAATCCTATCATCCTTCTTCAGATGTCATTTAAATTTGACTTAGTCAGAACTCCCACTGACTTCACTGAGCCACTTGAGATTTGGTGCTAGGTCATTAGCACATTGCAATCAGCTATGAAAGCAGCAACAGAGCTGAATCCCATAGAGTAACATCAGTGTAACATACATTATTTCCATCCAAGTAAAAAGGTCTTCCGTGACTTCCTTTTCTGGCCAAATCTAAATCTAAACACATTATTCATCTGTGCACAAGTCTGTTTGCTTTCCAAGCCAAAACTCACTAGAAAAACAGGAAATAAGATATAAAACTAGGTTGCTCTGCTCTGTTAATTTGTCAAAGCCACAAAATGTGTTTTTCATTAGCTTTCAAGTACAGGGTGAAATGTTTAGTGCATCTGTCTACCCATCTATCCATCCATCCATGCATCTGATTTTTTCTGAGCAGAGCAAAAGTTCAGCACAGTTTTCAGCTATATTGTTTGGCATCTTTTGTTTAGAGAAAGCAACTGATACCAAAATTTTGATTGTGATTTGATCTTAAAAATTTGTTTGTCCTTGTGAAAGTGGAGCAAAACTGAGTCAAGAAACTTATGCTTGAATATGTGGATCTGTTGGTGCCAGTCTCAATGGCTCAGGAGGCACAGTCCTTCCTAAGAACATCTGAGAGCAAAGGAAAGTCATCAGAAAAATCCCATCAATTTCCAAGTGCACTGCCTCACTCCTTAGAAAACACTCTTCACCATTTCCACATCCCTTAACTTGCAATCCCTTACCAAGCCTCCATGCAGTAAAACACCCTTCTGTCTCTTCTTCTACTGACTGGGTTTTCAGAACTGAATGAAATTATTTGGTGACTGATGACTTTTGGTAAGCTCTTAGAGATGTTGTAAAGGTATGCATACTGCATTTAAACCCTGGAAGCTGTGGAAATTTTGGAAGTCTGTGCTGAAAATGGAACTCCGTAAATTCAACATTGCTGTTTAATTTTGTAAACTCCAAAGTTGTATAGATGTGAGAAATGCTCATCACCAAGTCTCAATACACCCAAACACTCAAATTTTAAACAATTAATTTTACTAGAAATATATGTTTCACTTGCATGTCTATATTCACTGTGTTTGTAAGGACTACATGTGAGAGATCAGAAAGTCCCATTTACTTGCAAACATATTAATCCTAACTACAGACCTAGGCAACTCTAGGCAACTCGAGTTTTCCTCTTAATTTACTCAACTGGGTGTTGCTAAATACCATACACTCCAAAGAGTGTCCAAAAGTCTTAAGCAATTCCATTATTCTTCACAGAAGCAGAGTTTCAAGATTGAACCCAGGAGCAAAGCCAAACTATGTCCCAAATTGTACCTAGTTTTTGTGTCAGGAACATATTCTTTCAATCGTAATTGAGATGAGTTCAGATGTGGTGTTATACTTTGCCCTGGATTTTCCAAATCTGAACCACCATCTGTTGAAGATCACATCTATTCCTAAGGCTGGATGACCAGATCATGTGAAGAACTTCCATATTCACAGTGGACCATGATCACCCACGCCCAAAATTGTTACTCTTCATACTAGGGCTCAGATATGACTTCAGCTGTGGAGCCTCTAAAATCCTTGGCTTTCCAAAAGTTCTGAAGGTTCAGCCTCTGGACATTTGCAGAAACACTTCAATTTTGACAGCAATTTGTTTTCTGTCTCATGCATGAGCTGCTTGTGCCTCACCAGAATTCAGGAAGAAGAGTTTCTGTGCTGAGCTGTGTCTGGGGGTCTGCTCTCAAAGCCTGCTCTCTCACACACCAGTAGGCACAGTCGTGGCTGCTGTTTCCACTTAAATCATGGTGACACCATCACCCCTTTCTCACAGCACTGCCCCAGAGTTGCAGTTCTCTCCTTTCCCTGGAAGCATTAACAAACTCCTATTTCACATCTCTTTTAGAGGCTGCCTAACCACTAAACTGTGACTTACTCCACCTTCCAGTTCAGTCTGTGTCCCTGTGAATATAAGAATAAATCATTTCTGATGCCTAAGAGAATACCCAGACAGAGCCTGGCTTTGTGGGCAGGATGCAACTTGTCTGTCTGTTGGCTGTACATGAGCAATACAGGAGCCATAATAAGGCCAGTATGGGAAGAGAACCTGCCCTAGAGGCAACTCCAATGATACTGGAGAGAGACCGGTTCTCACTAGCTGCTGTTTCTCCAGACAGTGGCTGAGACTTGCCACTGGCAGCAGTGGGACAGCTGGAGAAAGCTGGGAAGGAGGACAGTGAGGGGGTGTGGGAGGGTGGGGAGTGGGCACCAGCAGCAATTGGAGGCAACTGGAGGGGACTGGAAGGAGACAGAAAGTGTCTCAGAGGTATGAGTGTGCCCACCTCCCTCCCCATCCTCTGCTCCGTGCAATCTCAGTGACAAACAGAGCAGTGTGGCTGGACCTGCATGTCAAAGAAGGCAGCATTGGTGAAAGCCTTTTGCTGTGGTATTGATTAAACCACAAACAACTTTCTGGGAGCAGTTATTGGAGCTGAGGTGGATGCCAACCTGGGCAGCACTCCCCCTTCCACTGGCCCTTTTGCTAGCCTTGGATGTTTCCTGCACCAGTGGGTGCTGAGCACGCTGTGCAAATACATCCACACTTCCCAGGCATGTTCCCTAACTGAGGATGTGTCTGGCCATAATGATGTTGTCTCTGTGATTTATCGTTTTCCAGACACTCTCATCAACATCATTGTGTTCTCAGTGAGATGTTATGTGCTGGGGGAGTGGGAGGCTTCATCAGAGTCCTTCTTCCACATTCTTCATAAGCAGGCAGCCTCTTTCGTTCTGCCTTGCAAAGCAAAGGTTCAGATATCAGGGGAAAAATCTAACTTCTGGGATAAATTGTAAGCTTTTGCAGCTTGAAGCACGGACAATCAAGTCCAGTGACTGATTCTTTATTAGACTTTTAAGTCCAGGTTCATGCATGGGAGGTCTGGACTCATATGGTGCATGAAACTGAGCAAAGGACCACAGAGAATAAGGGATTAAATCAAAGGGAGAGCAGGGTGGTGAAAACCGTGGGAAAGAAGAGCATGTGGGAAGAAAGAAGGGAGGAAGAAAGGGGAGATAGGAAGGTACAGCCAGTTGAAGAATAGAAATAGGTTAGTGGGTGATTGTACAGATGGTGTGGATCATCATGTGCTGATCCCTTCCACTCTGTTGACTGCTGGAGCTATCATTTAACATTTTTTCATAATATCTTACTGAAAATAGAAGTAACTCTATTTCCAGGAGGTGAGCTGTTGAAAGTTAAAGAAACCAGAAACCAGTAGCTTTTGGAAGAGATGTAGCTCCTCACTGATCTGAAAGTAGAGCTGAACTGGAAACTTCATTAAGAAGTTTATGTCCTTGCCACCTGGCAGATTTCCTACTTTTTAAAGGGGTGATTACAGTCCCATAATGTGTTTTGCTAAATTGCAGGAAATTATTATTTTTAGTGTGGCATCCCCAAAAGAATTCTTTCAACTGAGTGTATTTTTTTACTCTGATAGTTAGAGATGTGTAAATATCAGTACATGGTATTTGCAATTGGAGCCAGGTGCAGAGCTTTTCCCAATTTAAATTCACCATCTCCTAGGCATCTGAGCACTTTTGTAAGGAACAGGAAGACAAGCTTCAAGGGTTTGTCTTTGCTCGTGGGCTGCAGGATTTGGCTAGTTCAGAGGATATATCTGTCTGAAGACTCTTCTGGATTTGGGCAGGGATCTCTTGTACTTCATTTTCCACCACAAATATCCCCCTTGAGGTTCATTTGTCTGTCCCACTAGTGTTGCCAAGAAGAACTAATTGAAGTAACATCTAACAGCATTGTTGGATGCTGTGATTTTAATTTCCAAAGTGACTACAGTAATTTTTTTCAGCTGGGCCTTGCTGCTCTTGTTGGCAGCCATCTTGTTTGAAATGATGACTCCCCATTCCTCTTGTTGATGGTATTTTTAAATCTTGAGGCACCAGCTGTTCTAGTTTGGAGGATTTAGATAAAATCTCTGGAGGTAAATGAGTATCCAGAGACATCTGACCCTGGCAGGATATGTTTCTCAAGACCACACAGCCTACCTGGAGTCCCACAGAGGTGGCTATATTTTGCTTTGGCTGCCAGGTGTAGCAGCAGCCTAAAGGCAGGTTTTACTATGTGATCGTATAATTTCCTATACATTGTCATTTAGACCTCAGTTTTGCTGATGAACCACCAGAGTCACATCAGGCACTACAGGGAAAAAAGCCCCATCAACTCAATCACCATGACTGTATCCGTAACATAACCATCTGTTAGAAGGAGCTGAGTGTGTACACTACAGGGAGATCACCAAGCAAAGCTCTGTACAAACCAGAACAAGTCAAGCCCACCCAGGTACTGCTGGTAAGGCAGAGCAGAAAGAGCCTCCACGGTCTTTGTGTGTCGCATTTACCTCTGTGACTTTGGAATGAAGAGTCCTGGAAACCAAAGAGATGTGTGATCACAGCAGCACAGTTAGTGGCATATTTCCAAATAAAACCAGAAGAATAATCACATTAGAGCATTTAAATTATTTATGTCTTCTTCATCAAGTTGGTTTCTCTAAGAATGCATTTTATCTGTATCTCATTAAGAAGGATTAATACCTATAGTCATGACTGGATGGATAGTGTTGCATAGACAACATTCTCATGACTCCAACATCAACATGTAGAACTGCTGTAATCCAGACCTGGAACTGTTCACTAAACAAAAACAGACCCTGACTTTGCTCTCAGTTTTTAAATCTGATTGCAAATCCCTTTTTTTTTTTCCCCCTGAATGCTGCTCATCATTCCAGTAAGACTGGAAATCTTAATTAATTTATCAGTTTTAATTTATCTCCAGGGAACAGTTTCCTGCTATGAAATTTATTTCCAGGGAACAGTTTCACAGTTATGCCTGCTGTCAGAATTTTTCAAACTGGAGATGTATCAACTAAAATGGTGTCATATGTTCCTCATAACTGTGTGTGCTGTGACAAAAAGATAGAAGAGGGAGATTTATTGGAAGAAGACTGCCAGATGCTTTCCAGAGAGTGGAGAAAGCTCTGAACTGGGTGAGTCCCTGTTCTTTACCAAGCCAGTAAAGTTCAGGCGTTGGAACTAATGCTGCATGTGTATTTGAAGGTTTGAGAGGGAGACAATGAATAATAAAATATCTTAATTGCATGGGGATACAATTAGCTACAAAATCAAAACATAAGGGCTTGGGGTTCTTTGTCAAATTAAAGCACGTCTCATTATATAAATATAGGCATAAGAAGATCTTCAGCATTCAAATTTTATATTAATAATGTGTCTTTCATAATTTACAGAGACTGTGAGTTTTAGAAATCAGTTTCTCATTTATCCCCTTGCTGCTGCTGGAATAAACTAGAACTCTGAGTTCCCAGGTAACAGCTAGGTAGCAATCACCTAGTGATCAGTGCACGTAGTTCATATGAAAGGTCAGGTTTGTTCCTGAGCTGACCAGGCTGCTGTCTCCCACTAAACATACAGACCTTTCCGAACAAGAAAATAATTTTTCTACTCCCTGTTCTTGGAGGAAAAGGCACAAGAGAGAAACCATGTGAGAAACTACCAACAGGAATACAGAAAGCTATACTCGTCTAGAGAAATATGAGCATGTGAAAGAAAACCTCCCGAGAAAGGAATTATCTAGAATTTACACAAAAAGTCTGCCTGGGGCCTTCCCAGTAAAAATTTAATCGCTGTTAAGTGTTCACCATTCTAGTGGAATTTTGGGGTGAAAAGTGAACAAGAAATTCTTGGAAGCTGCTGCATATTAGGATCTTTTTTTTATTAGCTGCCAGATACTGGCTTATCCAGCAGCATGATGAAGAAATCTGGATACAATAGATCTATTCTGATCTCAAAAAAAAAAAAAAAACAAACCCAAACCAAAAATCCCGAACAAGGTAGATGAAAGAGAGAGAACCATTTACTTTTATTGGGGTCTTTTTATTATCTTTTCATTTGCTGATTTATTTTTGCATTCATGGAATCTGTAACACAGCTTCCAAAAATTTTTGGAAGAAAAAGAGAGCAAAAAAGTTCCCAGTTGTTAGTAAATTTAGGGCAATTAAAATGAGGGGTTCAAAGTAAGAAAATCTGAGATCTATCAGAATAAAAAAAATTGTTCAGGCTTAATGATAATAATGTTATGAAATTTAGTAATGCTTTTTCAATTAAATATGTGAATACATGCACAGATGAGACCTGACAGGAATGTGCACATCAGCAGCACAATAGCCAGTGGAAAGAAAAGAAAAAGAGAGACATTTAAAATGAGAACCCAAATAAGCACTGTTGATACTGAAATGATTAAGAGCTGAGACAACCATGGGGATAGCAGTATGAAGAAGAAAAGATGAATCACTTAATTATAGAAATGCTTATTATGGTAAAAAGTACTTGGTGCAGCATCATGTGTAGTCTTGTAACACTGAGGTTAGAAAAGAAGGTCCCTTTGTACAGGGCTATTTTGAGAATATTTTAGAATGTTTTTGGGAGGAAACTGATGGAAAGGAAATATACGATCAAAATCAGAGGCTGTGTGTTTTTGAGGGGATTTTGGGAGTTAGGTGTTTTTGTTTTGTTAAATAGTTGCTGTTTTTTGGTTTGGTTTTGGTTTTTTGTGGTTTTTTTATTTGTTTGTTTAGTTGGGTTTGTTTGTTTTAATTTTTGTTTGGTTTTTTGGCTAAACTGTTTGTCTAACTGTTGTTAGAAATGTGCAACAATATTAAAAGAAAAGTATGTTGCCATTGGGATCATACAGCTGAGAATTGACCTGCTTGCTCGGGGTGTGGTAACCCAAAATACATACTGTTTTAATCTTGCTGGTTATCTGTCAAAATAGATTAGAGCAAGAGAAAGCTTTCTGCATGATTTTACTTTCCAGATATTGCTGTCTTAAATTGCAAATCAGTAGAATATCTGTGAAGTCTCATACCTATAGCTGTCAGATCATTGCTTGTATTTTAACTTACAGTAATTTCACAATTATAAGATGCACCTTTTTCATTGAAGAATCCAGCCTACCCCAGTAGTGCGGCTTATATTCAGGTGCGGCTTATATATGGACAAATCCCGTGGTCTACCGGCTACTGGGAGGTGCAGCTTATAATCAAGTGCGGCTTATAAGTGTGAAATTACTGTAATCATATGTGGCTTTATAGATTGTATAGAAATGGATGTGTGGAGTAGTGTATGTCAATCTTTGCAATGCAAAAAGTGACAAAGATTTCTGTATTTTAGTAAAATCTCCATGAAGGATCATGATTACAATTATGATAGGCATGGAAATTATCGTCAAACTACATCAGAAAAGGCAGTTGTTTGTTAACTTTAAACCAATGCCTTTAGGTATCCCTAAACTACTGAGGTACATGCTAAAGCATCCTATCTTTACTGGATTAATGAGCTAGGTAGCTTTCCAGAAATTAGATTATTCATATTGCAGCCATTGTGGGAATCCCTGGCATCTCTCCTAATGGTGCCTTTCCCACAGCTGCAGGCATTTTCAAATGGAGCTTTTTCTTTTACAGTTGTCATTTTAATTGTAATAATGACTTTGTTAACTGTGCAAGTTGTTTTGATGACAAAAACAAAATGCTTAGCAAAAGGAGTAGTTGATTTTGATCCACCAAAGCTCTGTGTTACAGGCCATCCACAGGTCAGTAATTGTCATTGCAAGACAGGACCAAGTGGGAAATAACACGTAACTCCTAGGAGATCCTTTGCTCAGTCCTGTCAGAAGCTTTTAGCTAAAATGATGTTTGCAATATCCTCTCTGTTCTTGTGAGTGACAAAGGTTACATTTTGCAGACTACCAGAAGGGGAAGCTTTGTTTGCCTTTACTAACAGTGTGCATGTAATGTTAGAAATAATGCCTGCTGTCGGATAGGGGACAGTGATGTCATGGGCTGTCCCTGCAGTGGTTTCTCTTGCAGTCACAGACTTCTCCGCTCATCCTTGCTTTTCAGAGCAGCAAGTTTGTGATGCAACAGGACAGATTTTATAGAAATTTCCCTTCAACTGAAAAAAAAAGATTCTAAGGCCAAATTCATGTGTACCAGAATGGAAAGTGATGGTGGGAAACAGTGTCACAAAGCATATAGTCAGAGAAATGGAAACAAAACTGCAGTGTCCTGGACCTCAGAGCAGTCCAGATAGAATCAGTGAAAGGACAAGATTAGTGATGTGCATCCCAGAAAGGCAGGACAAAAGCCCTACTGTAGCTTATTTCTGTGAGTACAGAAGACTAACACAGTAACAGCCTGTACCAGAAGGCAATGGTGCTGTGTTAATGGCTTATAGACAATATTAAACCTTTCAGAACATAGATAAATACCTCTGCAAAGCAGGGTGAGTTTGAAAAGGCTGCTAGCGAAGGGTAAGGGAGTCTCATGTGTCAGTGTTCTCAGAAAATTTGTTCAAAAAGCTGTCTAGAAGAGTCCTTGTCATAACAAAACTATGCAATACCTAGGATCAGCTTGAGGCAGCCCACAAGCCACCACAGACAGAGATGATTATTGTTTGATGAGGGACAACTGTTGTGTGACTCTTCCCTCAATGTGTTAATTATTCAGAATTATTTACACCATAGTTTTCAAGAGCCTGGTGTTCCCAAGTTATCCTCAGTAGTCTTAGAATGACAAGCAGTGGATTTAACAGTCTATTTCACAGGAAAATTGAAGGGCCTTATCCTGTACTACTGGGCAAATAGTCTTCTCAAATGTAACAACACTTTTTGGCAGTTGTAACAATATTTTAAAACTAGCGAATCCTCCTGGACAATATCTTCATACATTTTAAATACACTGTATTTGCCTAAATACAGTTTAAGGAAAACAGCAGCATTTTCAGCACTCCATGCAGGGCTATAGTAAACGTACTCGCTTTTTCTGGGTTTGTTTGCAGGATGTAACCCCAGAGTCACTATATGCTTCTTACATATTATAATTTAGTGTCTCATTTTGCCAAAGCATTGGGCAGATCATTTTGAAATGTTTATAAAATGTGTTTTAAGCAAACAGAGCAATTTTGATCTTTCCTTAAATCTACAAGTTGAAAGAGCCAAAGGTGAAACAAGATTGCTTCAAACTCTTTTCTGTGTCCTGAAGCAATCTTACACTGGCAGGATAAACATTTTATTTGATGATTCAATTAAAAGTCTTTTCTGAATGTAATGAAGTGACACTATCATTTTGTGATAGTGGAGTTTGTTAAAGGAAATTTTAATGAAAGGCTCTTTTGTTCTGCCTTTACTATTTGTAAAATTTGTCAATTTATATCATGCACAGCCTAAGTGTTTTAACTAGAGATGAATCTAAGGTTCTATTTTTTTCAGTCTTTTTGAAGTGGGCTGTATTAAGTTTGTCCTTTTTACAGAGAAAAGGATGAGTCAAGATAGCCAGTTCCAAGAATGCATTTAGTGTCAGGGTCTGAATTACATGACCTAGCAAAATAATTTAGTGTATTTACTTTGTATTATAATCTTCTTATTATTAAATATTAAATTAATATTATTAATATTAATAATTATTTTTATTTTAGTGTCCTGATAATGTCATTTCTCCACATACATCCAGCCATTCTTTATATTCCAGTATTTAATATAATTACTTTCTACTCCAAGTATCTCCTTCTTTATGAAACTTATGCTTAATCTGTTTTGATTTACTTCAGGCCTTACATAAGCATATATATGTCTCAGGAACTTGAGGGTTCTTGCTTTCGTTTATGGAAACTTGAATTTGACCAACTGCTTTCTTTGCAAATAAGGAATAATAACAACAAGGAACTTAGGTCATTAGTCATGAACCATGTCATCTCAGGGTGACACTTCACAGGACAAAACACCTTTTCCTTGTTTTGGATTTTTCATGTGGAAAATTAGATTTAAACTCGGTTCACTAAAAAAGTATCATTGGAAACGAAAGTATCCATGCAGCCTTTTCCTGGATTTTTCTTCACACTCCACAGGAGTCACCTCCCACAGGCTTAGGACTTGTTGGCCTTTGCCAATTGCCTCGTCAATAACTGTTCCTTAGAAGGTGATGCCAGCTGCTTGGTTTCCCTACCCTCTAATTCCAGGCTCCTAGCCCTGTTACCCAGCATCTGAGCAGTCAGGTGGTCACCTGCTCACCTCACTGATGGCTGAAATCTTTTGCAAATCCCACAGCTCACTCAGGAATAGGGACTGAGTTCCCAAACAAGAGTCCCTCTTGTTCCACCTCTTCCTCCTGTTCTTGTGATGGTCCTGCTTTGTTTGCCTTTACTAAACAAGCTCTCTTGTGTCCATTTCTTCTGGTGAAAAAGGGTGACTGATGCTGGCAGGGTTGGTGCTCTGCTTCAGGGTTTGGGGCCAGGGTTGCAGCAGCTGCAGTGCCTGTCACTTTGTCATCAAATCCAGGGAGATCCTTTTCGTTGAGGATGCTGAAGAGTGTTGAACTGGGCTCTGTAGGCCTGGGCCAGGACCCAGTACATTGCAGTGGTGTGTGTCTCTCTGGAACTGCCAGGCTGATGGCATCCTTTTTCCAAGTATTTTCCTAGTTTTTCTGCATCCTGCACTCGTTCAGGGGGAGGTTCCAGAATGCTGGAGGTACCCACTGTCCTAGGCACTTGTCCACACTACCCCACACCCCTGTCCACTCAGAGCTGTCCAATCTCAGCACAGACCTCTGGGTGGTTTTTCAAATACAGTAATTTCACACTTATAAGCCACACCTGGTTATAAGCTGCACTTCCGGGATCGGTTGAAACTTCACTCAGAAAGGTGTTCAACAAGACCTGGAACACAGTCAGAAGACAGAGCAATAAACCCGGGCTGAACTGAACATCCCAAGGAAATTTGAAACTTGTGAGAGCAGTCATAACTAGCCTGGAGGAGAAGGAAGGTGTCTCCCCCATGGATTATGTTCCCCACAGTGGGAAGAAGAGGAGAATCAGTAAAAAGGCAAGACTTGTACATTGGGGAAACAGTTTAGTAATTGCAATGAAGTAAAAGATGGTGATGATTATGATGATTGATGATGATGAAAAGCAAGAAAAGAAGAGGGAGAGGAATGAATCCCAAGAAAGACAAGTGAAGCATAATGCAATTTCTCACCACACATTGACCAGTGCCCAGCCATCCCCCAGCAGTGATCAGCTCTGATTGTCCAATTTCCCCCCAGCTTGTATACTGAACAAGACATTCCATGGTATGGAACATCCCTTTGACCAGTTCAGGTCAGCTGTCCTGGCCATGCTTCCTCTGTCTTTTTGTGCATCTCTTCACTGGCAGAGCATGAAAAGCAGAAAAGTCCTTGACTTAAAGTAGGCACTACTCAGAAACAGCTAAAAAACCATCATTGTGAAAACAACACTATTCTCACACTTAATCCAAACCACAGCACTGTACCAGCTACTACTTGGTCATGGTCTTTGCAGAACGCCAAATGATAATAGACATACTCTCTGCAGCCCGATCAACAGATCACTGCCAAATGTATGAAAAAGGCTGATTTATAACTTTTGCACACTCTTCAATTTCTCCATATACGCAAATGACAACATAGGGCAGTGCAAAACTGAGAGTTGTGAGAGTCTAGAATCTTGAATGGAGCAAAAGAAAAATCATTCCCAGTTCTTTCATTCTCAAAAGAGACTGGACCAAGCATGTTAATCAGTTCTGAATAGAACATAAACAGAGAATGGAAAAAAATCTTAAAACATGACATCATATTTTAATTAGATAAAATGTTCCTATGACACAGCAAAGGTTCATAAATCTCTATTGACCTAGCAACTCACTAAAATTTTGTTTCAAAAGAGTATGGGAGAAAATAATGGTGATCAAAATTGTGATCCCAGATCATTAAAAGAAAACACAACAAAAATTATAGATACCTAGGTCCATGGATCATCTCTGTTTTAATATAAAGCTTTGTAGACTCTACAGAAGTTAGAACTCTACATTTCTAGAACAGTAGAAGCCCCAGCTATGAAAGCTCTCAAGTCTGTTCCATCTCCTACATGATAGTGCATACCATCTTAACTGTGATTGAAATCAAGACAACCTTGGCATGAGTTTAAAGTTGTTGAACATATGGATGCATGATTACTGGCTCAGATTCTCTATTTACAGCTGGGTAGAGGCTGGACAGTATATAGAGATCTTTTTTGTAATTCTAGATCTAGACAAAAGTACCAAAATTACCAAGGGTAATTAGGACAAAACTGGCTGGAGAGGAAGAAAAATTTTGGTCCTTTTATAAGGAATCATGTCCTAGGTATAAACTTACACAAGAGATGATATATTTTGTGTTTTCACATGCAGTGAAAAGAAATAATTCTTTGTTTAAAGACAAAGACAGAAGTTGAATTAAGTGATCACACATTTTGGTTATCTTTAGGCTGCAAGGCCAAATTTAAAGGTCCAATCTCAAAAATTACTAATCTAAGGGAATCAAGAAAAATAAATAAATTGAGTTTACGTTAATATAATTTATATCATAGGATCAGGAGAAGAAGCAAGTTCTGTTGACTCAGATTCTCCTTTACATTTAGTCCAGTCTTTAAAATTGTTATCGTTAAAATAAGAATTCATTGCAGTTCACATGAGAACTGGCTAACACTCCAGTCCTGTAAAACAGCTATTCTGCCACCATGAATCTAAGATCTGTACCATGACTCTGTAAACCAGCAATCACATTAGGCTTATATTGTAATACATTTGCAATTTTGATAGTTACTTTGCAATAATGCCAAATCCTAGAGCACAAGAGATCTATGAATATTAGGACAAGGTGAAATAATTATTGCTTAAAGAAGGCAAATATAGGAAATGTAAATTTTTTAATGATCAAATATCTATATCCATGGCAATCTGTGGAAATGTTTGTAGTATACAATGGAATTTGAAGTAAGGGTCCATAAAAAGATATTTTTAAATATCAAATACTTCTCTCAACAGTTCAATCATTGATCAAAGACAGACTCAAAAAGTTAGGCTTGCATGGGAGCAGTCATGCAAAGGAGAAGCTCAAAAAAGCTACTGTCAGTATAATGAAAAGAGCGGATCAAGGCTCCATAGATATCCATTATAAACCCCATAGGATGAGCAATAATTAAAATTATATGAAAAACAACCGACTCCCAAAATGGTCGTGTCAATCTATGCAGTTCATGCAAAATTCAGCCTTGCTATCTGTTATGGGGATTTGAATACATGCCTTGAAATGAGGACATCTTTAAAGAGAAAGATGAGATCTCCTTACCACAGGCTCTCTGGGGATTTCATGTTTTTCTTGCGTGTTTTCAGGCTTCCTGTGTGTGCGACTGCCAACAAGGATTACTAATGCAAATGAGATGAGGCTACTCTTTCTTAAACACTTGAAATCCTCATTCCCATGGGAAAATTTTATATTATATTGTCACAGCCATATATTAGCAAAATAAAAATGAAGATATTGAACCGCATTGAAGATTTGTCTCCTTCTGTATATCTGCTACAGAAAATTGTTCCAGATGTCAGTTTGGTGCCTGATGACTCTGCTCAAGCCTTCTGTAATGTATGTTGTTTTGAAACATCCATAGCAAAGATGTGACAAGAATGCTAAAGCGTCCCTTATCCTATATATCTTGTCTGTGTGTGGATTTGACAGGAAAAATTGCTGGTGGACTATTTTTAGGGAAGCGTTGTTGTAAAAAAATGTTTATTTTTTCATTATTTAGTTTAAATACAAAGCATTCCAAAGCAAGAAAGCACTTAAAAGTATTTGTAAATAAATAACATTGGAAGTTCAATTGTATACAAATTCAGTGAACCAAGACAAAAATTAAAGCTTACCTGGTCTTCCTTGCTTCATACCAAATCTTGTCTACTTTTCTAGTTTTCTAATGACTCTGTAATAGATGAACTAGCAAGGAAAAAATCCTCTGCTGTCAGCCAAACAGCTTTTTTCATCCTGATTTTGTATTTTCTGATTAAGATATTCATGACCTCAAATAAACTGCCTTCAGATCCTGGGTATTAAAAGATCCTTGCTGTTAGAGTTGTGTCTTGATAAGGGCTTCTCTTTAGCCAGCCTCCTTAACCACAAGGGAGCAGCTTTTCTTTCACTTACAAGCACTTTTGAATAAAAGCTATTATTTCCAGTGCTCTTCTATGCAGGCTGTTATGTTTGTAAATACTGGCTGTGTTAAGATAACCTTAATACAGTTTCTGTCATGACAGTAGTCTTGGAAGGCTCATGTGGCTGAAGGAATTATTCAAATATTATCATCATTTTCCATACCAAACAAGCAGTGGTTTTAGACTAAGGGTAGCAGAAGTTTCCATATCTGTAAGAGAGTTCTCTTTCTCAAATTTATGTTTAATTGGCATTACAAGACTGTTTGACAAGCACTGATTATTCTATAGATAAATTCAGCATTAATATTTGCATATCATTAGTGGGGGAGAAGAGTAATAGAACATAGTGTGTCTTTGGGGAAGAAGCCATTGCCAGAAGAGAGGCAGAGCACAGCAATCTCTCTTATGAGCTCAGTTTATTCTTCCAAAGAGAATTTCTTTCGACCTGTGGCATCCCATATATGCCTCTCCTTAGCCAGCAGTTCACTCTCAGTTCACTCTCACTTCTCCAGGAGCCATCTAGCTCTTCCGCTCCCCCAGCAAAGACCAGTGCCTACATTGATGAGGGAGCTGAGCCAGGTGAAAACAGAGATTCTTTGAATGGTGTGTGTATGTGTGGGTGAGCTTCCAGAGGCACCAGTTCCCTAATCCAGCTGACCACACAGCTGCTCGAGTGCTCACACTGGCAAAAGGGAAGCAGCAAGAGTGGCCTCTCTCAGGGACAGCTCAGTTTTAGGTTACTTTAAGCTGGTTAGAAAACCATACCCATATCTTCAGAGAAATGAAGCCTACACAGAGCCATATGGTTTAATAAATGACAGTCTAGCCAGCACAGACTAACCCAAGAAGTCTTGCCCCATCTGCTTTCACTGTGGTTAAACAAGTGACATCTTTGTTTATTGCACCATTAAACATTCATTTTTAACCTGCCAATCAGCAAAATCATAGCTATTGTATATTTGGAAGGCTCCTTTTTAATTTCTTTCACAGGAGAAAAAGACTAGGGAAAAAAAAATGAAATCAGAATATGTACTTTCCACTGATGGGAGATTTCAGTGCTCACTGTTTATTCAGTCATCTGTGTAGAGGCTCACTATGCATAAATCAGTGCAAAGAAATAAAGGATTGTTTTATTACACAATGAAAATTTCCAAAAAGGATATTAATTTCCTGTTCAAGAAATGGCACCATTGTTTACTTGAAACAGATATGCTAAGTGGCCTGAAGGAATTTTGTTTTTAGGAGACAGACTTGCCATCATTGTGAGTAAGAGTGTTGCATTGTTCTTGAAAATGGCAATTAAAGCAAATCTTGATTTGAAGGTAATTAGCAAAAATGGCAAAACGCTATTTCAAAGCTTGACAAATTTTCCAAATGGCTAAAGCTGAAATGAGTCCAGTTCCTGGGATAATTTTCAGATTGCTCAAAAGCATTGCTTAATATCAACAAGAAATCAGCTATGAAGAATCTCTTTAAATTCTATGGTATTAACTGCAATGCATTTCATATACAACTTAGCAGACCTGACAAGATGCTATGTCAAAATCTTAAATCCCTCACATTTTGTTACCCTGAGTTCAGATCAGCAAAAGGTTTGCGAGCAGAAAGACTACTCTCAGTCCTTTTCCATAGGAACTCACCTGCCAAATCTTCCCAACTGCTTCCTCTCAACCACAGTATCTGTAACCCCTCCACCTTCCAGGCCACTCTCACCTCCTGAAGACCTCTGTGGACATTCCTCACCTTCCTTCTTTTTGTTTGCTGCCCTGAGATACATCTGTCCCCAGGCCACTGAACTTCCCACCAAACCTTTCTGGTTTTCTCTGTTCTTAGTCCCATGCTCTTACCGACCCAGGGACACATAATGCCTCAGGTGTGAAATTAGGCTCTGCCACTCCAAGGATAATTTATTTTCAAATTACATCTAATTCTGTCTGGACTGTTGAGAGGGCAAGTATAAATCAATTTAAGAGGAGAAAGATAAAACTGAAAAATGTTACTATTGTATTATAATATCCAAGACATAACACTCAAGACCTTTGTCTTGAATGAGATCATGTTTCCATTTTTCAGCCCTGTGTGGAGCAGAACTGACCTGTTCTACCATAGCACATGACAATATGTTGTCATGCAGTAGCTCAAAATCTCTGCTGTATGCAGATCTTGCTATTTGCAAGATGGGATGAGTGAGAGGATTGTCAGGCAGCTGGTTGTGGTTCCAGATTCTCCAGCTGAATCAGTGCTTGTCTGGACAGCTCTAAACAGTACCAGCTGCTAATAGTTCCCCTTGGGATCATTTTCTAATTGCAGACTACCAGACACAGCAGGGCATCCTTTTCTTCTCCAAGGGTAATTCTTATGCTGGGATGGAGGGGAGGAGATTTATGAGCCAAATATGCTGAGAACTGTCAGTATGGTAGAGACAACTAGCCAGTTGGTGAACGTTGGAGAGATTTCAGGTATTTCAGTGCTCTTTCTTGCAGGGAATCTATTTTTGCCATACTAATATCAGCCTGTTAAATCATCAGTGCAGATGCATACACCAGAATGGCTTCATTAATGTTTATTCAGGTGATTTTTATCTGGGTTTATGCTAATCCAGGGCTGTGCTGTCCTATCAAGTTTGTGTGTCTGTGTCATCACTTGTACTGAACTCATTTGTCTGGTCCATCCCACTTGAGAAAGCCTTTATCTTGTGATTTTCCCCCAGAGGAATCTGATTGTCAGGGCCTTGATGTTACATCAACGTACAGAACATGTAGCTGTAGTCTATATGCCCAGGACATGATTTCAGATGAGAGTCTCAATAGCAGAAAATCTTTGTTAGTGACCTCTTTTTGAATTTCTAGCCCAAAATATTTTGACACTTCTGTTACAATGTGGCATAGCTATTTTTTCTTACTGGAAAGTGCAGGAATACTGCATGAAAGGTAACAAAACACTGATTAAGATTTCAAATTCCAAGACCTTCTCTATGAATGGCTCTCCAAAGCCATAAAATTTTCCAGAAGATCCTTTTGCTGCCGTTACCTATCTCTGCTGCGTGTGTGAAGCATCAGTCCCAGGGTGGTACCTGACGATTGCGAGAAGAGTTGTTGGTACCTGTGGCAGGAATTTCTGTGCTTGTCACTAGAGGGCAACGCAGCCGCTCTCAGCATCCGCAGTGAGCCCCAGCTCACACAAAGACTTGAGGGTTCTTCTCCACAAATCCCACGCTCAGGTGCTAACCTAAATAATTCCCAGTCGAATACTTTTGAAGGGACGATCCGGAATAACGCTGAGAGGAGAATAATGCCTCTTAGAGTAAGAGGAGTTGGCTTCTCTGTGTGTGTCACTTCCTCACAAAGGGTCACTGCCCACTGCAGACACTTTTGGACACGCACTGCCTGGTTTTGAGCTACTGATGCTAACCGGAGATTTACTGCTGGTTTAGTTTCATGCAGGATTTCATCTCTGCTACTGACTTTTACCCACAACTATATTTACCAGAGTATTACTAGCCCAGGCTAGATTAAACTGACCTTGTGAAAAGCGATTCAAGTTTATCTTTGAATTTTGTGCAGGCTGAGGGGCAAAAAAAAGATTTTTGATTCTGTCACATGTAACTCAAAAATTGCCAAACAGGCTGGCTTGTCTTAACTTGCAAGCACCTGGCACAGAAACAATCTATCATTTTGAACACTCCTATATGCAGTAATACTCTCATTTAACCATGACTATGCTGGCTACATTAGAGGGTGGTGTAATTTCCAAATGAGATAATGCTGTGTTATCCAAGTCACCTTTGATATTGAGTAATCACCCAGTATCAAAGGTGACTTTATTTGTTTCACTAAGTTTTTACACCCCTTGTGATTTTTACCGTGTTGTCAACACCCTACTCTGTCTTGAAGTCAGAGTTCTCTGATTTCATGTGATTATCTTGGGAAGGTTTCCAGGTATGTTTATGTGGGAGTACCACCTGAGTGTATTTTCTTCCCTGCTTACTCAAGTAGTGTGTCCAGATCATCTTTCAAGGAGCCTATAAATATGTATATTGTAGCCAAATAAATTCAAATATGCAGCTCACATACTCGACTTCTTCCTTCTCCTTCTCTGGAGACATGTTTGCAGTGTAACCCCACAGTTTCTCTCCCATTTCACGTAGTAGCTAACTACAACCAAAATCAACTATCAACTTTTTAATTTTTTTACAGGATGTAAAAGACATCCGCATTTAAGTTTCACAAGAATTTTGTTTTGTGAATAAGAGAAAGAAGGTCTTGTCAAGTTATAAGAGCTAAAATGAGTGGAGTCAGTGTATGGGAGAAAGGCTCTGGGTCTGTCCCCTCCCTCAGAATACCATGCAGGAAGGAACCCTATTCAACAGAAATATAATATTACATATCTCTTTTAATCAAACAGCCGTATGATTTGCATATATTCCTTGCTGTATGTTATATATAATACAGAAGTCCCTTCCATGAACTAGAGGGGTCTAGATGTGGATACCTTGCATTTTTAGATATATATGCCTCTGGTACATTGGGATACTACAAATAGTTGCATTAAAATGTAGTTTCAACATTTTTTTGTTAAAACTTCACGGTTTAAAAAAAGGTATATTTTAAATTTAACAATAACTTTTTGTTTAACAAAGAGTTTTGCTAAATATAGTGTCTTCTGTTTGGAACACAGAACTTGTTATTTGAGATTGGCTCATAAGCTCATTTCCTTTAACATCCTTTTCTGACATTAACTAGCATAGTAAATTTCAGAAGAAAGCTGATGAAATCCCACTGGTGGTTATAACTTTTTTTTCTCAGTAAAATTAAACAGAATTTACAAGTAGCTGTATTCTAATACTCAGCTATATCCACATTCATATTTTAAATGAATAAAATAAATGTAGACACTATCCTGAATAAAAAAAAAAAAAAAAAAATAAAAAAAAAAAGAAGACTAATTTTTGTTGCTGGAAGCCAGTTTAACTTTCTTTCTCTTACTTCTTTTCAATCTTCAAGACAACAAAAGGTGATGAAAAAGTCTTTGTGGTGAATCCCAAGACCAAGATATCCCCAAGGCAATGTGGTTAGTGCAGAACCAAGAAAAGCACTTAATTCTGTAGATAGAATCCAGTCCTTTTAGTAAGAGAATACAAGCCTATTAAAAACTCATCTCTAAACAAAACAAGCCAAAGCAAAAATAGCACCAGGTAGAGACTGAGTTGGATTTACAGACAGATTCTCTGACGGCTCATGCAGCAGGCTTTTTCTCCGGGCCCCAGGTGCTGCCGTCCTGACCCCACGCCAGGACCACACAGGTGCCGAGGAGGAACTTGGCTGTTATTTAACAGCCTCGCCTGTGAATCTAAACAACACCAAGAGTCAAAACGTGACGGTTCGCCCCCCTCGCCGGTGTGGCGTTTTTCAGTCCCTACAGACCCCTCCGGTGAGATGAGGGAGGGCAGAGCAGCAGCGCGGGGAGCCGCGCCCCGCGCAGGTGAGAGCCCCGCAGGAGGGAGGGGACAAGGGACAAGGGGAGGGCTGTCCCCCGGGCCCCGAGGCGGGCCGGGGGAGCTGAGTGGATGTGTCCCGCGTCAGTCAGGGGCAGGGCCGGGCTGGGGCTGGGGATGGCGGCCCCCGCCCGGCGCGGCACTGCGGAGCGGCGGCGGCAGCGTCGGTGTCAGCATGCGGGCGGCCGGGGTAGGGCGGGCAGCACCTGCTCCCGGCTGGAACAGGGAACCAGGGAGGGAACGAGGGACAGCTCTCCGCGGGCTGGCCGCTGACAAGCCCGCGGAGAGAGCTTCCTCTCTTTCTTCCTAGGACGTGGTGGGCATCCTCATGCTCTGCCTGGTTTCCGCGGCCGCGCTGGACTTTCAGTACCACCACAGCCAGGAGCTGGAGCAGTACCTGAAGGGGGTTCACGCCGCCTACCCCGCCCTCACCCACTTGCACAGCATCGGGCGGTCGGTGGAAGGTAAGGGCGGCGGGACGAGGGGAGAGAGGCTTTCTGTTCTCATTCCATCGGGACAGCTGTGGGTGAAGGTGGCGTTTGGTGGGCGCATGTTGGCTGCGGGGCTGCTCTAACAAACCTCTGCGAAGTTTCGTCTTCCTCTCGCTTAAGCGTGAATAACACACTCTGGCTGAAGCATCGGATGTGTCATCGGGGTAAAAGTTCTCCCGACTCCTATGTTTCTGAGAATTGGAAACGTTCCGAGTGGCAATTTCAGGAAGAGGGCTGTCTTTATGGAGTGTAGAATATGTGGGACCCCTTTGCCCGGTCTGGGTAGGATTATAATTAAAGACTTGTGTTTTCTAGCTTGTGGTTGTATTCTCTGATACAAGGTCCTGTGCTGTAGATGAAGAATAGGATTTCAGTCACAAACCTTACAGGAAAATGTACTGAAATCAATAATCACCTTTCTGAACTTATATTGATATTTTATCTCCCTATGATTGATACTTTCTTACTGTAAATTGGGGGGGGGGGGAAGTGGCTAATTTTTAAAAAGATATTTAAAAGATCAATGTTTACTAGCATATGGACTTTAATGTATATCTGTTTAATTTTTATCCCCAAAAAAAGAAGCAACCAAAACAACCAAACTGCTTTATTAAATTTCACTTCAAGAAACTACATCACTCTGAGAAGAGCTATAAAACTAGACAGAAACTCCATTCTTTAGAAGTATCATCTGTTCCTCTAATCCCATTTTGTGCCACTGGAAGGAGCCATTTGTAGCATCTATTATCAAATCCACTCTTATGTTTAAAAAACCAAAAATCTGTATTCTCCTTGGTAGATGATCATGAAGCCATTTTCATGTCTTCTCCCTTGTTTTGCCATATATCTCAAAGTAGACAAGGAATCATAAAGTTATTTGAACTGTGTTGATTTTGGTTTCATCAAAGGCAGAATTAGATCGGGTTATGTTATTCATCCACGCAAGAGGTTAGTTCCTGTAAGTACAGTTCCCTCCAGTACAAACTAGCAATTATCCACATCCTCATTTTCATACCTTTAGAGAACTTAGCTAATGTTCTGATGGTAGGACTAGATTATGACTTTTCTGCCAAGGACTCAGCTGGCTTATCTTTGTAGGGGTAAGCGAAAACCTTTCATCCAGCCTGAGAGATTGAAACTTTGGCTTTTACATATCTAGATTCCTGAAAGCTGATAACATGAGGTGTTCAACTTGTCTGAGTTCCATCGGCATGAAAACTGGAAAAGCATCATCTCTTGATTGAGCAAGGCACTGAAACATCATTCAGATTTTGATATATTGCCTTCTGCTTTGCCAGACTCTGAGAATTGTGTGGGCCCTCCTTGTTAGTATTCTCAGTGCCATGTAAAGCAGAATGGCAGTGAAAAATGTTAAGTGCTCCTCTATTCTTTTGGTTTTTCCTAAATGTTAGGAGATTTCTAGCTTTGTTGAGAAATGAGCTTTCAGAATCACCTGGAATGTGGTAGGGGATGATACTGAATTAGGGTCTAATTTGGAGGAGGGGCGGGGGCGGTTTGCTCATACTATAAGAAATTTTTGTGACAACAGTGGTTATAGAATTTTGGTGAAAATGAAGTTTCACTTTTGGTCTGTGAGTTGATGTTCTGTTCCTCTATTCTCAGTTCAGCTGATGCAAGCAAGACTGTCTGTGCGTGCACACACTTGTATGGGTTTACTAGAGTTGTCTTCCTGCCAATTAACTAAACCATGATAGCAAAATGCACTTCTTGATGATGAGAAACAGAAATTAAGTACTATAAAACTGAGATCAATGTGATGTAGTAAGTTGAAACTCCAGATACGAACATTCTTGATGATGAATACAGTATCCCATGGATCCAAGTAATGCCTATAAAGCCAACAGACATTATTTTACTATTATCATGGATGGCTATTGTTCCCATGAAATTTGTTAATCTACGTTTTGCTCCAATTTTGTCGAATAATCTGGAATTTTATACTGCCATCTAGGCTTGTATTATGAAGAACGTGAAGTAAAGGCTTGACTTTTGGTAGGTGTGAGTAGATTCAGAGCTCTGCAAAGATATAAAAATCCATCTCTTAGAAGTTGTGGAGGGTGGTAGGGACCTGTGTATTACCACTTCAGAAAGTGAATGTATGTAGTCTTTTTAAAGAAGTATCTGAACACTCTTCATGTCAGAAGCCTTGCCTGCTTCAGGCAGATCATAAAGTAATTTAGGTCTGGAGGCTATCTAGTTCCTCTTCAAAGGCAGGCTCACTTGAAAGTTAATGATGATGCTCAGGGCCCTCTCCACTCTCCCTCTGAATATCTGCAAGGCTGGCAGCTCCACAGTGTCTCTGGGTACTTGAGCCACCTTGCAGTCCTTGGGCTGCACAGCTGCAGCTCAGTCAGTCTGCAGTCTGTACCTGCATGGGCTTAGTTTCTTGAGCTGATAATCCAAATACGGGCCTCTTTTGTTTCAGCTGCAGGATTTTGCATTTATCTTGGTCAAACTCTGAGAGTTTGCTGTCAAGAAATTCCTTCAGCTTTTCAGGGGCTCTCTGAATAGCAGCCCTGGCCCTGATGAAGGTATCAAACAGGATCAGCCCCAGTACTGACCCTTGAAGAATGCTGCTAATAATTTGCTATCTCTTGAACCATTAGTTGTTCAGTCTAGTCAGTTTCTGGCCTTACTATAGTCTCTTCCTCTAATCAATATGTTCCCAGCTTGTTCACAAAGACACTGTCAAATTGACTAGACATGGGAACAGAATGCTGAGGGAGCATCCTTGGAGATATTCAAAAGCTGTCTGAATGCAGTCCTGGGCAGCTGGCTGCAGGTGGCCCTGCTTAAGAAGAGGAGTTGGACCAGGTGACCTCCAGATGTCCCATGCAGTTCCTGAGTCTGTTCTGTTGAGAGTCTTGCTAAGGTCAAGACTAAAGAAATAGGGTGCTTTGTTCCATCTCACTAAGTCAGTCATTTCTGCATAAAACTCAAACAGTCAAGAGTGATTTGTCACGGATAAATCTGAGATTATATTTATACAGCGTGTTTATTTGATGTATGTAGACTGTACACAGCAGAATCTGTACCAAGATCCTCAGTGGAAAACAAATGAAAAGATTCCCAATTTTTGTGGTGGTTTACGTCACCATATAGAAATTACCCCACCAGATTACTTGGAGCACCTCTGCCAAATTACTGGGCACAATGTGTTCTAGACTGGCAATGGCCTGTTCAGTCTCCAGATCTGATTTGGAAGCTATGATATTTAATTATGTATCTCATCTGCTAAGCTATTATCCTTAAATAATAGGGGAGAAAGGAGCTTAAAAGATGTAATTCCTTGGCTGATGAAACGGAATGTTACCTTTTGGTCTAATTTAGTAGGTATCCTCACATCCCTCAAAATTTGTAGGTGATTTGTCTGTGAGAAACAGCAGGCAGAGATGTGTGATGGCCCAGAAAATACCTGAATTCTTTTATATTGTTTCAGATGTGTTGTTGAATAAAGCTATAAAAGCTTTTTGTCAGGAGTTCAGTTTTCTAATACATCCAATATCCAACCTCAGAACAGTGTGTGCACTCTATAATAATGGAGGAATCTGCAGAGCCCCATCAGTCTGGGATGGGAGAATGGGACCTGGTGTAATCATATTAACCCATCCTGCCTAGTGCCCCCCCAGTGAAAAACAGACTGATGCTTCAGCAAGCAAATCTCAGAGTGCATTACCAAAGGGAAAATAGTCAATATATGTGTGTGATCTATGGCTTTTCATTGTTCAAGATGCAGTGCTGCTGTTATTGTTTGAAAAAAAAACAAAGGTGGTGGGAAGCCAACTTAAGAATTCTAACAGACCTGATCACCTCCTTAAGAGGACAAAAGCAGCCAGGTATTGGAAGAGTGGAGTAACTTTTGTAGTAGATCCACACAGCTAAAAAGTCTTTTCAGATACACCCTGGATTGAGATGAAGTGATAGCGTGCTAATTACAGCTTGGTTTAGATCTAGATTTTATGGAGGCCAGTCTGCATTTCTAGAATTCCAGTCAACTTGGGGCAGTTGTAAACATCCTCAGGCCAGATTCTGCTCACTGAGGGAAAGGTTGTATATGGTTAAAGTACCACTGTCTTTGCCTAACCAAGTTTCAACTTGACTTTATGTATTAATAACCCTGTGGCAGATTTTATCACTGGAGAGACAAAAAGTAAAACAAACTGACCAGATTTTGTTCTGGTTCCACTAGAAATTCTTGGAAATACCTTGCAAAAGAGCTGTCCTGAAAGCTTCTTTGGTTGAGAACTGTGTGGCTTAGTCATCCAATTCTGATGCTTAGAACACCCATATTCAGTTGCTTTCTCTGTTGCCCTTGGACAGACAGGTTCTATCCATTAATCCTAAACACTTTGCTAACTTTGGGGGAATTGTTTTGGTTTTGTTTTTAAGTAGTGAATCTTGCATTTTGCTACCCCTGCTCTGTAAACAAGAGAGGCTGAATGTGCAGGGGGTGTGTGTATGTTTGCTGTGGGTTTATAATTCCTGCAGGACTCGCCCATGGCTGCGTGCATGGATTGTGCCATGGGCTATAGGGAAGGAGTGCTCAGCAGGGCTCCCAGGCCAGGTTTCCCAGTGACCAGGTGCCTGCTGGAGAATATTATGTCTCCTTCCTGCCTGCATTCGTGTGTTTTCCTTCTTGGAAAACAGGAGGGAGTGAGCATGCCCAGGTTTCCATCTGATAAGCAGCTGTGACTTCAGCAAAGGGGTGTGCTAGGGATTAGGGCTCAGGTACTGCTGCATGTGCCTGGTGATACAGTCCATAGAAAACCTAGGCAGTTAATCCATCATTCCTCACCAACATCAGTGGAATGTGTGCCCAAGGTGTGCCAGAGGTCAACTTAAATACAGTGTGATTGGTGCCTTTAGGCACTTATGGGTGGTAATTGAACAGGGGAGTACTGATTTAAGGTTCGCTACACGTCAGTGAAAATGTTTAATAGCAAAAGGCCAGGTATTGTACTTGTCTGATCTACACATTAATAGTCTGTATGTAGCTGGGAAAAAATAGGAACTCATTTTTAAGTTATTTATTGTGGCACAGTATGAAGGAGCCAGAGTTACTACCATCAATAGTAAAGTGCATTAGAAATTTTATTGAATTTGGATTACAGACTTTTGGATTACAGATATTTTTACTTTGTTTAAAGTACTAGAAGACAAGTTTTACTGCTGGAGAAAATGAAGCTGAAATACGTTATCAATAAAATGTTTTTATTCTACTGGAAGTATTATTGGATTGGCTCTGGGGTTCTGGCACTGCACAAAAATAGAAGGAGGAGGTTAAATACAGCACACTTACTTCTCTGTAAGCTTCTCGATGTTACCCATTATTAAATGCTAGTGCCAGTGTTTTTAAAAGAGGGAAGGAAAATGAAAGGTAATAGAATTCTTTCTGTATTAAAATAAACAAATTACCTAGACAAAAATCCATAGCAAGTGTGTTGTCTTTAAGACTATATTGCATTTATTTTTTCTGTGGTTACATTACCTGAGGTATATTCATGTAGAAAGTTGTTGCCTTAGGTTTGCTCCATTTGACTGCTGCAGATGACTTTCCTCCTGTCTCCAATCTCTGATGTCTCTTCTTCCTTTCCCTCCTCCTTATCCCCACCCCACAAACTTCCTTACAGGCTTGTCGTGCAAGTGTGGTGCGTACAGATAATGTAAGCTTGAGGTTTTTCCAAGTTTGTTTTTAGAAATAAGAACGAATGAGACATTTTCCACCCTGAGGGCCCCTGAACTTGCAAATCCCACTGAACTTGCTTGGCTCTAGTCCAGAGTTCCATGTAAAAATGGGCATTCTAAAACTTACTGTGATAGTTAAATTCTTACCCATGCTCTCCCACTTCTGATTTTTTTTTTCCTGTCATATGTTCACTTACTCTTTTTTGTCTTTTCTCATAGCCATTTTTGTTCTTACCTTTGGCAGTGTGTGTGACGTATAAATGAATGTTTACATATTCATTTTATTATTGAAAAGGTGTTTGGGTTCACAGATGGGCTTGATATTAATAGCCTTGTAAACTCTATTTGCAGCACATTGTGTGAGTCACTGTGATGGGAAGGGGAAATAAAACAGAGAAGGAATACTGGCTCCTTTGTGTTTTATCTGGTGAAAGCTAAACCATGACTTTAAAAACAAGAAGTATTAGCTTGTATTCTTAAGTCTTCAGCTCCCAACTGAGCTTTGCTCTGAATCATGTGTTTAAATGGAAGCCACCATTACTATATTAGTTCTAAATTCTAAGTTTGTTTGCCCTAACTGAAGCGAAAAATTCTTTGATTGCTGAAATATAGATTCATATATTATCTGTCTGTATCCTCAAGCAGTTTGACTCCTGTGATGTGACACAAGTAGTTTGTGTGCAGTTCTCAAACAGCCAAGTACTAAGATTTTTATCTGATGATAATAAGACTTAACTTTGCTTTCCTGTCAGTATAACTATGCTTTTTGCGTGAATAATTTATAAAAAGTGTGTTATTTGGTCAGTGTCAGATGTTTAAAAGATTGATAAGCTTAGGCATTAACTCGTGGAGATGTAGTCACTGGCTCTGAACACATTCCTATTCTTTTGCAGTTAAAACAAAATTATTTGCTGAAGTCTTCTTTATACTTGCTGTGAATTGGTCAATTATTTTTGTCCTGCCTTCTATGATTTCTCCTACTTTAATACACTTCTTGCAGAAAATTTTGTGGGAAAGACTGTTTGTTTGTTTTTTTTTTTTCCTGTGGAACATACTGTATTAGAGATTTCTGTCCCAGCCTAAATAAATAAGTAAATCCAAAAAAAAAAAAGTGAGGGGGACCTATCCTGGCAATGTAGATCAAACACTTCTCATGTATAAACCGTTATCTAGTACAGAAATCTTAATGTTGTAAGTTGAAAATGGAAAGGTCTGATCTGTTTAGAAATAGTACACTGCTAATGTGAGCAGCATTTATTTAGAATCAGCCTTGTGGGAAAGATTTCTGTTCTGCTTCCTCTCTACCTTTTGCTTAGTAGTTGTCTGGTTGCAGCATATATTTGTAAACTTCTTTTTCAGAGCAATAAAGGTTTTAAGGCTGCAGCCATCCTGTTTTCCATTAGCAGGACTTTGCAGCTTTCTGTGTTTGTTTAGAAATAGGCAGAATTGACTACTGAATATTGTAATTAACACCAATGAAGTTAGCAATGCTCTGGAGTTTGTGTAACATAGAATCACCAATTGCAGCTGGTGGGTGCAGTATCCATATCCTTTCCTGGGGTTGAGGAAGTAAATATGTAAGAGATTTTATGTTTGGGGATTTTGTTTGTTTTAAAACTAAAATACAGAGCTCAGGATGCTAACAATGGTGCACAATGGACATAAATGAATGTTTTTTTCTCCCTCACTCCTTCTAGGATTTTGCATTTTGGAGCATTGTGCATACATTTTTTAGCCCTGTAAATGAAATATGATCCTAACCACAAACTTACTTAAAGAAACGGAGCTCTTATTTTGTGCCCCAGTTTCACCCAGTGGTCAATCTGTCTGCATTCTCCTTTTAGCTTGAGGAGAACTTGGTAACACACCCCTCCTATCCCACTTCAGACAATGAGACTTTTTAGTAGAAAAGTGTTTCCAGCAGCTTTCCATTCACTTCCCACTAAGGAAGAGCAGTGTGCCCTGCACCCTTCTGCCCAGCCTTTCTGCCTGGGACCTCTGGCTGTAGATCCTTGAAGGAACCAGTTTTTTTCAGGGCTACCTAATTAGAGGTTTGCTGTGTGTAGATATCATATATTGTGTTCACATAAGTACACGGAGACCTACTTATAATACATCAATTAATTGTTTGCAAGACTTCTTACAGCAAAGCATTTGTTCCTTAGACAGTTGTTCTATGCATGTTTTTGCGTGGAAGAGAGATCTAGATTGTTTTTAGGGCTGGGGTTTTTCCTTGAATGAAATCTGAATGTGCCTGTGATTTCTCAACTTTCTGCAAGTTCTGCCATTGGAATGTTTTATTAATTAGAAGATTAATTTTATGAAGTGGACATAGAAAAAGACTATGCATAGGACTGGCTAGATCACAGCTGAGAGAATACCCTCCTTGTAAAACTGTTCACTCTTATAAGCTATGCAGTGGCTCAAATGTAAAAAAGAGGTTAGAGGATGTTTCTAAGCAGATGATTCTGCAGTTTGATATCTAAGACTTACTTGTTATGGGAAAGGTCAGACCATGGCAGTCAGAGTTAGATAATTAAATTACTGTAGCTGCTACGTAACATGCTGAGCTCACAGTGGATTTAGGACAGTTGAGTTACATTTCCTGTTTGTCCCTAAGCCAGTGTGTTCTACATCCATGGTCTTGCAGTTACCTGGGGCATTTAAACAGAACTTGAGCACATCTAAAAAAGTTACACTTATCCTGAATCTAAAATAAAAGAGAATTCTGTTCTCAATAAGAAATGTAGTCCTACTGTGTCAGTTCAAAAGTTCAGTCTGGTCCATTGTTCCGTTTTCCAAAGAACATCTAGAAAAAAATTACAGGAATAAGGTAGACACAGATGCCTTCCCTGGTATGCACTTAAAGCAAAACCCAGCCAGGATGATTCTGATGAAGAGTATTTTCTGATTGTGGTGTGCCTAAAGTACAAAACTTGCTTTGATACTCAATTGCATTGGGCTGATCTCAAAATCCCAAGAATAAACAGAGGCCACCAGAACATGTTTGCTCAAGAGACTAGAGACCAAATTACTCTGCTTGTCGGTAGTAACACAGCCTGATTCTTATTTGTTGCCTTGTGTTACCTTTCCTGAAAGCCGTTTATTAATGTTTCTGCAGAGACATTTTGTTACCTGTTTTAGGAGAGAATCTGGAAACAGCTGGTCAGGCTAACGTAGCTGGTTAACTAAACCAGAAACAGATGATCATGACAGAGACTGAATTAGTTTTAAAAAGTTAATCTAGCCCCCATTTTCCCCCCTTTATTGAGTTAAAAACCTATAGTTACTCCCTCTGTTACCTTAAAGTGGCAGAAATGGTTCTGACATCCTCTGTCTCTGGAGGTGAAAGTGTAGGCTAAACAAAACTGGATAAATTTCACTTTAAAACAAACCACCCCTCTCCCTTATGGCCAGCTTGTGTTACAGGCAATCACTTTATTCATGATGATCCAATGGCACTGCTGTGAATGGGTAATATTTATTACTTCCATGTATACAATAGCTTTTCTGAAAATTCCTAGATGCATACCAGTTTCACAGCTTTCTCAGAAAATAAAGTGCACCTTTTTAGAACTAGATTTAAAAACCCTTTGTTAATAGAAATAAGAGCTGGTGAAAAGGGAAAATAGTCTATTTGGTTTCTGGGTGTAAGTATGAAACCAATCAGTGTAAACAGTAGAAAAAGCCTGCTCAGGCTATTTCTATGTGTCTGTGGTGCTCTCATCTTCCTATGAGCAATACTGAATAAAGTTAGTATATCTTAATTTAAAACTTCTGTTCCCTCTGGCTTGTTTTTCATTGGCTTTTACAAATTTATTTTTATTTCTTGAATTTTGCTCAACCTATAAGGTACTATTGTAGAGACTGTGCTTGGCATTGGCAGTTTTTCATAGTTTTGTGTATAAAGAGTGTGTTCAACTTGATCATGAGAACTGGAAATGGTGCAGTGATGACTCACATGTACATAGGAAAGAAAGGGTTGCTGTTCTCCCAAGATACAAGTCTTGTGAAAGCGTCCGAAGCAGCTATGGATATCCCAATCAACCAAAGATTTGTAAACCTTTGGGAAGATAAGTAAGCATGTGAACCATTAATTGTTTTGACAACCTTCCTTTCTCAAGTGCTTTGGGTACAAATAAACAGTATCTATTGTTTTTTAAAGTAATTTTTTATTCCTTCAGTTCTACTTATGTGGTGCTGACTCTAAATTAGAGTGGCTGGTACAATCTCTTGGAGTAGATAGGAGCTGATTAAATAGTGGGAAATTGATGCTTCTATTTATGTTTTGCCGAGAGAGAGCCTTATGTCTGTAATAAGGGATCCGTGGGAAGAGGCCAGAAGTATTAAGTTTAGCAGTGGCCCCCACATAGTGACTCAGTGGCTGTGTTATACCTGCAGCTGAATATTTTGGCTTTTTTTCTGCTCACCTAAGCACCATGCTGAATATTGCCAGATATGCCTGGCTAATGTATGTGGTTGGTTGTATGTCTTTATTCTGTAAAATACCTTGAAGACTGTTATTTTTAAAGTGTCCTAGCTCTTCTTGGCATATCATCTTTGTTCAGTAGTAATGCCAGTGCTACTACAAACCGAGTCTTTAGATAATCGATTTTGTCTCAGTGGATCATGGTTTACCTGGAAGTAAGGATGAATGCTCACAAAATAATGGGATACACAGTTGTTCTTAGAGATGTTTGTCTGATTTCAGCTTCAGGTATGTAGCTTATTTTGGGGATGTTTTACTCAGTCTGGCTAGATTAAAATCACATAGTTGTTCATGCTTGTAAGGCTACTTCTGCAATACTGCTGCATCAGTTATTCTGATTAACCATTTCTGGTTGTACAAATAATGTACTGGTACTTCAAATTCTGTTAGAATCTGAATCAAGCCATGTGTGCTGTTGGGCAGTCCCCTTGCAGAAGACAAGTTCCAAAATGGCTTTAGATTTTCCAGCTTCAATTTGTGATGACAAATCAGAGTACCTCAGGGCAAGGGTGCTGCTGGTGATAGTTTAGTAAAAGGAATTACTCTTGAAGTCCTTCATTAGCTGTGGTAGTGTTTTGCTGGAAGACAGTGTTGCCCTGAGGAGGCTCATCTGCCTGGAGAAAGAATGCTTAGTGGGGAATCTTATCACAGAATTCTAGCACTTGCAGAGTGGCTACAGAGATTATGGCTCCTTCTCTTCGCAAGGAGCCACATGGAAAAAAACAAGGGGCAATGGGTTCAAGTTGCACAATGAGGGGTTTCATTTTTTCATCAAATTTTTTACAGTGAGAGTCATTCCCTGGAATGACTCTCCCAGAAATGAGGTAGAGTCCTCACTGGAGGTTTTAAAGAAGCAGTTTTGAACAAAGTGCTAAATAATCTTATCTAGGTTTCCTTTCCCATGTAGGGTTGTGCCAGATGATCTCTTGAGGTTCCTTCTAAGCTGGGCTGTTTAATGATTCTGAGATTGGTTCTGTGGTTCAATTGCTCTAGGACCTTGCATTCTAATGAGAGTAACTCTCTTCCCTTCTTCTCTGTCCTGAATCTTTCTAGGTGGGGACTGCCTTAGCACAGATGAGCATTACTGCAGTTCCTACCCATGACGCCAGTGTGCAACTCGTGGCCAGCCCAGGAGGACTGTAGTCAGTCTATTGCTTTTTCTTGGTCAAAGCGGTCCTCCCTGCAAACTCTTGGATCAGTACCCTAGCCTGACTGGTACTGACAGTGGGTTGAGCCATTTCTCAGCCTGACTATAATTTGACTTCATTTCCTAGCCATAACTTTCTTTGAAATGACAAGTTTTTCATAAATGAAGCTGTAAAGAACAAAGTGAAGAAAAGCAGAAATAAAATTCAGAACAAGAACAGGGAGTACAATCTAGACTCCCAATAGCTACAGATTGATTTGCTTTTTTTCCCCACTAGATCTGGAGATCAGTTTCAATTTTTCATTTTAATTATCAGTTTTTGTACATCAGTTTAGAATACTGACACTATGTTGTGAACTACTGGCAATGCTAAACCACTTTTTTAAAAGTTAAAAAGGCGTCTTATTCTACTAGAAGCTGTGTGGTCTGGCTCTGCTCCAGTGCAAGTCTTGCTACTTGTCCTGAGACACACAGAACCGCACGTTTGTCTTCATCACTTGAAATATAGTTCACTAATTAGTTGACGTCAGTTTTGGTTTGGCAATTTGGCAGTGAGAAATGGCTTTTCAAAGCATGAGAGGAAGCTTAGCTGTTCCCTTCAGGTACCAAGCCAAAATTACCTAGGCTTTGCTGATTAAAGGAAATCATCCATATGCTGAATCTTTTTACATGCAGTTAATTACAGCCGTATGGAAAGAGATCTTACATCATCTCTCATAGATACACTATCCAGTACTGCAGGCTGAGCAGACCCAGGAATGTATTTTAATTGTTAATGGAGGGGTTAGTACTTCTTACAAGCTGGAAATGCCAGGAAATAATTGGTATCTCAGTTCATGGGAGTGTTTATCGTGTAGATGGCCCTCACACAAACTCTAAACAGTCTGAACACTAATGCAGGAAAGACAAATTTACATCAGTATTTAATGTTAGTCTATACTTAGCTCTTCCTTATGTTTCCCATGAGTGCAATTCACATTGAGAGCAGCAGGAATAAGTACTGCTGATGGCAAGACACTGGAAGTATTATTTTAAATTTTAAAATCAGAATACACTACTATTTGTAGAAAATCCTAAATTATGGAAACATCCAGAGCACTTTAGCTCTACTTGGACTCTTTGCTGAGTAATATATAGTGAGCTGCATGTTGTAGGCTTGCAGTAGCCATCTTTGGGCTGTGGTGGAAAGGCTGCAGTTGCTGCTGTAAGCAGGTGTGTTCCTCTTGGTGCAGAAGTCCATGTGGCAACTGATGCCAAGGAACGATGTCTGAACTTGCCTTCCAGTAGAGGGAATGAAAGTTGGGAAGCAAGGCTTAGAGGGTATAAGGACAAAGAATCATAGGAGCGTTCTCTAAGGACTTCCTTGGTAATTCAGTGGAAGTTGCCCTAGGATACAACTAGAGAGAGAATGACACATTGCAGGGTTGGAAAGTAACTTGAGGTTGTTGTCCACACTTGATTGTGAATGACAGTTTTTTTCACTACTAGGATTGTTTTCAGTTCCAAATATGTGCAAGACTTGTCATCTGCTTTCTCAGAGCTGCAGGATGGTTGAGATTGAAGGGGACCTCTGGAGGTTTTGGAGGGGAGAAGGGCTAGGGTGTGTGATTTGCGTGTTCTCTTTCTTGCCCTTTTGAAGAAGAATGTGATTAAAAGCCAGTATCTTTGAGTTCTCCACTCTGCAATTTGTCTAGGCTTACTGAAATCAAGCTTTTTCTTTTTTTTAATGAACCAGTGGCTCTGTACACAACAAGGCCAAGCAACTTGTTTTCTTGCCAAATCAGTTGCCACAAAATTATTTTAGAAGTGTGGATTGCTTGCTCATATTGTCCTTTAATGCAATCAGTAGCATCATCTCACAGCTTTGTGCATAGCATGATTACAGGGGTTGAACACCAATGTCTTCAAGAGCAGCTGTAAAACAGGGGGTACTGGTTTAACTCTTTGTTCAATCTGTCAGCTCTCAGCACTGTCTTGCTGCTTCATGATCCCAAGCCTAAGACTCTGGTTCTGTTAACTGAGAATTTAGTTTGGCAACCACTGTCTTCAGTTCTACGGCTCTGCAACTGTTTCAGTGCATCTTGCAGTGTTGCTTCAGTGCTCTTCAAGTTTTTCTCCCATTCCCAAAGTCATGACCCTTGTGGTATAGCTGCTGAGGGTCACATAGCTAGAGAAGAAAACAAAAATGCTGTGGCATGTGCGTGACTACAGGGGTCGTGCCTTCACGAATGGGAAGTTGATGCGCTCCAGAGTTTGTTTACTGTGGATTTGATGACCCACAAAGGTTAAGGAATGAGGCTTTTTATAGTACTGCATATAGCTTTTTATAGTACTGGATTTCTCCTGCGAGTAGCAGTCGTGGCTGGGCTCCTCTCAGGTCGTGGGTCCCAGCAAGCCCTGTGTGGAGCTGGGACAGCTCGCACACTCGCGAGGTCTGCGCATTCGCAATCCATAGCCTGTCCCTGCTGCTGTCAAGGAACTGCTCCAGTTTCATTGCTGCCATCTGCTGAAACTTGAGTTTTCCACCTCAACGAGCAGACTAGTGGGAAGCACAGATTTGCAGATGAGGTCTGAAATGCCACAGTATCACTAAAAAAACAACAAAGAACGTCCTCTCCTCTCCCCCTGTTCTTAAGTGTGGATTTCCGTAATGTGTGTATGTTTATTTTCTTACTAAAAGTTCTTGTGCAGCTTTAGTGGTCCTAACTAATGCTCTTTCTGTAGCTATTAATTCTTTCCCTGCTGATATATTTGAAATAAGTCTCTGATACAGCTTTTTCTGGTATCTATTGTTTTCTGAGCAGTAATGCATGAATATGTTTAGTTTTTTTGTGTCGTCTGTGGTACATAACCAGATGTTCTTTCTTTGGGATAATGCAAACTTCTGTATATATTTCAGAAAAGCCTTATGATTTAAAATTTGGGGGGTGGGGGAAAAGTGGTCTTATTTGCTAAATAAAAGTGTTTATTACAAAAAACAAACAAAAAAGCCTTCTTTTCTAGTCCTGGTTAAATGCTTTAGAAATTGCAGGATTTATTGCATACTAGGGCAGAAGGCAAAGCATATTAATTCCTATAACTAATATTGTAAATATTCATAGAATAAAAGAACCCTGCAGTCTACTTTGATATGATTTATATAGGACTGAGTGGGCATCGATGAAATATGAGAATGTGTACAATGGTCTTAATGACCAACTCTGTTTATTCTAAGACTTGTATGATTTTACACTTGTTTTTAAAAATGTCTTTTCCCCTTCCCCTCTTAAAGGTAGAGACCTGTGGGTTCTTGTTCTGGGAAGGTTTCCAACCCATCATAAGATTGGCATTCCAGAGTTCAAGTATGTTGCTAATATGCATGGGGATGAGGTACGTTTCGATTTTTGCAATGTCATTTATACAAATACACTTACCAGAGGTTTGCAGTGAGCTTCTCTCAGGCATGTGCTTCTTGTTATTGACGTATGTCATAACTCAAGGAAGACAAAATATGTGTGTATTTATTGAGGAATTTTCAGAATAAAGTTCACCTGTTTTGGTGGAAGGACCTTAGGAGACCTTACATCATGGTGAAGAATCCTACAATCCTACACTCTTAAGTGGAAAGCTTTGTGCTCTCCAAGTGAGTAAACCCAGGGGCTTTAAGTTTCCTGGCAATGAGTCAGATGCAGCAGTTTGCTTGTACATTGTTATTGCCTAGGTGTGAAATATGACTGATAGAACTCTTCAAATGCATCCTAAGATTAAATAATAATTGCTATGAAGGATCAGATTATTTATTGTAGGAAGAAAGTTTATCTTGGGAGCCTTAAGCTAGGAACAGCTAGATTGCACCTGAACTAGGTGTAACTAGGAACACCTGAGATAACACAGAGTACAAAAGAAAAAGCAATGCCAGAACAATAAACTTGCTCTGGGAAGAATGCCCACTTATTAATGATCAAGGAGAAATTATGATTATGAGCCCACCTGGTGCAGTACTTGAATCTGGATCAGAAAGAATCAAGCTTCATTGTACTCTATAGTACTTTTTGCTTTGTTTCTTTTATTCTTTAGCTTTACCTGATTATATGAGTCATCTTCAGGATAAGTTTAAACTGTGCAATATGTTTTTATGCAGTCTTTCATGTGAAGGTTAAGTAATTTAACAGGGGTAGCAAGATATATATGTGCTAGACTGTGAATTTCCAAAACTAAGAAATACAGATATAGTGAAAAGCGTATCCTGTGCAAAGGGTAACGTGTCACAAGTTCTTATTGCCGTTAACAATCCTGTGTGTGAGCACTTGGATGCCTACAGGCACTTGTGACATTATGTGCCAAGAATTTTTCCCAAGTTAGACTAGTTTCACCTTGTTCCACACTGGCCTTGCTCGAGGTGCTGCTTGGGAATTTAACTCTGTGTGGGAGGAAGCTGGTGTCAGATGGGTACATTTGTTCCTGGATGCCCGAGATAGGGTTTGCAGCTCCTGGAGCCTGGTGTGTCACCAAGGCATCTAGGAACTGAGGCTCCGTACTGCAGTCCCTGCCAAGGGGGATTGCAAACCTGTGACTGTAAGTCACCCAGCTTTGATGGGGAGGAGGTGTAGGGCAGGATATGATCTCATCTGGAATGGGCTGGCTTGCAAGGCTAATATTGTTGGACTGCAAAGGCCACACATACTGAAGTGTCCGCAAGGAAGCATCCCTGTCATTATCACTGCCCAGCTGGGTGTGCATTGGGAGCTTTGACCATAGAAACACACACTGTCTGCACATCCACAGGGCTGGCAGTTGATGGGGACTGGCAACTCGGATCACTGCCTGGGATCTAAGTTTTTTATTGACTTCATGAGGAAATGAGGCAAGGTTTTCTTTTAAAATTGGACACAGTGCCAGACAGTCTGAGCAGAGTTGATCCCTGAGCTGCCTAGCTAAGGCATCCTACATTCCAGCTGTTTGTCAGACCAAGCTCACACCTAGGGAACATTCCAGAAATAGAGCTGTTCCTCCTTTCCAGGCCCTCATGACTATTTTTGTGTATGGATTTTTTTGGTACATACAGGTAACACACCATTGGTATTTGGGTGGAGGTTTTTTTCATAAATCATAAATGTATTTCAGATGGCAGGAAGTTAATTCCTTATATAGAGAGTTGGAGAACCTGAGTATTTTTTCCACTTAATTGAAGATTCTGCTGGACTAGCCACTGGGGATAGATTCAGCTACCCTTACAGTATATTAAGCAGATAAGTTTTGCACAAATTGTACATCAAGCTTCAACTTGCCAGTCTTTCGTAAATTGAAATTGCAGGATTATGGCTTCATTGATCCAGGCTGATCTTTTGTGCTTCAGTGACTTTTTCCACAAAAGATACAAAATGAGAAGTTCTTTTTCTCAAGCGGTGTTTGGTGATGCTGCCCTTCTAACCTGTTATGATCACATATGGCACTTAACTTTGACTCAGCTGGCCCACTGCTCCAGAAACATAAAAGTTGGGGTGGAACCTGAATTGCATGTGTGTGGGCTGTTCACACATGCTGCTGGAAGGAAATCTAGGTTATTTGGAAAGCTGCCCAATAGGGAAGTTCTAATAAAGTAATGCAAGTACACAATATCATGAGAGGAGTCTTTTTTTTTTTTTTTTTTTTTTTTTTTTTTTTTTTTTTTTTTTTGTTCCAGAACTGAAGGGATTTATTTTTTAAGTAAGTTCATTTTTCTTGATGCTCTAATACATAACCAGCCAAGGTTTAAAAGACTTCCATTTCTGTTCACTGTTGCCAGATAGAGTGAACTTTTGCCCCAGATCCACTGAGAGGCAACAAAAGACTTCTCCCACTCTTTGTGTTGGCTGTATAAAGCTGGACACATTTTTAGCAGTATCTTTTGTTTAACCTGAGCCAAATTAAAATGGATTTAAGCTAACTTTAATCAAGATGGCAGTAATTGACTGCACAAAATGCATAAGCCTGTGAAATGTTAATGAAGTCTGTAGGGAGAAGGTGAGGGAGAGGTTGCCTGATCTTCTGGGACAACTCCCATTCTGAATTAGACAGCAGCCTCTCTTGTCCCAGCCTTGTACTCTTTCTTGAAAGATCTTCTAAGTCGCACATTCCTCCCTGGGGAAGAACTCCTCCTCCTTAACATCGACTACAGCCAAACTCCTAAATACTCCTAGGTCATAAATGAGCAGAACTATCACCTTTGGACCCTCTGTGGCAGAGATTGAAATCCATTCTATACAACTAGGAACAGCCTTCCAACTGGATGCTATTTGCTCAAACACTGCAGGGAAACCATTTAAGGAAAAGCGCATCTGAACAAACTGTGAACTTCTTGTGTGTTTCTGCTTTTCCCCTTTAATGTATGGAGTATATAGCTTTAGCTTTCTGCAGCTGTAGAAAGAAACTGGACCATCACAAGATAAACTTTCCCAGGATAGCAGTGCTGAAATCAGTCCTTTTCTCCTAAAGTGTTCACTTCTAATCACTTTATTTTGTCATATAAAATAACATGAATGCAAATAATATTAAATAATACAATAGCTTATTTCAATTAACAATAATTTATTTCTAATAGTAAAAACAAAACACTAATATCAATAATATAATGTTGTAGTAAAAAATATTATTTAAAATAGTAGTATTTTTCCTCTTTCATTATGTGAAACTGAGCCTGTACTGATAGGCTAGTTCAGACCTGTGTGAAAGGATATGTTTATCTGCTGCCTTATCTTGTGAAATAAGTTAAAGCAACTCTATGCTATTTTCCATGCCATCCTAGACATATCCACAGCAGGGTTTCCTGTAATATTAGGGCTTAGGTGAATAAGGACTGAAGTATAATCTTTTGTGATCAATATAATGGGGTCTTAAAAACCCACCAAACAATAAGCTAATGAGTCTTGTGTAGAATTTCTTACTCTTACTCCTAAAAAACTAATGGAAGCTGCATTTACACTATCAGAATACCACTGTGGAAAAAAGGCTGGGTTTTAATCATTCATTTGCACAAAAAGAATGATGCATATGCTGCACAACTTGCTATGTCCTCAGTCCTGTGTGATACATTATTGAAGTGATGTGCAGAACAGTATTTGCTGCAGGAAAAAACCTCTGTTTCTTGCATAGTGAACTATTTTCCACCTAGCTTCAGTATTAGCTGATGTAATCTGTAAAAGCTCAGAAGCACCAGAGATTTCAAAATTCGGAGCAATCAAATCTCAATGCTAACAACAGACTTTGAATACAGCTGGATGTTGCTGAGGTCTGTTTCAGCACATTTCAACACTGCCTTGCTGGAGTTACTTTTTTCCTTATCTCTCTTCACACTCTTCTGAGTGGGAAAAGACAAAGCTATCCATGTCTCAGCCAGGTAAATCCTGAAGCTGGTGGAGTTTGCCCAGGTGGTAACAACTTGCACCAGTTACTAGTTCAAAAGCAGGCTTTGTGTTTCCTTCAGTGACAAAGCAGAGAGCTGTCACACACGTGGTGTTTCTCAGATATCTGTGGGTGATTGCTGCTGTAGAAATAAAGGGATGTGTGCCAAACTATTCACATAAACAGCCACTTTAACACTGGAGTGTTTTAGCCAAGAAAGACAACCCCAGTGGGGTGTGCCCTAGTGGTGCATAATAATTAGCGTGTTCGAGTGTTAAAAATAACATCTTGCAAGTGTGGTTTTTCAGTGGGAAACCAGGATGGCTTGCTGGTCTCTCTGCTCCTGCTGTGCTTCCTTAGGTGGGGCTGTGCCTGGTGTGCTGAACCTGGCCTGTGGAGCAGCTGGGGCTGCAGCAAGGAGATGGGCAACACTGCGTTGCCCTGAAACAGGTCCTACCTGATGGTTTGGATCTTTCTTTCAACATCGTTCAACTTAAAAACCAGGCCGTGTTTAAGGGAAGAATTTTAATAATAAAAATGGGCAGAGTCCATCCACCCAGAGTCCGCAGGTATTATTAGGTCTGGATCATGTGGTGAGGACACCGCTCTAAACCCAGGGCTGATGCAGTAAAGTGTTACAGTGCAGGTGCAGTTGGAGCAAACCCGAATCTCCCAACTTCTTGAGTAATCCTGTGGTGGCTGAGCAGGGTGCTGACACAGCCCTGCCAGCGGGCACTCGGGAACTTTAAAGGGTTTGTGGGCAGGAGCAGCAGTCCTGCCCTTTCCTACAGCGTTTATCCAGGTCCTGACACATGCATGCTTCTTCCTTCAAGGCTTCCCCTGAGGATCACTGAAAGCCTTTTCTGCTTTCTCCCTCTGGGGCACAGGAGGCTGCTGACAGCTGAAAGTGCATAGAGAAACTTAATGTCTAATTGCATCCCTAGAGGTGGGGAAAAGGGATTTTGGCATCTCCCTTGGGATACAGCAGTCTAAACAAAATATTTGTGTCCTCTCAAAGCCCCAGAACAAACATGCATGCTGTCCCCTGCCCTTCTCTCTATCTTCTTCTTAAACCTGAGGGCAGGTAAAAGTGTCTGTCCTTGACTTTACTGTCAGCAACCTACCTTCCGTGTATCTGGATCCTTTATTTGAAGCTCTAAAATAAAACTAAGTGACTCATAACTCTTATCCACAGACACACCTGACTTCTATAGAAACAGGATAAAGCTTGACTGAGCAGCAGATGCTTTCCAAGGGCTTGGTCAAAACCTGACCTTGAACTTGAACTTTCCCAGAAACAAAAACTTTCCCTCAGATACTTGCAGATGTATTTTCCCAGGCAATGCAGGGTGCTCTGGCCCTAAACAAAACCACCCCTCTGTTATCACACCAAAACAGCGATAGCAAGTATGTTCTTCCTTCACTGTGCAATCACCCAAGTGCCAACATTCTTATGATAATCTGAATCACCTAATGTCCTGAGTACAACAACAGCTGCACCAGGAATGCCGTAAAATACCGTACATGTAATTAAGGCTGGGTTTGACTTTAATGTCCAAAAAATGTAATCTGTGACAATCTGGTCATCTTTCATTCTTTGTGAACATTGTTCTTTTCTACCACGTTCTTTTGTTACTTTTCTTTTTTTCCCCTTTCTAGTCCTGCTTCTCTACCCTTTCTTTTTGGGATTTGGTCAGACACTGAGAAGTACAGTAGAAGAAGAGCACTTTCCCAATTTCTCCAGACAGCAGTCCAGTCTTGTTTGTAGTTTAGCTGTCTCTGTGGGAGAGCTATTTTTGCTGGTTCTGAGTCTGGTAACTTAATCTCTTATGTCCAGGGCCACGATTCGGCTGATTCCTCTCCTCTCCTCTCCTCATTCCCAAGATGTCTATCACCCTTTTCAAGAGCTCCCTGTACAAGACAGGTTTTGTTGCATCCCTTCTTAAATTTTACAGAGTATATTTATAAAACCTGCAGAGCAGTCTGTTTTCTCATACTCAGATGCTGATTTAGATCATGTTGTGATATACCAGGCTTTGTTCTTGGAGATAAAGTACAGATAAGTTATCTTTAGAACTCATTTACTTGAAAGTCTTGGTTTGTTCCCTTTCCAAACAGGGTTTAGAAACCTAAAGCACCCTTGAGGCAAGGGTCACAGTGCTGTGGAAAGTGCCCCTGGAAAATTTGGCCCACTGAACACTAGCAGTGGTTTCTGGGGTTGAATAGGATTGTCCTTAACTCTGGATCTGATACTTGACACTATACTAAAATCTGATACATTAAAGGGAGATGTCACCTTTCATGCATGACTTACACAAACTGATATGAACAAAAATATGTATTTAGCTTTTTCTCTGCCACTGCCTCTCCTAGATCTAAAGTCTATATGCAAATGTCTTTCCATGCCTTTTTCTGAGGATTTATTTGGTTTCCCCAATGCACATGTTCATAACATTAAAGTAAAGCAATCTAACAGAACTATGTATGTGGCCTCTCTGGTCTTGTATTAATATTGACTTCCCATAAAAGAGGATAAACAAGAAAAAACCCTGCTCTGTGGCATCCTGGAAAATGTGACAGACTTGTCCTCCCTTCCTGCCGAAACACCACTGCCAAGTGGTGCCACACGATGCTGGTGCTCGTGTGCAGGGTCACAGAGCTGGGACCCTGCAGTGGGACTGAGAAAACACTGTGGGGTGTTCCCAAACCCACATGATGTTTATCAGGCAGCTTCAGTTTTTGTTATAGCTATTCCTTAACTGTGCAAGATTTAAGCAGTGCATCTGACACAGTTTCCCATCATAGAAAAAGGTCTGGTTGATCTAGGTTTAAAACCCTCCAGTGATTGCTTTAATATTTTCAATTGCTTTAAATATATTTAGGGGAGAGCATAAAACAAAGTTGTGTTGATGAGTGCGCTCTCATATGCCTTGTATGTCTGTGTAGTCCATAAGAAAAACCTGGAAGTTGAAAGTAGTGGATCTTTATTTTCTTCTTCTTCCACATCAGACTTAAAGTAAAAATCTGTGCTTCTTTACACAGACTGTTGGGAGAGAAATCCTGCTCCATTTGATAGATTTGCTGGTGACCAGCTATGGACGTGACCCAGTTATTACCCGGTTACTCAATAATACCCGGGTTCATATCATGCCAACGATGAATCCTGATGGATTTGAAGCTACCAAAGTGCCTGATTGTTATTACACACGAGGAAGGTAAGGATGGATTAGGAGGGTGGGAGAGCTAAAATAAATGGGTGGGGAGTAATAATCGCAGCTAGCCAGGAGACTGAATCATCCTTGGGGGAGAGCAGAGTCTACAGGATGTGCTAGGGCTAATTTTTGCCTGGGCTCTTCTGAAGAGACATTGTTATGGCATGGAGTTTCTGGAAGACTGAGTCAGACTGGTGTTTATATGTGGTGTGGCCAGAAAAAAATTGGTCAGAATGGCCTAATGACCTCACCTTTTAGGCAGGATACCCAGATTATGAATACAAGTACAATTCCCTATTTTGTGGCACCTTCAGAGTGCTACTGCTACAAGAAAAGAAGGAAAATTCCACCCACAGGGATCTATTTTAATTGGGGAATTCTGTAACCCTTCTTAATGAGAAAAGGTGTGTCTAAACTCATTGAATTGACTTTAGCAATGTGTTTAAAAATAATATGGAATAGATTTAGTAAGAAGGAAGAGTTACACAAGAAGACCTGGCTATAGTAGCTTCTGTGCTAATAGTGGTGTTAGGAAAAGGAAGCTACACAGAAGAAAATATAACCTGGTATTGCATCCTGTGCTACTTTTGCATTCTTTATTGTGACTATTGCAGAGACCAAAAAGGGGATGAAAAGCTTAACAAGGTGGAAGAGGGTAAGTGGCAGTGAGAGAATGGGAAGAAATGCCCAAAGGACATATCTGAAATGTGCAGAAAAAGCAAACCCATGAGCTAGAAGTTCTGTTGGGTCACTGGCCTTGGCAAAATCAGAAGCAAGTGAGAAGAAGGTTTCCCTAGTTTAGTTCTTTAAATGACCAGTGTAGGCCATCCTTATCATTGGGGAAAAAATGTATTCCTCAGCAAATAAGTGGGACTTGTATGGAGGGGGGTATTTTTTATTCACTCACTGTCAAATAGAGTTTGACAGACTGAGTTAAAAAATTAACACAGTCAAGGGTGAATACCCTCTTTATTCCTATACTGACCTGAGTGAAAAAGCAAGAGCATTTGAACTGAGCTGAGTATTAAGGCTCAGGGAGAAGAAAATGCATCCTGTGTTTGATTCAAATTTTTTCTGTCTGTTGAGAGTGACAGCAGCCCAAGGGATACAGCCATTCAGTAGTTACCTTGGTCTTCTATACAAGCAGAAAAAACAGATACAGGAGGAGAACAAAGTCCTTCTGATCCAGCTTTAGTTATTCTAATTCACTTATGAGTAGATGTACATTCTATGCGCATGTTAAATATTCTCTGTTTCCATTTAGAATTTTTTCATTGTGCCCTTTGAAAATTCCAGCTGCCAGAAAGCAAACTGAAGTCCGTCACCATAATGCTTGAGAAATAAAAAATGGTCATCTTGCCTGTTTTCTGAAGATACTAGCATACCACAGATCTGGAGTACTGGGAGCCTGGTGATGTGGAACTATCCACAGGCAAAACAGTAATGGGGATGTCTTCTCTCTTTCTAAGGTACAACAGGAATGGAGAAGATCTGAACAGAAATTTTCCTGATGCCTTTGAAAATAACAGTGCCAGCATTCAGCCAGAGACTCGAGCAGTAATGGACTGGATAAAAAATGAAACGTTTGTTCTTTCAGCGAACTTGCATGGGGGTGCCCTGGTTGCCAGCTACACCTTTGATAATGGTAACCCAGGTAAGCTGGTGACAAACTGTTCTTCTCAACTGACTGGGTTAAGGAACATTGGCTGTACCAGAGCAAAATTTATAAGGGTTCCTGCAAAGGTCTTCGAACTTTTGAGCTGGGATGGTCAGAATTTGATAAACCCCATCAAAATTCACTGCTGAATGTGGCCATTTGGGAGATGTTTATCCTGCATGTGTGCCAACGCTGTGTGTTTTACCTGTAATGAGAGTTGCACAATGTCTGTCTTCACTCTGCAGTTACTGGCTCTTTGAAAGGCTACAGCAGATCTCCAGATGATGATGTCTTTATTCACCTGGCAAAAACCTATTCTTCCAACCATGCCAGCATGTACAAAGGGACGGGGTGTGACAACAGGCAAACCTTCCCAGGAGGCATTACCAACGGGTACTCTTGGTACCAGCTGGAAGGTAAGAATGTCACTGACATTTCGTTCAGCTGCTTCTGGCAAGATGTTCTCACTTTCTCCTGCCATCTCTGATGATGAAAGGGCAGTGTTTTAGTCAGAGTAGAGGGCTGATGAGGGGCGCAAGTCAACTCTTTCATGCAGATTCTGTGAGCAGGACCTGGGTGTTTTCAGACTCTTCCAGACAGCAGTTACACAAGTGAATGAGACTCTGCTGTTTGCCTGCTTCTGAGCCCTTGCTCAAGGCCTGCAGTAGCTGTATACCTTACACACATGGGCAACACTGCTTGGCATCAAGATCTTCTCCTTTCAGAAAGAAAACCAATCTTCTCTTTATATGTCATCCGTTTTTAATGTTTAATTACTGAAATAAATGTTTTCATTATTGTTTATGTGTAGCCAAATAGAATATGGGGCTTGTGCGCTGTGTATGTTGTTTTCATTGTCTTCTTTCAAAGACTTAAAAGGGTCTTGGAATGGCTTTGGCAGTGGAAAATCCTGTGCAAACCTTTCTGTCCCTTTTTAGCTGGGAAAGCTGGAATGAATTTAAGTCAGAGACCCACCCTTTTTGAGCCACAATCATCATCCTTTCCAAAAAGAAATATGCTTTAGAAAGCACACTCTGTGAGTAGCTAATGTAAGTAATTAAGCTGGTTTTTCACAGGAGGTAGTAAATACAAGTGTGGCATTGAGGAGTAATTTATCTGAATTACTTTTCTTACAGGTAGGATGCAAGTACCAACTTTTAAGTCTCCAATTTGTCTTTTAGTTTGAACTTAGTGTTTCTTTGCAGCTAAAAACCCTTTTATTCACTTTTAAGGTGGAATGCAAGATTACAACTATGTCTGGGGACAGTGTTTTGAAATTACATTGGAGCTGTCATGCTGTAAATATCCTCCAGCAGACCAGCTGGAAAAGTTCTGGAGAGACAACAAAGTTGCTCTGATCGAATATATGAAACAAGTGCACCTAGGTGGGTATGCAAGTGGGGACTGAGTGAAAACTGAGCTTAGAGGGAACTCCTCAGCAGCTGGATCAGTGTCACAGCTCACAGGGGAGAGATCTGGAGTTAACTTGGGAGTTTCTGAACACAAAGTACTACAAGGCCAGGGATGGGTAAGGCAGGAGAACTTAAAATTGTGTCAGGTGAGGGACTATGGGTGCTGCTACAGGTGTGCAAGGGGCTGAGAATGTTCTGGGGCAGGAGCAAAGGACAGGCCCTGGGGGATGTCTGACCATGCACTCCCTGTCTCCCCTCATTTTCCTGAGCAGCCTTGGGACAACCATTTATTTCAGAGGTCTCTAAGTGTATGTGTGCTTCAGCACAAGTGTCATGGGTCTTTGCTGATTGGATTTTGTAAATTTGAAAGGCTTCTCTAGGTGTCTGAATTCATGTCTAGGTGATGTGACTTCACATTTGGAAGAGAACTGCTGCTTAGTGAAGCTGTGGTGCTTTACAATAAGTTGAAGGGTTTGCACAAACCTGTTGCTTATCCTGCATTTTGTTGCCCTGAAGATCTGACTTATCTCTGCTTAATGCCTGTGCTGCCTTGAAGACAGTGTGTGGGAATTAAGGGAAACTACTTCATAAGCAGACATTGTTGGTATTCTGCCTTTGGAAAGTACTAGACAAGAGACTGACTTATTTTAAATTGAAAAAAAAAAGGTGGGGAGGGTGTGTGCTTGTGTGCAAAAACTGCCAAACCTGTACTGAAGATTGAAGCCCTTCAATGAAGGACATACAGTAAGTGTGTACGATGCCTTCAGCAAATGAGATGTAGAAGAGGAGATTACAATATTGCTTTCTTATTTAATATGAGGGTAAACTATTAACAACAACAGCCAAGGATTTTCTGTTTTAATTCCCTTGAGCAAGGCCAAAGTGACTAGTGATAGTATTAGAGGTGCTGAAATGTGGTGAAATAGCTTTTGAGTGCATCTAGCAACAGAACAGTCTGCCTTTCTCAGAGAAGGAGGCTCACCAGTTACAGTTCATGATCTTTCCCTCCTCTCCCTTTTCCATAGGTGTCAAAGGCCAAGTTACTGATAAGAATGGGAATCCTATTCCCAATGCAATCGTGGAAGCCAAAGGAAGGCCACATGTCTGCCCCTACAGAACAAATGAACAAGGGGAGTACTTTCTTCTCCTTTTGCCTGGGACATACGTGATCAATGTGAGTATGCAGCCTTACTGAAGTATTGTTTCTAATTGCATTGAGTTCCTGAGCACAGTGAGACTGCAGCCTTAGAAGTGGTTGAGCTGAACTGCTCAAGTCACAGATAGGAGGTGTAAAGACTCTTCAGCAGACTTTTAAAAAACTATATATTTAAATATTAGTCAGCAGAAAGGAAATTTTGTTATACAGTCCTCAATGTCCAGAGATATGCACTCCTTGGACCTTGATGGTGGAGCCAGCTGGGATGAGCATTTGGAGCACAGCAACAGGAGCTTGGGGTGTTTGAAACAAACCACAGAGCTCCTGCAGGGTGAGGGGCTGGAGCCTGGGGTCCGCAGCACCAGGTTGACACCACATCGTGATTATCATTTCCTTGCGTCAAAATGGTTTCTCTGTGCTTTCTCCATGCCCTGTAGGCTCTGCCTGCTGCCAAAGGCTTATGCTTAAGCATCACTGCAGGATTCTGACTCTTATACAGCAAGAGTCTTCTTGCTGTAACATGAAAACTTTACTTTTTCCCATTCCATGTTCTCAAATGTATCTTTGAAACATTTTTCCCTGTGCATTTAAGGTGTAAATAATGATTGTTTCAAGTTGAACTCAGTGTTTCAAACCAAGGAAGAACACTTGTGTTTCCTCCTAGGCTACTGTTCCAGGATTTAAATCGATGCTGAAGACAGTGGAAATACCTGACAACACTGGAAACTTCAGTGCTTTGAAACAGGACTTCTCTTTCCCAGAGGTCTCAGATCAGATAAGATCAAGAGTTGCTTCATGTCCCAAAATTCCCCTCTATCAAGAGCTCACACGGGCTTCAGCTGCAGTAAAACCAACCATACACATCTTGGTTTTAATGACCACTATGCTTGTAATTTTCAAATAAAGTCAGGAATGACAAAGGCAAAACCTTCCTTCAAAATGTGGCTTTTTGGAAAAGGAGTTGTATATGCAAAAGAATGTATGTTTTTATAAACGAAATTCTCAGATTGATAATCATGTTTACTGTATTTTGTAAAATACTGCTTGACAATTGAATGTTTTACTTTAGTTATAGTAGACATATTTTTAATTTTAACAGACTGTCCTATTTTTCTGTTTTACTCTGAACAAATTTTGTACAGCCTATGGAGATAACTGTAGAATTTTGATGCAAAAAGTACAAATACATTTTTAAGACTTTTCCCAAATTCAAAAACATTGAGGATTGTACTGCAGTGTTTCATGCAAGCTCAGGTTCCTCAGTGAGCCAACAGTTCAGGTGCCACACAACTGTAAGGCATCAGCTCAAAACTGATTTCTCACAATAAAGCCACTGTTATAAATGAATGGCATTTTTATATATGCTCTCTCTTAGCCTGGACAGATGAGACTGCCCAAGGCTCAAATGAGGTAAAGATCAGTAACACAGACATGTTTTAAGACAAGAAGATGAAAATGAAATGTGAGTATCTGCTGAAGAGTATACTGTGGAAGCTGGATGATAATCTGCACCACCATGGAAAAGGGAGGAATTTGTGACTCTGAAAACAGTGTTCTCCTATGGCAGAGCTGCTGAAAACAATTGGGAAGGAATCACAGACAGCTTTATACCTTGTCCATTTTTAACTGAATTTGTTGTGGCACAGAACCTCATACAATTCAGAATTCTTTGAATAGTTTTAGCTATGGGTTTAGATTGTTTCAACAGCTTCACTGCCGTGCTACTCCCCTGTTGGCACTGTTTAACACCCATGCCAGGAGCTGGCAGGCGCACTCAGCAAGGCAAAAGCCAGCTCTAGTTACAGAGGGTGGTTTCAGTGCTCCCCTGGCTGGGCTGTACTGCAGGCAGGATTAGCAGATTCCTTTTGCCTGGCCAGTTGCAAGTAATTTTCAGGGCCCTTTGAAGCTGCCCAGTAAACAGAAATTTATCAAGAAAAGCCAGTTAGTACCGTCTCCTGTGTTTATTTTAAAGCTTTATCTGCCAGTAATTTTCTTAAGCAATTTCAAAAGTAAACCAGCAAATACTATCTTTGGAAGCATCAATCTTTTCCTGTATACAGTAAATAAAAAATGCAGGAATGCAGTTAATCCTTTAATGCCTTTTAAAATCTTTCCTGAGGCACTGCTGCCTGTCACACCAAGCCCTACCAGATGGGCTGTGGAGCTTGGGCATCAGCCACTTGTCTGCCAGACACCACCATCCACTGTGCAAATCCACTTCAGGACTTGAAACAGCAATGCCAACAGCAGTGAGAGTTGTGTGTACAGTAGACTGGTTTTTGAATGTCTTCCTCATATCCATTTGCATTTTCTACCTTTTCTCACCCTCTGCTCTGCTGTAGGTTGTTTACCACATAGAGAATTAATTATCCACTAAATCCCCATCACTGATCCTGCCACTTGTAGCAGGAAGAATGAGACTCCTAGAGTTAAAATTTCCCAAACCGAAGAAATCTGGCATAAGTCAGCAGTCCAGCAGCTGAGTGGGGGCAGAAAGCGCCTGTGTACTGGCTCACAGAAGTAAGAATCAGTATGAAAACAAAGTACCAGAACTGGTAACAATCAAGTAATTGACATGGAAAAAAAAAAAACAACACGATGGAGCAGATAAACAAATCTTTATTTAAAGCTTTTAAATGGAACACAGTTCTCAATTTTCATTGGAAAAGGAAAAACTGAAAACTGAAAGATAAATGCAACACATGTGAAACTTCTCATAAATGGGTCTATACTGTGTGCAATTGGAATGGATACTTGCTTTTAATGGTTACTGACTGTGGTCATACATGCACTGGGTAGCTGGAAAGCAATGCACCAGGCCAAGCTCTTGAAAGCGTGTTGCATAGTTATTCAAAATCACTATGAACTACTCTATTCAACAGTCATCCCAGCTATGTCTAGTCAGATAACAAAGATTCTGATTTTAGAAAAGCTATTGGTATTTTAGATGTTAAGTAATTAGCATCCTGACAACCACTATTGTGGCTCAAGACCAAGAACTTCCTTTAATAGCAAGGTATTAAGCTGTAACATCTACTAAAAAGAGGAGCCACCACCTTTTTAAGTATCACTGACAAATTTCACATGTATAATATAGCTATAGATACATTAAAGAAGAATTCAGTTGAAGCTTTCAGTGCATCTGTGCTAAAAAAAAAAAAACCCACACTTTAGTTAAAAGCAACAATTTTTCACGTTCACTAAGTGCAATCCTCTGTTAAAACTTTAAGCTGGGTTTTGTGCTTTGCTTGTGCAACCTTTAAAGAACAAGACATGCTTTGGACTCTGGAAATCCCCTGAAGAGGAGAGGGCTGATGCTCCAGCAAGGCTCTGCTGTGCTGTGGGACCAAGGCCCCTCCACAACAACACTGCCTGTCCACAAGTCCCATGAACATGCCCAATATGCTCCTTCCTACAGGGAAGCCCCACAACACCAAATGCCCTTTTCAGGCCAAATGTTGCACAACAAAATGCTGGGATAAAGGATAACTCCTGCCCCACCATGTGTGTGGCAAGTTAATATGCTGAATAAATTACCTGCTTTAAAATGATAAACTTTACCTGAAGTTATGCCCCAACACAACAGCAGCCTTAGATTAAGATGGGGAAGAAAAAAATCTTGACCCTATTTTCATCCTATTTAGTCGGTTAATTCAGCTTCATTAGGCTTGTAATAATTTTCTAATCTCTTTTGTAAAATACAATTTTCTGAAACAATTATTCTTGTTGACACTTTCTGTAAGAACCAGGAATTTTCTCTTTTTCATATTAGTCATAAAATAAAAGAAAATCTGCCTGAAGTCCTGCAAGCATCTTCATACATACAGACACTTCAGAGACAGTGACATTTGAATAAATGTGCAGCAAACAGAACTCACTGATAAAACTCGTACCATGCTCTTAGAAGAAATGTAAGCTTTTTGCCAGTGAGAATTCTGAAGCACTTTTACCCTTTCTAAATCATCTTCTAAGGAGAGAGGCACAAGATGGCACAGCCCACAATCCTGCCGGTGTGGGGTGAATTTCGATACCAATATAATGTCAATACTAATAAACAGGTAAATAGTTAAAGATTTGCATCTAAACACATAGGTTTATTGTACTTTCTAAAAAATAATAAATGCAAATTCTTGCACTGTTTGTACATAACTACTGTCTACCTGATGCGCAAGAAGGAAGAGACTAAGAAAATTACTGGAAATCACATACAGTTGCATCCTCTGGGGATCTGGCCTCCCTGGCACCTTCTTGGTCACATGTCCAAAGGCAAAAGCCATTACCACCTTTGCAAATTAACCTTAAAGCCTCTCATCACTTCTGCATCTACCAGCAGTCTGTCCGCTCCTTGCCTGTACTGAGGGATGCAAAAGCATTCCAAAGGAAAGTGAAACACCACCAAAACATTTTCACTATGCTAATGCTGCACCAGCACCATCCCTATTTAATAGAACTCGTTCAGGTTCAATGCTGAAGTTATTTTAAGGGAAGAAAAAAAGGAAACATAGCCATAAATCTTTCTGTGCCATTCTCAATCTGAAAATAATACAAGTATTTCTCTGTATTTTAATGCTACATTCCTTAAAATATTTTTCTTGTGCCTGTGATTTACTACATAAGCATATTTATATAACTACAAATGTACCAGTAGACTAATTCAATAAATTAGAGCTCAAAACATCAACTGTGAGCACAAGGGTATTTACAAAGAGCAATAAATTAAAGATTAAAATGTGATATTAAATAAGGATCTCGAACATCTCACCAAGAAGGAACAACTTTTGTACCAAAGTTTTACTGATTTTTGTGCCACTACCCAAGGCCAGGAGCTGTTTAAGAGTCAGAACAAGCAGGGCGCTCACTGCTCATCCCCACACGGAGCAGGGCCAGGCTGGGAGACGGGCTGGAGGCAGAGCCAAAGGCTTTGGACCACAGCCGGGAGCCACCACGGGAGTCGCTGTGACACAGCCCCCGGGTGCCAGACCAGCTCTTGCACTCACCTGCTAGTGTCCCTAACAGTAACAGGAACAGGCAACAATACCCATCACCTCCATCTGGAAGGCATGCACCCACAAACAAATTAAAGTTGTACTAGAAGTCGGTAAGAATAATATTAAGACATAAAATGTAACTCAAACCAAAACACCTGACACAGTGATTTGCAGATGGAGAAATTAAAATTCCCCATATCCTCACCATTGTAGCAAGTAGAAGGTTTTTCCAGGGCTATTCTCTGCGACAGAAGGCATGTGACTGGAAAAGAATGCCAAGAGTGGGATAGTACAATTTGTCCCAACAGGCACTAAATAAGGACAGCTGCTCCCCCAGCATAGCCAGGACAGCAACTGCAGAGAAGGCATGACGCTGAGAGAGGGGAAGACATGGGACACAATGCAGTGGACAAAGCTTCATAAGAGGATTAAGCTTTTTAGGTACAGTCCCCATGTTATTGATGCTTCCGCTTATGCACATCTACAGTTCTCTCTCACCTGCAAGTGCAACAAAAAACCTCTGCAAGCCTCACTGCAACTAAATTTATCAAATTAAAAATTAATAAAAAACAGTAACAGGAAGTGCAAAGTAAGGCAGGTAGCCCTCCATTAGTATCCCTACTTGAAAAAATTAACTATCTGCCCAAAGGCCTTCTCTATCCAGGCTGAAGGATTATAAAATCCTATAAAACCCATAAAGTTTCTGCTGATCAAAAAACTTGAAAGAACTTCCAACTACCTGCTGTGGCTTTACAAAATGCAGGAGGCAAGAAACTTGCAAGTAAGAATTTGAATGTATACAACTGGGGTTTATATTTTGTTTAGTTAAAATGAACTATGTTAGAACTTCAGGTACACCAGTATCTTTTAGTGGTGTTTTTAAAGAAATAGCTCAAGTGTATGAATAAAATGTGAATGATCAAAATAATTCAGTCTTTACCTATAAAGTTACTACTTTCCAACCAAGTCACAACCAAGGATCTACTAAGTCTGTCCTGTACATCTTTACATCCTTTCCAGGCATTTGCAGCCCTGGAGTTAAGGAGAGCAGAAATCTCTGTGCCAGCACACAGGCATCAGCAATTTTATACTGCTGGTGTCAGGGAGCCCTGTTGAGCCTTGGCCTGTAAGATGGCAACACAGCACAATTCCTGCACTCGGACTACATCTCCCCTCTTGGCACTCCCCTGACTGTTTACATGCCATTCCCCGTTGGGCAGACAATCAGCAACTACCTGTAAAAACAAAAGGTGCTAAAAATATACAACTCCTCTTGTAACATCGTTTTCCAAAGGGATAAATACCACTTACTGGGTACAGAAATTCCACGTGAAAAGCAGCTGAGTGATCTTTACCACATCCTGATTCCCACACTGACACTACCTCGCCTGAAGCCCCCAAAACTGAGGCAGGCAGCAGACTCCCTACGAACAGAACAGGTTAAGTTTCACAAAGTTTTTGACAAAGTACAGTGAGGAGACAAGAGCTAAAAGCAGTAAAGGACAGGTCCAGTGAGACTAAATTTGAGTTGGCCAAACACCTTGCAAAAGGTTTTCAGAATTCTTGTGATACAGGTAAGAACAGCAAGTTGGAAAGACTACTGCACTTAAAGAGTGTGAAGTGGAACTGCACGGCTGTTGATGAAGGTGGGGTTTTTTTCTATTTTTATTATAGTGAATGTAGCAATGCAGCTGAATGTATTCTGCTAAGTCAGAAACAACTGCAGAAAAAGAAAACTGTCCCCTAATACTGCCTGACATGACAGTTCATAACGTATCCTTCATTTATCTTGTCTGCCTGAGACTTGTTCATGCTGCTAAATTAATAATAAACATCATCATAACCAGTACAGACCTCCAAACCCACAAATGCCAGTTTCTCGGGCCATTTGAGAGAGAACTGTATGACTGAGCTTGGATCAATGACTTCTCAGGGGACACACAGCCCTTAAATTTACAACGCACACTATAAAAATACAAGACACACAATACCCTTTTCTGTTTCCAAAGTATTAATTATTTTCTACCACATCTTTCCCTACTTCCTGGTAAAATCTCCCATAGAATTTGGTTACTTGGAGAAATTTAAGAAAATATTCTATTTATTCATTTTATTGACTTTCTCACAAGGGTCTGATTGAACCTTGTATCTTCACCAGACAAGAAAAACTGCAACCAAGATAATCATCTATTTTCTTAAATGAGCAACTTGCAGAAATAAACACTTCAACATGTCTCTCCTCCAACAATCACAGAATTTGGGATTTTAATGAGTGTATTCAATTCAATAAAACAAATATCTCTAACTTGCACAGAACATTAAACACTTGGAGAGGCAGGCAGTTTAGAGGACCTGGTTACTTCTACTGAGAAGGATTTAAAATCTCCAAGTTTACTTATGAATATTAGGCAAACCTCTTAACTCCAGTGCATTTATGTCAGCAATTATTTTTCACACAGAATGCCCAGAGACACAAAATACTAATTTTCCAATAAGCATACAAAAATAATTTCTTACTCTCTTAACCAGTTTATGAAGTTTCTTTTGCAGCTTTCCAGTCAAAATGTGTCTAACTAAAATAAGTTAGTACAATCATTTGTATGGGCTGCCTGCACACTGGGCAGGGTTTGTTCCTCTTCTTGAGCTTTTTTGCACAGGTAAAACATGACATGAGGTGTCCTGTTTTTCCATGTACTATGCAGCCATTTTTAGGTCTGCTCTGACATATGACACATGGCTCTATGCTGGTAACAGGCAGACTGGATTCCATGCTTTCCTCTTTGTCTTGCATTTCTCTCTTCTCGGGTTCCTTAAAGTCCTCCTGACTGCTACAGAACATGCTGCTTGATGTTGATGGCTGGGAATAACCTTCACTTTCCTGGGACTCAGAAAGCTGTAATGCTTTATCCTCATTCTGATCAACAGCTGGTTCTTTATCTTCAGTCATTTTTGTTTTCTTGCAGTCGGGAACATCAAAACCTTCTCCAGACTCTTCAAGAAAGGAGGCATCTAATTTGCTCTTTTCCAATTTCTCACTCTTTTCTTCTGGAAGCCAATCCTCACGAAGGGCCCAGCATCTATGGCAATGTCGTGGAAGCGGAGGATTCATTTCATTACATTCGGGACACTTCCAATAATCCTTTAGTGAATCAAAGGTTGGAACAGCATAAGCTACTTGGAGCACTTACAACTGAAGTATTCAGAGATTATAAACAATTTATTACTGCCAAAATAATTATTATGTTGAGCTATCAACTTGTTTACAATTTTAAAATTCCATTCAGTGATTTTGGCCCCATTTTACCGTTCTAGATTAAAAGGGCTCTTATTTTAAAAGGACTCTGGCTTTCCTTTATTTTGCAGTAATTTTGATTAGAATTATTTCTTATGCAAAACTGCAGAAACCAGACCACAGAATTGTTCAGGGGCCTCATGAAAAGCCTGATTTCCCTTCTTTTGGACTATGGGCCTCTGCAACGGGAACTGCTGAAGAGTGAGGAACCCTTCCTCGCCCTGCGGTTTGCTGCGCTGCTGCTGCACGGAACGGCCGCGTGGGGGCGCTCCCGCACAGCCGCGGCAATGCAGAACCACACCGAACAAGAGACAAGGAAAAAAGAAAAGGGCAAAAAAAGAGTGCTGCATCAGCCTCTCAGAGGTCACTCCATATAGTACAATGAAAAATAAACCACTATTTCGCTAAAATCCATTTTGTTTTCAAGGGCAGAGACTCTTCTTACAAATAATGCAAGCTGTAAGGGAAATCAACACCAACCCAAAACTTACACAAGTTCTGAACATCATCAGTAACATCAAAAGCTTATAAGACCAATTTTAAATCCTAAAAATTATGTACTGGTCTCTTTTTCCACACATAAGCACTGCTGTTTTCAGAAGGTGGCCAGTCCGGCCTTTAACAAAGTCCCTCAGTCCTACAGACTATCAAGGGACTGGAACACTTCACAGTTCCACAAAACAACTAATTCATGCATCAAATGTGAAAAGCAAATATAAATAAGGAGACAGCACACATTAGAGTCAAAATGCAGTGTTTTTTCACAAACATCTCCATACTTTGCCTCAAGACTGTAAATTTCTTCCCACTCTTCAAGAACGGTCACAAAGAATGTAGTCAAGGCCTCTTTTACTTTTTCAGTACTGCTCTGAAAAAAGGCTTGCCTTCATATTCATATGTTACAGATACCTTCAGTCAAGCTGGACAATAAAAGCAGGTATTCTGATTTGTAGGAACAATTTTTAAAATATACATGACTAAGTTCTTAATTTTTTTTCCATTTTAAGCAGAAAGTCAGATTTAGGCTCCAAATAATTTCCTTCCATTAAGTCAATCAAATGGTAAATGAGCATGGGATTGGGTTTTTTTTAATGGACTAAGAAGTTTATTAATCATTAAAAAAAAAACCCAAGAGTCCTTATTAATCACATGTTCAGTAATCAAAATATTGCATTGGAACCTTCATACATAGCAGAAAAAGTCAATTTATTTCTTAAAATCACTGGTAGCAATAGAATTAATCTATACTTCTTGATCTATTATGATGCTTCACCAGACAAGTTTTTACTCACAGCTAGAGAAATCTCTGGATCTTCATCAAATGAATCAGCGTCACTTTCTTCATCCTGGTAAATAGTCAGCTGATAGACCTGGTTTAAATTTTAAAAATATACATATATAACTGGGTTTTGGCATTTAATTAAAACTCCAAAGTATTTTTAACCTGGTAAGAGTTTCAGATAGGAAGCTACTGGAGTTTCCAGGGATGTGCTATTTGGATTATTAATGGATTAGAGGAACTCTCACATGAGGAAAGGCTGAAAGAGCTGGGACTGTTCAGCCTGGAGAAGGCTCAGGGCAGGTGCCTAATCAATGTGGATAAATTTATGAAAGGATGGCATCATGAACACAGAGCCATGCTCTTTTCAGTGGTGTCCAGTAGCAGGACAAGAGGCAACTAGCACAAATTGAACACAGGAGGCTCCCTCTGAATATCAGGGGACACTTTTTACTGTGAGGATGAAAGAGCACAGGCATGGGTTGCCCTGAGCATCTATGAAGCCTCCATCCCTGGAGATACTCAAAAGACATCTGGACATGGATCTGAGCAATCAGCTGTGCCTGAGCCAGGGAGGGTGGGTAAGACAAACCTCCAGATGCCCCTCTGAACAGCTGTCACTCTGCAATTCTCAAAACTACTGTCTGGAGCAGGGGCACACTTCAATCCTTTCTTCCTCCAAATTACCATCCTCTCTCAGGGTGCAGCTCTGCACTACACTACAACTTGGTGTGAATCAGTATGGTCAGTCCCATACTGCCTCCCAGGTACCACAATCACGTACGTCCCTGGTGAATTCTGCCTCTGGTACTTACCTAATCTTGCCATGAGCTGATTAGCCTCTCTAATGTAACAGAAAACTAGCCCAGAAAGAAAACCCCATATACATTCTCACTTCATTCCCAGCATTCCAGAAATCTCTTGAAAACTGTCATCATCCAAATTTTTCTGTCTTTTTGCCTACTAATAAAGAGCTCTAATCCTTTGATTCAGCATCTCTATGAAATATTTACATTCACAGAGGCAAAAAACTTGGACATATCCCTTTGGAAAGAGTTTCTCAGAAACGTTTCCTTTGGAATTAAGTGTTGTCAAAGCTCAGTACATACTTCTAGAATTAAGAATGCAGAAAGGCTAAAGTAAACATGCTGCCACAGACTCAACAGCTTGTGAGACAAGTAAGTACCCACACTTTCCTATCATCAGCCCATTTCAGAGCCTGCAGAAAGCCTCAGCACCGCATCAGTCACTGGCTGGTGGGTTGTGTAAGGGTGACCGAACTGCACCAATGTGTTATTTCATTTAATGAATAACTGGGTGCAGATTGTGACACCAGCAAATGCAGTTCAAAAACATGCCTGAAGAGCTCTCCTTGGAAACTCACAGTTATTTTTCATGTTGAAGTTACTTTTACTTCTCATCCCCTCCCCCCAGGATCAAACACGGATAGCAGATAGTACCTCATCATCTTCATCTGTGAGCTCCTGCCCTTCTTCATTATGGCTATAATCTTCTGAATAAATAGATTCAACTTCAAATTCAACACTGAACTGGTCTGATACAGAACTGTGGTCAAACCAATCAGAATTTTCACTTAATGAACTAGCGTCAAGATCCTGAAAAAAACAAAAGGAGAAAGCACACATTCAACCTCACCAGTCCATATACATTATATTATTGTTACAATAACTTGGGATAAAACTGTACTATTCAGTATAATTACTTATGAAAGAAAAAGGACCAGGTGCTGTGACACACAGTACTTTTTATGAGATAAACAAATGATAGGTGGGTAAAAATAAAACTAGGTCTGGAAGCCTTCTGTTGGCTCTGTAATAAGAAACTGCACTCAGCCTACAGGCAGCTGAAAGGCTGCAGTTATTATTTCAGAAAGTCCCTTTTAAAGAGCGAAAGAACAGATGCAAGATGATGGTATCTTTTGGCTGTGTGACATTAAATTCTCTACTCTCATAAACTTTGTTTAATCTGAGACCATGGTTTTAACAATTACAAAACAGGAAGACTGAAGATACAGTACTAGTTCTGTCAATTTAGAACACAGCATGTGACTAGGAACACTGTTAGTTTAGCTCTTCATGATTTCATTTAACCACAAATAATTTGCCTTGGTGTTTGCTAAAAAAAACAAATACAAAACAAATTAAAAAAAAAATACAAAACTTGCAAGTAGTGGCATGGCAAATGAATACAATGCACCATCAGCATCCATTCCACTGGGTACAGTTACCAAAAGTGCACCAGAATTAGCCTTAACTCTGAATTACGCAGTGTTTATGACTCTTTTTGTCTCTCAGCATTCTAAGAAACACTTATTTTAAAACATAAAATATGTCTGACTTTTTTTCCCCACTGTGCCAAGCAGTGAGGATCTTGGGTTTTTTAAGAATACTCAACGTTGGTATTTTTTTAAATTTTCACTTCAGCTTTGCCAGAAGATCTATGAAAAATCTCACTCCACCCACACACCTACATTTCTTTCAACTTCTTTTCTTTTCTCACACAATACTGAAAGCACTGCTGCTTTTAATTAAGAACACTATGTTTTCAGATGCATGTTTGCACTTGTGGCATCTGCAAAATTTCACCACAAAAATATTTTACATTTCTCTTTTGACTTACAGGAATGGAAAGAGAATCTGTTGAATCACTGCTATTGCTTCTTTCACGGCACAGACCACTGACTACACACCATGAGAGACTTTCATCAAACGTCAACGAAATGCTGTCTGACTTGTGTCGCTTTCTTCTGTCACTCTGCAGATCATCTGAAGAATTTTCTTCTGGGCATAGTCAAGAATTTTTTTATTACTCCAAACCATCTATGCAATGTGCAGTTTTGAACATTCTCAACAGAAGCTTAAAATATAATTTACTACAAAGAAATATAATAATTTCAGTACTTTTTTATGGGGCAAAAAGGCACTAAGACTTATTTAAAACAACACTTATACCCATATAGCATGAAAAATTTCTGAAACCAGTATTTCAGGGGTTGGCTTTCCCCACTTGTCCCAACAGTAGAGTTTATGAATGGCAGTCTCCACATGGAAAACAAATGCAAATTTGAAAGAATTTTTACTCCACTCATGACATGTTTAACCCTTCCTAATTTCAAGAAGTACAGTTAGAATCTTGTTTGTCCTCACTCCCTCTACAGGCAACAGACAGAAAGGCACTTTCAGAGGGATTCCAAGTCCACTCCAGAATTTGTAGGGAGATAGAGCAATTAGCTCCCAGGTCACATGCATACAGAACACCTTGTGCTAACCAAGGTAAGTTCAGGCTCAAGTTTCAGACACATCAACATATTTATCAGTGAATAGTTGCACTATATATAATTGTATTTACTCAAGAAGATTTTTGTAACAAACTATTAGAACTTCCAATGCACCCTAGCAAGAAAGTGTTCAAGACATGCTATGCAAAAGCTGAATTCTGAAAGCATTGCTTTAAGCTCTGCTTACTAGCCATGCTCGGTTTGAAGGCAAAAAGACAATGCTTTGTAAATACATCATGTTTTGGAACAATCACCTACTGCAGCAAAAGGATTAAGGGCACAGCATTTTAGGGGTAATTAAACCAAAATTCAGCTCCATTGACTTTTAGAGCATCTAGCAAAAAAAAAATTTTTATAAAAACGTGTTGTAAATTCAGAATGTCAGTGCAGCGGAATGGAAACCTCCCAAGATGCCAACAACTTGCGGTTCAACAGGGCTCAGTCCGAGCCTGCTGCCTCCCCACAGGTGCCTTTTGCACCCACCCTCTGCTGCCCAGTTTCTCCCTCGCCTTGCAAATCACACTGTGACAATCCAAAAGTCTTCAAGTCTTGACTCTTTCATTGTAAAAAAAAAAATAATAAAAAAAGGAGAACAAAACACTTGTACATACTTTGAGACTTGTCTTACTTTCCCTTGGTGCTTCTTGGCTCAGCCCCTTTCTTTTCTTTTTTCCGCCCTGAGAGCCCCACCAAACTTGGTGCCCCCAGGCACAAAGGTTGCTCCTCTCCATCGTTGTCCTCATTTAGTTGTCATGGCTCCATGCCGTACTGATACTGATCACCACAAGGTCTCTATACACTATTAAGTGGCTCCAAAGGAGCCGCTACCATCCCAATTTAACAAGAATAGTAGTTTAAAGGGAAGATTTCCTATAAATTAGAAAAAAAGTGTATATAAAAACACTATATTAAAAGAACTCTTAAGGTTGTAACAAACTAATAAATGGATGCAAAACCAAGAGTTAATAATCAAACCTACAATAAGTAAGCACAACACAGGACCTTATGTGCTCTGTGTCATGCCTAAATATTACAGGTTGTGATGCTTAACCGAGACTTTCCATCCTTTCATCAGTTTTAGTTACAACATTAAAGTGTTCTTTTAATTTAGTGCAAACCGCTCAGAAATGCAGCACTGGTTTGGGACTGACTTCATGTAACAATGGCCTATGAGGGACACAAAAAATACTACTTGAAAGCTGAGGAACTGAAAAATGTTCCTGAGCAAGAGAAGAAAAAGAACGGTGCAGTGACAGGAGGTTATCACTGCCCAGGTAATTACAACCACCAAGTCATGAGGCAAAACAGTAAGTGATGGAACAAACTAATGCAAGAAATTCCACAGGATAATATTTTAGTAGAACTGTAGAGAATGCTTCCATTGAGAAATTCACTCAGGTTTATGCTCACCAGATTGTTATTGCTACTTATCAGAAGAAACATTTTGTATTTTGAAAATGTATTTGCCAGTAAAGATGAAGGGGAGGCAAATATGATGCCAGGTGTTTTAACAAGTACTTAATGAATGGTGAGGTACCTGAATATATCCAAAACCATCCTGTGTTACTACCATACCTTTGATGCCTCCTACCCGTTGAAATCCAAAGAAAACTGGCTTTAGTGAACAAACAAAATGTCAATTTTGTGGCTGTCTACAGAGGGAATTGAAATGAATTTGATGGTATCAGTTGATTACAAACAGAAGTGTTCTCATCAGGAAGCTAACACAACTGATAAAGTCCTGCTGATTGTGAAGAAGTTTAACAGAGCTGTGGAGCAAGTTATTCCATCATCTTACTAATAATTCTAGAGATCCAAACTGTTATGTGACACTGGAGCAATGCAAGGAATTGTGTTTTTCTTTCAGACTGAATATTTTGTTTTAGATAAGCAGAAAAACATATATAGTATTTGTCCGCATCTTTCAAGTCAGCAAGGCAAGAGAATGTAGCTTTTCCCCCTAAGTGGCCATGCTACTGAAAGCTCTGCATCATAAATCTGCAGATACCAGATTCACTGTGTGTCCTCCTCCTGGAAGATGTAGTCGGTCGGGAAGTCACGTTTGATGAAGTCTGCTTCTCTTCCAACTCTTGCATAGACTCCTGGTAACAGAAATACTGAGTAAGCCTGAGCATGAATATGAGGTAAAGTGCTGGAATCAACTTACTAGATTAAACCATTAACACTACCATGCAAAACTGAATATAATGTACAACTCAGAAAAATTATTGAAATAAAATAAAAATAGCACCTTAATAACATTTTCTTCTTCAAGCTGAGATGTAGCATCATCCTCACGTGTGTCACCGAGGGTAGAGTCTGAAACCAAACCAAAATAAAACCCATAATACAATATGGCAAAAAAAGTCAGTTTCAGGCTCAAAAAGTAAATTCTAAGTAAAACTTAAAATCCAGACATTTAGCAACAACAGAAAAAAACCACACTGCTCCTTTGTTTTTCAGGTGTGTGCAGCAGCGTCCCTATAGCACTACTGAAGTGGAAATGTGGGGAGAAAGAAGAAATGTCAACTGAAAGCAGCTTAGAATTCTATTATAAATGGCTTCAAATAAAGTCTGTGCATAAACTGTGATTCTGCAGATATGAAAGAATATAGGCACGAAATTATTTTCTCCTCTCCAAAGTACTTTTTACTACATATCATCTTATGGGAACCCTGAGTTAAAAAGACATACAATGAAAAAAAAAATTAGCTGTTGTTAATGATATATGCTTACTAACAGACAGATCCCGACTCAATAAAGAATCTTCCATGAAAAAAGAATTGAAAGATAAATTTGAGTTTGCAAGCTTAACAATAGGGATGACAAAGAGCACGTTTCCCATCTTCAGCAGCTGAACACTTGCCTTTAGGAAAAATTAGAAACAGAAAGTATCTTTATACAGATTTAGAGGCCAATTTACAAAATGGCTTCCATTGTTAACTTCTGCTTCATACCCTGCATTAGGCAAAAAATTACAGCTATATTGAGCATTTTTATACTGCAGGACTGTATATAACAATTCTCCATTCAAGGAGTGGCTATCCACAGCATCACTACAAAGCTACTTTTAAAAAGAATACAGCCTGCTTAAAACAGGGCTGAGTATAGCTAAGAATGACCAGTCCTAAATGTTCTTCATATTCAGTTTCAAAAATGAAAATAGAACTTTAGCATAAAAAAAAAAAAAAATAGGAGCCTTTGTCCTGATTTCATTGCTGGCAAAAGTTTAAGAAGCTGATTTTTCATATGAAAACAGTTTATGTTGTTGAGGGATTTATCAGTAACAAGTACAAGCAAATGACTTGGGTTTGTAATTTAGTAGCCTTTTTGTTCAGCACTGTTTTTTCAATGGTTCTAGTCAATAAAGTTACCCAAATGCTCCGTTCAGAATTTTTTCTCCTCATCAAGAAACAAGTGTTTACTTTGATTCACTATTTTTGATTGCTCTAGACTAAAGTGAGCAAAGCCAAATAGCTACAATCACTACCTGCAAGATATGTTACGTGAATTATTTTCTCCCTATTGAAACAAATCAACCTCCTAAACTAGCTTACCTTGTTGATTGATTGCTATCAGATTTCTGGAAATCATTGAATATAGTCTCCTTAAACAGGGATAAAGAAAGAGATTATACAAGTTAGCTAAATATAACCATAAAAGAGAGCTTACCACCTCTGAAGATGCGAAGAGTTTAAAAAGGGACATATGCATTATGCTCTTCATCATTTCCCAACCAGACTCTCAGAAAAGAATCCCATTTTACCTGTGTTCTTTTACTGAAAAGCTTGTTACTCCAAATAAATCCCCCAGGAGATCATTTGCACAGTGTACAATATGCTGCTGTTTTTCATCATATAATTGCTTAGACATAATATACTGTCCAATATAGAATATTACCTGTGAAATAAATGAAATAAAGATGTTAAATACCCAGGTTGTTGCTTCAAGCGTAAAAGACAAAGCTTATCAAATACTCTGAAATTTGCTCTTCAAACTCTGACTAAAACTCTCTTTGAGCTGACAGATTTTCATCTATCATTCCAGAAGAACACTGCTATTCTACTGACCACCAGAAGCTTTTGTTCAGATTTTTGAGAAATGTGTTCAATATCCAGTCATGAGTCAGCAGGAGAATAAACACAGTGTCTTATCTCAATTTCTAGACAAGCTATGAACACTGTCCCCCCACCATTTACCCAATCCAAAACAATCTATCAGTACTCACTGTAGTCTACCTTTAGTGATTAAAAGTTCTCACCTCCTTCATAGTAAAAGTATCCTTTTCAGCACCAGCCAACTTTAACAATTTCAACAACAGTGGCTTTGGTTTAACCTGTGTGTGCAAAGAGAAAAACGGTATGCACTAATTATTCACCAAAAAAGCACTATTTATATAGGCTGTCTTCCTCCTTCTGTATGAACCTGATATGCAAACATATAACAGCATTATAACCTATCTTCATACAACTTTTTCACTTTGCAAAGTTCAAACTTAAAAGCAAAAAAATATGAAGCAAACCATACTAAATGTCTCATACATCTCAGCTCAAATCCCAGTCTTTCATGGTCCCCTGGTTTCAGCTGGGATAGTTAATCTTCTTCCGAATAGCTGGTACAGTGCTGTGTTTTTGATTTAGCAGGAGGATAACGTTCAGAACATGCTGATGTTTTTGTTGTTGCTAAGTAGCGACACTGAATCAAAGACTTTTCAGTGTTCCACACTCTGCCAGTGAGGAGGTGCACAACAAGCAAGGAGGGAAAGTGACCAGCACAGCTGACCCCAACTGGCCAAAGGGTATTCCACAGCACAGGCCGAGCATTATGAACCATTATGAACGGGGAGTTGGCCAGGAGGTGCTGACTGATGCTTGGGGACAGGCTGGGCATGCATCAGCACATGATGAGTAATTGCATTGTGCAACACTTGTCCTCCTTGGATTTTACTCCCTTTTCTTTACTATTACTCTTATACTTTCCTTCAGTTATTAAATGCACAGGTTTTGCCTTTTCTTCTGATTCCCCCATCCCACCACGGAACTGGGGGGGCAGGGAACAAGGCACTTCGTGCTACTTAGTTGGCAGCTAGGCTTAAACCTCAACACACTGAGAAATACAAATTCCTAAATTGGAGCTACAGGACATGTTTCTTAGTTCCAAGTCCAGGGCTGGGTCCTGAGGAGTTCAGCTGTACTCCTTTAACCATTACCACAACTCCCAAAGGAGAGGGGGGATGGAAACAGACCTCTGTGACTGTCAGGTCCAGAGTGCAAGTCATAAAGCAGAGCACTGGTCCACATGTTTTTTTAGTCTCCTTCTGTCAGTTTCTGGGGTTTTGTTTTTTCATTTGCCAGCTGGGCTGCTTTACCTCTAAAGACTTTTCCCAGCTGGGACAAGCACACCCTGTCCCTCCCATCACACTTCACTCACTCCTACCTCTGCCATGGCCTCCCACCCACTCACCACGTTTAATCTGCAGTCGGTCTGTGACAATTTCCGAGGCAGAGGACAGGAAAGTTAAAATCACTTCCCCCATACATACAAACTGCACCGTCCCACACAGCTGTGCCAACACCAGTGCAGCAGATGAGAACAAGCTGCAGAGGGTGCCACAATAGCAACGCCTGCGGAGTCACTGATGCTCCCAGCACAGTATATTCTGGTGTTCCCTCTTTAATAACAACATAACCATTCTAAAACCAGGCTAATGTTAAGCTATCCTGATACATTACATAAAATAAAATGTAAGAAAAACCCCACAGAAAGTACAAAACAAAACAAAATTTACAACACCAAACAAACAAAAACAAACAAAAAAACCCAAACCAAACCAGAGTAGTGTGAATAAAACATCATGAGACAAGGAATAAATGTTTGAGGGAAGGGTGAAGGAAGGGAACTACCCTACATTCCATTCCAAAGATCTGCTAAAACCAATGTTAAGTTTTAGTGAGCTAACAAGATATTAATTGCAATAATTACATGTAATGAAAAAAATAACTAAGCTCCTGGATAACATTAGCTGTCCATTCACCCTCTCCTAAGAAATGAATTATGTAGAATGTAAGGCATATATATTAGAGTTTCATAAAGGAAGCAAACAACTTATTCAAGTACTACTGACAGCTAAGCATAGCATTCAGAACTCTGAATCCACAACGAAGCCCAGTTTTACTCCCCAGCCTTCTGCTGACTCCTCCAAGTATGAAGTTCTGCAGCCTTGCAGATCTGACAGCAGACAGTAATATCACAATATGGTGGCATAAAAAAAAAGGAAGATAAAAAAAAATCAATTTTGAAGAGTCTGCTGCTCTGCAACTTCACTTTTTTGAAGTTCTACAGTCAAATCCACACATTTAAGCTTTACCCTTCTACACAAGATAATCCAGTTCAACCATCATGGTACATATGCAGTTTTTTAAACTCGCATTTCAGGTGTAAAAGGCTTCCATCCTCAGGAAAACTAAGGACAAAACAGCAGAGCTTATCACTGTATCATGGAGAGCCTGGAAATGCAAAGCCATAAACACAAATTAAGATTCTTCTTACAACCTTCTTATGAGTTCCAAGAAAGGAGAAATTCAAAAATCATCAGATTATTTCATCAACAGTATGTTTTGAACGATGAAGATTTTCCACAGCTCTTCAGTTATGATCTGTCAACAATTTCCACCCGAAATACTTACCACGATCAAATCGGATCACAGGATCCTTTTTATTAAAATAAAGCCAAAACAAGGAGACAGTCTAGACCTATACCATCACCCTGCACTCTAAATTATGATTAAGATTTCCTTACTACAGAACCAAAGAGAGACCACCTTTACTGGCTGGACTTCCTGGCTTTTCTCCAACCATCACTCGCTAAGCACAGTCATTCTTCTGCATTAGCCGCTAAAAACTGCAAAAAAGCATGCAAAAAACCCACGCGCCCAACAAAGCTACTGACCAGGGCCTCTTGCTCCGAGGTGGCGACAGAGGAGGCATCCGTAAGGGAGGACATCTTGGTATTGCACATTTGCCTGAAATTAAGGAGAGAAAAACATCAGAAAGCGGCACTCGGCGACACAACCCGGGCGGGCGGCAGCCGCCACGCCGGCAGAGCCCACTCACCTCAGTGGCCTCGTCCAGCCCACACGCTGGACTCCGGCGGCGCTGTCTGGGCCGCCTCGGCCCGGGCCGGGCCTTATATAGCGCTGCCAGGAGCGGGCAAGTCAGGGCTTAGCTCCCGCGCCGGCCCGGCCCGACATGCCCGAGCATGACCCGCAGCGCCGCCGCCGAGCCACCGCGGGGGGCAGGCGGGCGGGACCGGCCCGGCCCTGACTCACCGCGGCCGCCGAACACGCCGGGCTCTGGTGGCGCGGAGAGACGGCGCCGTGCAGGAACAGCGCCTTCCCCGCGGCCCCCGCCCGCCCTCCCGGCCCCGCTCTCCCAGAGGCAGCCCCTCCCCCAGCACCGAAGGCCGCACGAGCGACAAGCGAGACCCCCGGCACTCCCTCGGCCCCCAGCGAGCCGCGATGGATCCCCACGCACCGCCTGCCACACCCGCTCCGCTGCCCGGCCCGCGGCGGGCGGAGCGCCGGGACCGCCGGGGCCCTGCGCGGACCCTCTACCGCGGGCCGGCCGCGCCGTGCGCGCCGCCCGCCGCCATGTTGGTGCTCACAGCGCCCCCTGCGCGCCAAGCGGCCGAGCCGCTGTGGGAAATGGCCTGAGGGAAAGGCTCCCGCTGGCAGCCCGCGCAGGGACGGGAGTGCCCGGGCACGGAAATACCGAGCCACGGGAATGGCCAGATACAGCAGTGCCCAGGCACGGGTAATGCCCAGGCACGGGAATGCTGGGGCTGCTGGGCTGCCCGCCGCATCCCTAGTAGCGCCGCTGCGGAGCAGTTCTATTTCCTGCGGTCCCTCAAGCCTTCTAAGTTGGTTGTTTTCCAGAGATATTTAATAGATGGAACTAAGAGAAAACGCTGCATCCAAAAATTGGATGTTGTCGTCCTATGTTCTTATCATCTCCCATTCTACAATTTTCTCTATCTTTTAAATGTCGGGCGTTTGGAAGTATGTTCGTTTCACATGTAGTTAATAGTTGTTACACTTCAACTCGAACTGTTTCGTTTTTAGTCCGACAGCCTTTTCTAATTCTCAAGTGTTTCCTTTCTCATGGTGACATTTTGAAATTGTTTTTGAACGATGAACAACTTTGTCAGAGAACATGAGTGCTGCAGACAGTACCTAAAGATAGGCTAGAGCAGAGGGAGCGTAATGCTGCTTTTCCATGACAACTAACTTGTCCAAACAAGCAGTGGACAACTGCCTGGACTTGTCCGTCGGCCAAATACAGCTTCTCAGCAGCCATGGGCACCTTGTAAAAATTCCAGCAACGGTTTCAATCTAGATATTTGTGTGACGATGGATTTTCGAGATGACCTTGTTATCCCTCTAGAGAGTAAATCTCAAAGTCTAGCGAGGGACAACGGAGAAGCTGTCAGAATTTTGCAAAGCCCGCTCATCTCCTTTTAGTGCTGAGATTTCAAGGCAAACAGAAATCTCTTTCAAGTGGAGTAAAGAATGTCCTGCAACAGGCAAAGTCAGATAGCTGCTCTTTTCTACCCAGCACCCCAATTCCTGAGATCCTTAGCTAGCTAATTTCATTGTTCATCCACACAAAAATGCAAGGGGGTGGAAGTGAATGGCTCCTAACCAGCTCAACTATTGATGCTCAATCTTGTCCTCATACAGATGACACAAAAACCATTTAATTCCAATTCAATTTTTTTTTTTTTTCTGAACTGAAACCAAACCAAACTATTTATGTAGTTCTCCCCTAGCTATCACATTATTGATCCTCATCTTAAGCAGAGTATCATTTTGCTATGGCTGTGTGGAAATTAAAGAGCTTTTTAAAATTAGCAATAAATTTTTTGCAGTCCAAGGCTTGCCAAACTCATAATAATGACTTTATTTTCCCACTTCTCTACCAATAAGTATCCTGTGACCAATGACTTTGAGGCTGAAGTTATTTAAATAATCAGTTTAAATTACCGATTCATTTACTGATAAGGATAAAAAAACCCCAACAGTTTCTGTCTAGAATTTTTATCAGCCTTCAAGGACTGTCTTATCTCTTTTGTCCAACAGACTAATCTTAAGTTAAGGAAGTCAGCAAGTAGGTAAAATATACTGTCTGTGCTATTTAAGGGAAAGAGTGGGATATTTTCTGATATGCAGTGCTGCAACACTTGTCATTAATACAATTGGTGTTGCTATGTCATCAACATACATAATTATTTTCTTGTGCTTGATAATTCAGGACGAGTATAATTAAAAAGTTTTACTTGAAGGATGAGTAATAAACTTGTACAGTTATGAGAGCTGACTTCTTCACTATTTGAGGACTGTAAAAAGATAAGGAGACGTCACCACACCTATGTATTTTACTTATAATGCTACAGGAAATATCTGTAGCATTATAAGGAGATACTTGCAATACTCACTTTACATTGTGGTTAACTACCATTGTATGAGACCCTTTTAATAGAAATTCAGATTCTAACTGTAGACATTTCACTGTTTGATGCTTACAAGATAAAGTATTTCCTGAGACAGATCTGGTCTACCTAGGCACATGTGCTGCAGGAGTGCCCAACTCAAGTGAATGGATGAACCATTAAAACACTTCAATTTCTGATTATTGTTCCTGACTGTAAGTTTTTCCCTCCGACATGTCCTACTTACCCTTTCCTGGCAGCTGCCTATTCAGCATCCAGCACATACACAATATGGTCCTTGCCAGATGCTGATCAGAAGCATATGTGGTCTGGATTTGTCAGGTCTCATCTCCAAGCCATTTGTTCCTTATCAGATAGAATAATCTCATACTGTCTATGAACTGCTCCCAGACAAAAAAAAGAAATAAATTCAAAGGAACCCTCCAGGGCTTTGCACTGTGCTGATGTATCCTTTCTGAAGCCTTAGACTGCATCTCTATTACTGTGATATAAAGGGGATCTGTTGTGTGCTGCAGATTGTCAGGCACCTCAAGGAAAAAGGTGAAAGGAAGAAAGATGCTGAAATGCCCTCATGCAGCTGAGGCGTGTGCTCCCTAATGTGGCTTTCTGCCAGGGCAGCCTGCTGCAGCTGTGACCCCATGTGCCAGAGAGTGGGTCAGTACAATTCTGTATAAATACAGGAGAAGAGTTTTGTTGTTTTCTTGACACTCCTGTTGTTTAAGAAAAAGCACAGTGATAAGAAATCCTCAAGCCAGTAATAGCATATTTGATTCAGGGAAATTATATTTCACAATATAATATCTATCCCAATGGAGAGGTCTGTCAGCACCTCCACCAGAAATTTGTACTAGAAATGGCAGTCAGGTTCTACTGAGTGAAAAGCAGATGCAGCCCTCCTGGGAGCAAGTTTGAACAGACAGGCAAGAGTCAAGAGTACGGCTCATAGCAGCAGTGGGACCCAAACACCACATGCAATACTACTGCAGCAGTGTAACAAGGAACACTCAACTCACCTTGCTGTCCAGCTTGCGTTTTCCCTGTGTGCAGGAGCCACATTTGAGTTTCCCAGGGCTGCATTGCCCTTCCCAACTATCCCAGTTACTCTGCAGGCTGGATGGCATGGCAGGCATTCTACAGCTTCACCTGAGTGCACACCCGGGGCTGTGGTGTTTTATAACAGAATCACAGAATATTCTGATTTGGAAGGATCATCAAAGTCCAACTCCTGGCCCTGCACAGCACACCTCGAAGAATAATGCTGTGTGTCAGTTTCCTACATTTCCATAACTTCAGATCTTTATTTTGAAAAACATAAAATTACTTCAGGTGTATTGGAAAAGAGGGTCTCAAAAAAATATTTGCATAGCAGTTGTTCATCAGCTCCTACCTCCCTCCCACAAGCACTCAGTTCAGGTGTGTCTGCTCTTCAGCACATTAACTACAGCTGCTTCAAAACCACCTGGAGGTGGAAAAACCCCACATCAGAAAAGAGCAGCTCTTCTGCTTTTGTTTAATATTTATTCTTTCATCCATCTGGGAGACATTGGTAAGCTGTCTGCCCAAATCTGATTCCTATTTAGTACCAGTGCAGTCAGCCACAAGCACAATTAAACAAAGGCTTCCCTTCTGAAGGGAAGCCAACTGGCAAAAATATAAACCAATTATTTTGAACTTCTGCTCAATATCTAACACACAATGAAAGGGTTGGGCATTTCTTCCCCCTCTAGTTTTCTGTTTAGTCCTCACTTGAAAGAAGCTCATGGAACAATTCTAAAGAAGTAAAAGGGAGAAATCTCGGGAAAAGGCTCCTCTTACTGTCAAATAGTTTTTTTTAAGCATATCACAGTGAAGAAACATGCTTTAATTCTTAAGCAGAGGTGAAATATATGACTAGGTTATGACCATATCCTGCTTTACTAAACTGTGAAAATTAAAAAATCCAGTGATCTCTCCTTTCCTAGAAGTACTTGATTGTATGTAATTAGATCAGAAAAGTCCAAGCATAATCATGCTCATCTGCCTTATTTAATCAAATTAGGATGGTGCCAATTCAGTTTAGAATTGTTCTTTTAATTCAGTGCTCATTTGTCATTCAAATGTGCTGTTCAGTCCAGCACAAAAACCCATTTCTGTTCAAGTGAGTGGCCCAGAAGGTGTGCAGGGTGTGCACAGGCCAAGAGGACTCACAAGAAACACTGACGTATCATTCAGTCTGAAATGTATTCAGGGATAATCTGGCTCTAGGAGAAGCTGAGAGCAAACACAGCATGCAATCCAAATCCAGTCTGTTTAGAATGCTATGCACGGAGACAACTACAGCTGATGATGAGGTCAATACTGAAGTACTATTCAAGTCAGGCTGCAGTCTAGGTTAGAGGAAGAAAAGATTAAAAAAATTATTTTAAGTGGCTGCTACTTGAACTGTTTGTTTCTAACAACAAAACCCAGAAGGGGTTTTATTACACAACCAGCTCCTCAACTCAGACCTATTCTATGTACCTGATCATTTATCTCCCAGAATTGTCCCAGTCTTGCTGATCCAGTTGCCCATATCTCCTCTGCATGCTCCATACTTGCTTTCTAGCTGCCTGTTATACAAAGAATATATGCTTTGCTTTAGATCACAGGATCTATACCATCCTTTCTTGCAGACCTTCCTGTGGTCCACTCCACAATTTAATGTTTGGTTGATGCAGTCTTACTGACTGGTGTATGATTTTACTTGACACTGGATGAACCATCCACTCCTGAAAAATGCCTCAGCCCTCTTCCTTTCCTAAAAATATGATTTACTGATGAATTACAAAGTCACCTTTCTGCTGGCTCTCTGTGTTTGAGAGCACAGTTTCTTCAGTACAAATTTTAGCATACAATTGTAGCACATGCAGTTAAACAACAGTGCAACAAACAAGTAGTTTGGAGCATTTATTAGAGGCATGTGTCTGATGTAGCCTTGACCTTAAACCCTCAACTCTAATTTGAGTAGTTTCCCTCCAAGAGTTCATTGCCATCACAAACAGGGCTAAGTTATCAACCTTTGATGTATATTCTGAAGCCCACTTTGGAAGCAGATTTGCTGTAAAGAGTTTCCTTGAGATTAAATGTCCCCACAAATGAGACATAGATCCATATATCTCCTGAAATAAACTGATTTATCTTCCTAAGTCATCCTTCTGAAAAACCACATTGCTTACCGAGATTGTCTTTTTTCTTTTGCCCGTATACCCTCTCTTGGTTCAGGTGGATCTTGATCAGAAGTCACCTCAGTGCCCAGGATCTGATATGGAACAATTTGTTGCCAAGGTAAAGAATTTTTTCACAGCGCCCAGTTGCCTGCCTGTGAGTTAGTACCTGTTTAAACACAAACGTGAAACAACGGTATGTAAGTAAAGGAGCACATTCATGACACTGAAACAGTTGTGTCTGTGGAGCAAGGGAATAGTAACCTCAGCACAGCACTCAGCAGAGAACTGATGTGGAACTGGGTGTTCTTGGGAGGAGAGATGCAGCACAGCTCCACTGCAACAGCAATGCCGGTTTACCTGCTTGTTCCAAGCTGGATTCCAAGGCCCTGGAATACAACAGTCACAGAAATCAAGGGGAAATGGCATGTTTTCCCCCTGGGTCAAAGAAAAAGCTCTCACATATGTTTTACATTCTCACTTCTGCAGTAAGAAACACTAAGGAAGTGGAACTTTGGCATCCTGCAGTTCAGGTGCCCGACACTGGTTGGGATGACCAGCACTGTCTTGAGCTTCTTTTTCACATTCACCTCTGATTTTTCCCACTTTGCCTCCAACAGTGTTTTGTTCCCGGTACTTGCACATTCCTGTATCCTTTCTCCTCCATGTCATTTCTACTTTTCAAATTCTGTTAATAATTCAACAATATATTATATATATAATATATATATATATAGAGAGAGAGAGAGAGAGACATACATGCTCTAGAGATATAAAAAGAAGTTTCATACAAAGAGCTCACTAACTCTTCTGCAATTACTCTTATGTGTCCTGTTTTATGGTAGTTATATGTGAAAATGTTTGTAGAATTGGATCAACAAAGAAGCATATAGCAAAAGGGTTTGCTCCTTTATAAAAGTGTTTTAATATCCATATATTTCACACTTGGCTTTTCTTCTTCTATTGTAGAGCTTTAATTTTTTTGTAACTTCCACCTGAAACCCAGCTGGTAGCAATTTCCTATAGTAACAGGTAGTTCTTGTCCAAGTCCATGACTTGGTTTTGTTACCAGAATATTTTTTTTCTGGTTTTATTTGGTTTTGTTTTGTTTTGTTGCTGGTTTTGTTGTTGGCATTGTTGTTGTTGGTTGGTGGGGGTTTTTTTTTGTTTGTTTTCTTTACTAAATATGAAACAGTGAGGTTAAGGGAAATCCCCTACCCCAGCTTAAATTTGCCTTACAAATTGAAACCTCTTTCTAAGAACAGGATAACATCCAGAGTCTTTATTAGGAGGGCAGTATTTGAAGAGAGGAAGAATTGAGCCGAATGGTACATGAGTTTCTGAAGGCTGTATGTGCCACTAGACTTGTTTTTCTGCCACCTGCCCTAATGCCATTAGCCCGTCTGACAGTCACCCCTGCAGTTTCTGAGCCTTGGGACTCAGAGCCCCCGCCTCGCTGGACTCGGCAGGAGGTTCGCTGGTGATTGCGCCATCTGGTGCAGAAAAGGGTTTTTTCCATCTACAGCACCCAAAAAAGGCTCTTGGATAAAAGCAGAACAAACCCATTGATGCCACTGGAAAAGCAGGACACAAACTAAGTTCACTGCAGATGATGAAGCCATGCAAAATACTATTCTGTGCTTTGTTCAGTTCCATTGAAGCATTAATGTCTCAGTTATCTCTTACCTGCACGAAAAGCAAGTGCACGGACTTTTCGGCTGGTTTTGCCATCCATCCGAGCATCTTAGTTTAAATCACCTTTGCAGTTTAAACATAATTTGGCAATTTCTTCTGTGTTTGTTTGTGTACTTGCAGAGATATACAGGCACAGGGCTTTGACTTCTGACCTACCTTATTTATTTTAACAACATGTTGTTCAGCTATGAGCCAAGGCCAGAGGTTAGGACACCTTGAGAGAGATATACCATGTAATGCTACTCACAAGGGAAAAATCCCAAATCCACTGTTGTTGGACTGTAAAGTATTACTACAGCATGCCTTTGCTGTCAGAGGACAGGCTGCAATTTGCTCACATAAGCAAAACAAGCCTCACACAAACATACCCTGAAATGTACTGCAGTGAAACATCTGAGAGCACAGATATGGCTTTTATGCCAAAATACAGTTTCAAAAAGATTCTCAAAAACATCTGTTTCACCCCATATCTATTGAAAAGAGTCTGTTACAATACAGACTATACTTTTTGGCAATCCTGATCTTTAACTCATTCAATGCAGAGGATATGACAATATCTAATTTTCTTATTGGATGGGGTATAGGTAGAGCTGCAGGGAGTCATTGACTTGGGCCTGTCTTACCCTCTCTGTGATCCTTAATCAGTCACATTATCTGCTCAAGAAATACAGCAGTTGTGGGGCTTACTTAGCTGCAGAGCCAAACTAAAATGGTTGTGTTTAATGGCAAGCTGATGAAGACTCAGCATGCATCCCTTTGTAAAGGGGCTGATGGCATGTTACTTCAGAGAGATCTGTTCCCAGCCATTTCTTCCATGCTCTTGCTGCCCCTTCTGTTATTTGTGCACCTATGGTATAAAGTGGAAAAAGTGACGTGGCACACCTGAGAAAGAATGTGATGTTTTTTCCTGTTGATCAGTTCCCTGAGGTAGTCCCGAGCAGCTACACAACAGCTGGCCCAGGACATAACTGGATTGGCAGCACACAGGTAGGCAGGAAAAGGTAGGATCTGCTTCAGCTATCTTACACAGCAGCATTTCTGAGGAGGAAGATTATATGAAGTTTGGCTGATTTCAGAGCACACCACTGCGAGAGAGGTGTTCCATTCTCCTCCTTGTCTCCTCACTTACAGCTGCAAGCAGTGTGGTGTTGGATTGCTTCAGCCTCCTTGTACTGTTTGGTGATGCAGCTGAGCCCATCAAACACCTCACCGAAAGAATGTCCCAAGCTCATCTAATGCCCTGTTGAAACAATGGCCTTGCCAGCAGCGGTACATTCCTAGCCAAGTATTTCTTTGAACTGGCTTTGGCTCCTTTGACCACAGATTTATCTGAATCAGCAGCGGGATATTTACTTGCATTTGCTGCTAGTATGTCAGCTTGCTTTATCAAGAACACATAAGACATCATAAAGAAAGTACCAGGGACACACAGCTGGAAGCAGAGAATTGGAGATGGAAATGGGGAAATAACTCCTCCTGAAGGCACTGAGCCTTCCATGGTCTTTTCCTTATCATCTTACCACATCTTGAATGTTATCTCCTGCACAGTCACCTGGGTTAATAAACCAGTTAAAACTGGGACCACATTCCCAGAAGTTTCCCTCAGGTGTTATTACTCAGGGAGAAGCAAAGAGGTCGTGATAGCACCGATGATTACTTCAGCTACCCAAAGCCAGCTTTTCTTATGCTGCAAAGGAGCCGAAAGGTTTGCAAGGTGAGTTGTGTTGATACTGCCAAGGAAGGCGCTTTGATGGTAATTTGCAGTTGTATTTTATAACTCATTTGCTCTGTACTTAAAACTGCAAGTGTTCTTCTCTGTGAAAGCCGATTTAAAAATACAAGTCATCACTCCCTTCAGCTGTTGTTGGGACTTTGTGGCGAAAGTTACTGCCTTTGCAACACAATTAAAGTTGGAGGGATTGATGGAAATGATACAAGTCTAACATTTTTAATGTCAGGGGTTTGTTCACCTTTGCCCAGGGGGAGGGGAACTGAAGTTTCTCTTCAAAAGATGCTCTTGCGTGGGGTCAGCTGAGTTTAACATCTACAGACTGGGAGTAGCCAGAAGATGCACAGGAGACAAGCGAGTATGAACAAACATTACCTGCCCCAGTGCAGTAGCAGACAGCTGGTGAGAGGAAAGATCGCTAAAACAACCGAAGAATGAGGACCAAATTAGCATTGAAGGAGAAGGGCTCAATAACCAATAGGAAACAGAATACTAAGATTTGTGTCATTTAAGACCAATGAATGTGCATTTCTTTGGGATTAGATAGTATAAATATGTGAAATGTGTGGTGAAAAACCATTTGTGATGGAATGATTTTCACTACACAACCCGGGCATGCGTGGACAAAATAATTTCTGTTGCACATCCTGGCTGATATAACATCTTGGCCAGAAAAAAGTACTGCATTGATTCTCTAACAATGCAGAGATGATTGAGTTTCTGTTTTTCCCACAGTTTCGGTGACAGGATCGCTACCCACATCTCAGTTCTCACTCTGGCATGTTAAACTGGTACCCCAGGGATTGTATCCAAGGGAGACCATGGCACGGGCACACATTCCTCTTTGCTGACACAGACAGGAAAAGGACAATCGTCTCTGGAAAAGCAGAAGCCTGAAGTAGCTGGGGAGCAGTACTGACACACACCACTGCCAACCTCTGCACACGGACTGTGTCCTTTTGGTTCATGCAGCCATAGAATTATTTTATGCAACAGTAAAACAATGAGTGCACTAAAACGAAGAAAACGGTATTTATCTATGTTTTATATATTGCGTATCAGCTCTCAATTTTTACTAGATTGTGGTTCCAGTTTCCAATGCAAGCAATCCCTCTTTAGAACCCAGTGTCTCTGGCTTCTACTACAATCCAATCCTGCCAAACCACTTTTGCAACAAAGCCTTTACGTAAATTTTTCTTTATCTCAGTCATTCTTAGCACCTCAAATTTAAATCTCATTAGACAAATAAGGACATCACACCATAAAATAATTTCCTCAGACATCTTTGCATGCACTGATTTACATTCATTTTTAAAAGAAAGCTCTGAAGATGAGGAGACTTGTTCATCTTACTTCTACACTCAATGAAAACACTGAGAATACTTAACTTGAAGGCATTTAAATCCTGGCTTGCTTAGGGACAAGCAACTGATTGGAAAATTAACCAGCCTTTATAAATAATATCTCTGTGATTTGTGTGACATCAAGTGAATTACTATAGGCTGTCAAAGAAGCAGAAACAGATGATGTAGCAGCTAAATAAAGCACACTGAAAAATGGGATCAACATACACTTTATATTCCAAATATCTTCTTTTTATACGAGGGACAAGGGGAACAGAGAACTGCCAGTCCACAGGAGGCTGCAGAGGCTGGAAGCAAGCCACTGAGGCTCAGAGCCAGTCTCCCAAAGACTTCCAGACAACTTAAAGGCTCATCAATATCGTGAGTGCTTAAGAAGCTTTTTGAGGGCTTCTGTCTGAGAGGCTGGTAGCTATACATGAAAATAGTGTTTTCTCACCATTTCGTTTATGTGAGACACTTCGTCCTTCAAAACCCGTCTTCTGTGTCTGGGCGTGTGGACGTTCCATCCGGACTATGGAGAGAGGCGCCCCCCGCTCCACCCCGTGCCCCCGATCCTGTTTCTAGCTGTGTGGTGTCACCCTTCCTCCTTGTCCCAGCACGGACACTTGCCTGCCTGCACAGGAAGGCTCTCGTGGCTATTCTGCCTAGCAGAGAGCCATATAAACTTCCCAGTTCAGACAGATCAAGGGGCAGAAGCAAAAGCTCCAGCTAGGTCCATGGGGAGATACGGGACTTGTGCCTTCAAGCAGGAACATGACACTCTACTGATGCTGTCCTCTCATATAATGTGTGCTAGGAGCGTGTCTTCAACTACATCTGCCAATTTCTCAAAGTTTCTGAATTCACATTTCTGTCTTCAGCATCCAATGATATCCAAATACTGGACGGTCTGGTTCTGTAAACTTGCATCTATTTTTATAAAACGAACTTGATGCAGGTGCTCAGCATTCCCAGCTCAGTGCCAACCTCCCATGTGTCTATTCACACTGCTGTCAGCTGGAACTCTTTGAGACTGTCCCCATAGGGACAAAGCTATGAATGAAATGGAAAATGCTTTGTGGAAAAGTTTTGCTTAGGCTTTGTTTGACAAAAAAAACCAACCACATCTCTGGGGAATGATACTAGCTGAAAAACATTGGTACATTGTTAATCCTGAAGAGAAGAACTACCTTAACAGTCAGAAAAGCAAGACTGTATGTTTTCAAAAATGCATCATAATTTCCTGGAGGGCATATGATTACCACTGTAGGTTCTTCTCTCAACTGGATTAACAAATAGGAAACCAGTTTCTGACTAACCACCACAAGAGATGCACTTCACAAGTAAAGCACTTTCGATCCCAGACATTAATGCTGCTTTGGACTCTCTAGAGAGAAGAATCTATTTCACAAGTTGCTTTGGACTCTCTAGAGAGAAGAATCTATTTCACAACTGTTGATGCTGTCTAATAGGAGCTGGAGAGACTTTTTCCATTCAGCTCAAAGATAGAAGCTTGATTAAGAAGATCTTAATCCAAGTTTTTAATACACAACTTTGGTGTATTGTAAACCAAAATGCATTTAGTCACTCTAGCTAGAAAATAAAGTGCACAACTGGTTTCTTTTCCCCAGAGAATAAGGAGGATTAAAAACACTGTGGGCAGAGTAAGGAAACATAAAATAGACTCAATTTCTTGCTTGAGTAGGATACCTAATTTAGTTGGAGACAAAAAATGTTAAATTTGTCAATTATGCAGCTTCCTTTTTGGAAGTGCTGAGCCAATGCCATTCTCTATCAAGTTCTCTTGGAAGGGAAGAAGTTCATACTGACAAATCTGGCACTGTTATTGAGCTGCCTAATTGTGGAGTTAAGCATCTAAAATGAGACCTTATATTTAAAAACCTGCCTAGATGTGTATATGCTGTTTACTCTTCTCAGTTGTTTCTTAATCCATTGTCTCACTTTTTTTTTTCTTTAATCACAACCACCTCTATTCTATGGTCTCAGTATCCATGATTATTCCATGTGCTTCAGAACACAGCTCCTTTAAATGATTTTGCTTCTCAATCTCTGCTTAGTAAGAAAGTAAAACAAGTTTTTGTGCCAAGATCATGAAAAATTACATTCTTGTGCTCTGCTTCAACCAGAGATCTCCTCCCTGCACTTCCTGTATGAGACACAGCCATCTATGATTCTAAAATAAGCCTACTCTTTTCTGACACACTGCTTAGCCTACATGTGCATCCTGCATGTGCCTGTTACCCACAGAGCCAACAGCCATGCCGGACTTCTTGGAGCTCCTTGAATATAACCACATGCCTTCAAATGAATGGCTTGTATTCATGTTCTTGTGAAGCCACAAACAGATCAGAAAATATCTTTGCAATGCCAATCCTCCAAGCAGCCTTTGGATTGCTCCCCCTACTTGCTTCTAAATAGGTAATTTACTTTAATTACATTTTGTTTAATCTGTCCATGTCTGTTGCTGCCTATCCATTATAAAGGCAGCACATTGTGCCTGTCTGATACTGAGCAAGTGCAGCTGGGAAAGCACGTGCAACTCCTGAACTGACTAATTACCTCTTAATTCAGGTTAACCTGATTCCTCCTGTATTTTAAGCAAGTAATTTTTTCTGGATAGGAAGGCAGACAAGGAACCCCTATGTAAAAAAACAGCAACAGCGGGTGAGATCAATGTACAGTAATTTCACATTGATAAGCTGCACCTATTTCACTGAAGAATCGAGCCCATCCCGGAAGTGCGGCTAATCACCAGGTGTGGCTTATTTATGGACAAATTCTGGTGAAATGCCAACCCAGAAGTGCGAGCCGCTGCGGAGCTGCAGCCAGCCAGAGAGGGAGCTGCCACAGAACCATGGCTAGGTGGGTGGGGAGCTGCAGCAGAGGCGCTGTTGGCTGAGCAGCGAGCCGCAGCCAGTGGCAAGCAGGCAGGGAGCCGGAGCCGGTTTCGCGTGGCAAGGAGGCAGCGGGCAGCCGGCTTTGAGTGCGCGGCAAAGCAGTGGGCCGCTGGCTTTGCGCGGCGCAGGGAGCCGCCACCGCTGCCGATCAGGCGGGGAGCCATGGCAGCCAGCATGGGGGCGGGAGTGCTGGGGCCCATGGCGGGCGCCTGGGGCTGCGTTTAAAGGCTTTGCTGGTCTGTGAAAACTGTTAGCAAATTGAGCACCTGACAGCAAACCCCACCATCACAGGATTGTTACTAACTTGTTACTTTGTTGCACATGGATCCTCACTTTAAAAAAAAAAAGTGTGGCTAATCACCTGGTGCGGCTTATTTATGGACAAATTCTGTGGTCTTCCCGGCTACACAGAAGTGCAGCTTATAACCAGGTGCGGCTTATGAATGTGAAATTACTGTATTTATGTGAGCAGTGATGCAATTTCTGTCTCAATTCCAGAATTCCATAAACTGTATCACAAGTATACAGAAAGGACAGACTGGAACAGGAAAAGGAGTTTATGCACCTACTAAAGGGAAATGACAAAGACTAAAACTAGAAAGTGTTAGAAACTATGAGGCAACTAACACAATGAAAGGGATCACATTTCTCCCTTATTCAGCCCTTGTACTGCAGATTGTAACTATGACCCCTTGGGCAGGGCTGGATCCCCTACTGCTGACTGGACACTGCAGCTACACAAGGCAATGGAGTATGTTCTACTCCCCAGGGTCACAGAATCATAGAACAGAATTGTTAGGCCCATTAGAGCTTTCAGGTCATTTTACACACATAAGGAATACAAGAGAATGATCCACATCAGTCGGATGAAAGCAGAAACAGCAACTTCAGTGAGACAAGCCCCATAGGGAGAGGTGATATGTTTTCATTGGACCAACTGATACAGCTGAAAAAAAGCAGAGCAGCTTTCAGGAACACAAACCATCCTTCACCAAGCCCAGCATCATTGGAGCAGGGGAGAAACAATAGCTCCCTTCTCTCAAGGAAGGTTAATCACTGCTGTGGAACAAGCTTGGCAAAGATCTTTTACTGTCTGAATCCAGCTTTTTGGTTTTTTTTCATGGCATTTATATTTTCAATTTTGTATTATTAAAAAAGAATTTACACTAAATTTGTCAACTACTGCAGCACAGTAAGAAAGCAATTAGGCTCCTGCATTCTTTGCAATACCTGCTTAGAGATGATACCCACACCTTTCTGCCTGCTGCTTAGCACAGGCCTATTAGGTAAGATGTCTCTATGTCTTACAGTAGGATTTCTCATCACCCAAGATAATAGCAGCTCCTGCTGATAGTTTTTTCCTTTGTGTTCTTAACCCTCTGCAGCTGACATCCCAAACATCTTTGCAACAACTGAGATGTCAAATGGAAGGCTGAGACCGCAATCAGAGGGAGAGCACCTGCAGAAGAGAATGAATTTGTATGAAGCAGAAAAGCTGTGCTTCTTTTCATCTGCCTGATTGTAACGGTAGAAAAACAAAGAGCTGCATCTTCAAAATTAGAAGAGTGAAATTCTTTTGCGAAACCAAACATATTTTCACTATATATGCACAGTAGCCTTTTATTTATTAATTTTTTTTTGTTTTCTCATTAAACAGGGAATTTGGGTTTTGAAACACTAAAATAAAATTTTAAGAGGAAAAAACCCCATAACACAAACACTTGCAAGTCTTTAATCCAAACTCCATTTCTTTCATAGTCTAGGTAAGACATAACTATTTAATTGGAAGCAAATCTGACATCTTGGAAGAAAAAATCTTAATATGAAAGGTGGTATGAGGGACTAAATCCTGCTCTCCAAATTCCTTTAACCTGCAAGCCTATTGTTAAAAGCAGGGACATAAAAAGGGAGTTAAAAAGCTCTCACCAATCAGTAAGCCTTTTTCCTTTCCCAAGTACAGTGGTGAATTTCAGGCCAGATGTTTCTTAGACACTGCTAAACACCTGAACAGTGTGCCAGTGTCCAGTTTTGCTCAAGAGCAGCAGCCCAACTGTACCAATATATACAGCCAGCTATGAAATCCAGCATCATTTGATAGATTTTGAAGATTTGACAAACTAGATGTGGGTTAGACATTAGCTCAACTCCAAAATGTTAAAAACCACTCTTCTAAAACTCTTGTATAATAAGACATAAAAAATGAGATTTTACCATAATATTTAACCAGCATTGACTACCACTAATATTTTTTTAAAAGTTTAATAAAAAACTATGGGGAGCCTGAACAAAATTTTGATGTTGCTTTAGCCCCAGGCCATTGCTGGGCATTCATTTCATGAAATGAGACAGAGAAAGGATACAGTCCTGCTGAATTGCAGTTCTGTCCTGAATGTTGTAGACTTCCTGCAAGACAAACCTTCTTTTCATACGTGTAACAGCAGCAAACCACGCTCTTTCAACCTCAAGCCTGAGTAAGCAGCTGTTCACCCATCTACAGGAAAACTCTGGCACTCTGCCCTGGAGCCTGCAGGAACTTAGCAAGTTGTACAAAACCTGATGCAAAAGCTGTCAAACAAGCACCAAGTTACCAAAGTTAAAAGCAACACAAAGCTCTACACTGAGTATCTCTTAAATGAAGACATACGTCCTATTGCTTTGGGGAAAATGGGACAACCTTGTGGATGCTGTTCTAAAGTGTTTTTGTAAGGCTACATGGCTTACTACTAGTCACTCACATTTTAATCAGAATCATCTACTCTCATTTTTAAATGTCATCTCGGTATCTACAGTTCCATTTGAACTACATCAATGGTGGCTTTTTAAAGTAAAGAATGCTAATATACCAGCAAAGTACTGCATGACAGAAAAGAACCAAAGCCTGTGCCGTTACCACAATTTAGTCATATAAAGTATGAATATAAATTAAATGAAAAGCAGAAAGGAGAGACTAGGGCATGTACAGTAAGGCTTCAATTGCAACAGCTCGCACAGGGTGATGACTACACATTGCTGAAGAAGGCAAGTCTCTGACTTCTCTTTCAGGAAAGCCAAAACTCCTTGAAATGCATATAGTTAGCAGGAGAACACATTCAAGTGATGTAGTGAAAAACAGAGCAAGTATCAGTGATTTTTATGAGACTCCAGTTTTACCTCAGGATTTAAAGTTTCCCTCATTTGAGCCATGAGTCCAAAAAGTTCAAATTCCCTCCTGTATTCATGTGGACAGAAATCCAAGTGGTAACATTTTGTCTTATACACACCTAGACCCCCGAAGTCATGTAATTCAAAAGGAAAATGAAAAAACACAACCCCTCTCTTCTGCAATAAGCAGGTATCAGACAAATGATTAAAAATTTATTCCCACCCTACACATGGTATCTAAAGAAACAATACATACAAAGATCTATTTATCCCACAATTACACAAGCATCCTGGATTTAATATTTTGAACCATATGACAAAGTTCAATATACTTTATTTATTAGATACAACAAGTAAATATTAAAAGAGAGTTCTTGAATTAATGAAAAAAAAAAAAATCACATCACTTAAGTGACTCCCACACACATCTTCCAGCACCAGATTATATTTATAATGTAGTTTTTAAATTAGGCTGTTAAATTTCTCTTGCAGATCTGCTCCTGTCTTTACAGAGTCTTTTGTATTTCCAGCCATGGTCGTTGAGTTCCTTCCACCATTTTATATATAATTTACATTAATCTCTTCTCAAATATTTTTGTCATACAGGCATATAATTCAGTTGTTTTCTAGTTGTTTTTTTTGCAGTCTATCTACATCTCAAAAGAACTTGTGCACAGCACAAATTAATGCAAATGGCTTTCTCAGTGTACATACTGAAGGATATGCATCCAGAGCTTGACATCTGAACACATCTTTCAGTAGGCCAGGCTGCATTTTTAATCTAATTATACAGATGTATAAAACCATATTTAAAAAAAATATTCTTGGGCCACTACAATGTCCAAGGAACAGTTGGTAAAGATGCAAAATTATTCAGGTATTTGTAAGTCTGAAATGATACAGAGTGTTACTGTATAAACCTAGGTTACAGAGAGGAATAACTTTTTCTTAAATCAAGAACTCTGTAATACAATAAATATTTTACAAGCTTTCGAAAAGTTGCATTGTTTCCAACACAAAGACTTCTTACCTCTATTGTAAAAAACTTAGCAGAACTAAACATTATTTCTCAGTGGCCAAACAACTTAAATACTTGGTTTTGTCCATTCAATTCCCCTCTTTAAATCTGATAGAGGTAGATGAAGACAAAACAAACCCCAACATGTAAGGATTAAGATACTGCAATTAAATTCCAACCCTGCAAATCTAGTGAACATATGTTCTCACCAGATTTACGGTTATTTTTTCTTTCCTTTTTTAAACGAGAACAACACTGAACTTCTTCCATCCATGTTGTCAAAACAAGTGCCTGATACTGTCATAATTTTCAAAGCATTTTTAATTAGAGCAGCAGGTCCCACCTTGCTCTCTTCAGTCATTCAGATACATTTCCCAGAACTGTCTGTTAAGGAAATGCTGCCTCACAGCCAGCAATGTCCAGACAGCCCTGGGCCTCTCCCCTAAAACGATGACAACAGACAACCCTGCAGATCCCACCCAGTGTAACTCCTGGGGAAAGGCATGGGAGCAAGGGAGGTGGTGCTGAAGCCAAGAGAGAGAACTGGGCAACCTTCACACCCATTAAAGACTGTGACCTTTCCAAAACCTTCTCAAAAATATTTTTTAGCATGGGTGTTAGTGTGCAAAGGCTGCAAAACATTTGGTTACTACCTCAAAACCAGAGATTTTATTAGGCTCACAGGTATTTACAAGATCTTGTGTAAAGTATTTGTTTTGGCACAGAGAAAATTATAAAGGAGTAACAACGTTTTTCAAAATGTCAATTACTTCATTAATGCTGACAAATTAGAAGAAACAATTAAGATGAACTGTTTAGATCTGATTTCCTACTTTTCCACAGCTTGGCCTATGGCTTCAAGTTTTCTGCTTTCCTCTTCATCTGTAACTTTATCTACTTTCTTCATCTAAAAATCTACCCCTGTCTTGAAGCCATAGATAAGAAAACATATACAAGAAATAGGAATGAGTTTGGCAGCCTTTTTTGAAAATGACTGGACAAAGTATGTTTCCCTCTTCTTTGTTCATCAGACAAAAATGAGGAAGCATCACTACAAACCAGAACATCTGCATAAAAGCACCTCCAAGTTTCTTCATAACGGCAATACTGACTTGATCACAGAGACTGGATTATTTTTCTTTCTCTCTCTCTGTATTATAACTGGAGCCATCATGATCTCATTTGGTATGCAAAAAAATATAATTACTTCAGTACAATTTCCACAGCAATTTGAAGTGTGCCTTTTTCTCTTTTAAGTTAATGTTTTAATTTCATGAAAACGATAGGACAGACTGAGATGGCAAAACCCCAGCATTTTATATCCTTCAGTTTGTTTGGTTTAGTTACAGAATAACAACCCTGGCAGTTAAACTAAAACCATAGATATACGTGGATGAGGCAATTTTGTGCATTCTAAAATCAATGCATATTTAAATACTTGTTTTCCTTCCAACAGTCTTCAGAAACTCTTGCTCTATGGACGCTGGACCAGTTTACTCTTATTGCTTTCCTGCTCACTAAGCTTGAAGTGGGTGTAGGCTAAAATGCCAAACAGTGTGCACAGAATCCCAAGGCCTTGGTTAACAGACAATGGATCCTTAAATAAGAGGCACCCTCCCAGGAGGGTGATGCAGAACTTGAAATGTCCGAACATGTTATACCTAGACATCTGTTAAGGATAATAGCCAATACCAGCATTATTTTTTGTAAAAAGAAACACTTGGATTTTCCATTAGTTCTACCCAAAGCATGCAATGGTACACTGTGTTAACTCAACTCATACAGTTTTCCCGATTCCTGAGGCTGTAGTAACCTCCAGCTAAAGCCTTTCACCCCTTTTCACTGCAGTCTGATGGACATGCCAACACTTCCTCAAGGCAGTCAAAGTGTGAGTTAACATTCCTTGCAGGTATGAAGGTCAGTGAGTGAACAGGCATTACCTATACAAAGCCCAAACAAAGAAACAAAATACACTAAAACATGAACATGCTTTTCCAGTTTCATCATTTAAAATAAACCAGGAAGGCTATCAAACAATTTTCCCACATAAATCAGCCCAAATGAATTCCACCATAATTAATCTGGAAACAGGAGAAACGACCAATGTTACAAAGGATACGTGACAGGTGACGTATTTCCAATGATCCAGTAAATGGACAAGTTTACCATAAAGGCTATTATTCCAGACAGCAGTACCATTATCTGTGGATTAATGGATACAATCAGTAATCTGACTTGCTTTTGGCAATTTGTAGATACATTCCAGGTTATTTATTTAGTTTCATTTACTTTCAAATGCAAAGTATCAGGCAAGAAAAACATATGGAGAACAAAAATAGAAACAGTTTCAAATCAGTGCAGACACTGGTGATGTGCAGAAGCAGCTCAGGGTATGACAACCATAAATATACATTGATAAGAGTCAAAGCCCTTTTCTCCTTTACTCTTGGTGAACATTTAAGAGTGATTTGGAAAATCCAGATACTCATTCACATAGAGGTTGTATTCTTTAACTTCGAGATAAAGTCTTATTTATGGCCACAACAAAAACTATTTTAGCAAAATATCTGATTTTATTATTTTGAATATTTGCTATACCATTCATAAAATGCAGTGCTACAAGAAATGACCCATCACCGAGGGAACACAATCAGCAGTAGTAAGAATATGCCACTGGCTGTTTTTTGGATAGAAGGATATGGAGAGAAATTACAGTTTTCTTAGTGAAAATACACTAATTCTAGAGAACAACCAGAGTTGGCATCCTTCCACAGAAGAGAAGTTGAGAGTGTCTTTTTCTCTGAGTGCACAGTCAGAGCTATAACTAGAACACTTAATACACTAGGAGACGCTTCTGGATTTTGATAGATTTCCCTGTTGTTCAGATGCCCTCTAAATATAAACAAGAAGGAGATAATTGATAGACTCACTCCTCTCAGAGGAAGTGGGGCAGACTCAACAAGGGGCTTTTTGTCCTGCACATACCCCTCTCATCTCCCTAGCCAACAGCTGTACAAAAATCTGTTTCACAAAGAAAGAGATCTTACTACCAAATTTAACTACATCAGTGATAATTATTCAAATAAAGTCAATAAAAGCCTTACCACAGCAGAAAGCGTCCAGGGCCCAAATATTCCCCCTTCTCCAAAGACTGGCTCGAAGAAGGGAATGATGAACAACAACATAGCTGAGGACATTGGTGCCTGATAGTACAACAGCTGCATAGAGTTTACCTGCAACTCATGCTGCTTAGCACCTACCCACTAAAACCAAAAGAGAAAGCTGTTAAACATGAGGGAAAAATCCATACATTGAAAAACCTGAGCAAAAGCAAACTGGCTACTAACAGAGAGGGAGTCTCATGTGCACGACACTACTTAAACAGGCTGCTGAGCCTCACCTTTGTCTCACTGGAGGCCCCATGTGTTTGTCTCTTTCAAGTGAAAAAGCCATGAGAGGAGAAAATCGTATGCAGGGGCAGTGAAAAGACTGCCTAAACTTTCCTCTTCCCATAGTCTGGGGGTAAAGAATCATGCTTGAAGAAGAACAAATAGGTTGCGGAGCTGGGAAGAAAACAGCAGCTGCCCTTTATTTTCAACACAAATTCCAGATCCTGCCTGCCTTGGAGCTGAGTATCCTTGCCTAAGCAGGGACTGGATCCATTTCCTTCCTTCTCATTTTCCTGTACATTCAAGCTAACAAAACCAGTACACATTTGTCCTTTGTCAGTTTATTCCAGATTTAATGGATTGAATTTCAATACTGATTATAATTGACTCTAACTTCAATTTTTAAGGTTGTATGTTTTCACAAATATTACTTATCTATGGCTATGCAGACAGATGTTACAGCAAAAAGGACGTGTCTTGGTGTTGTGCCTAAAACTGACATTTAATACTTACTTAAATCACTTTAACTGGTAACATGGATTCCAGCATGTAAATTTGCTAAGGTTTTTTTTAGCTATATAATTTTACCCATAAATTATATCTGTATAATGCAGCACCTCTTTCCTCCTCCTGCCCTCAAAACAGGTCAAGAGATCATTATTTATCATCTTACACACTGTGGGTCAAAGAGCCTCACTTTTTTTGAGGCACAGTACACCTCATACAAAGAAATCTATCACATCAACATGACAGGAGTTTCTAATTTAGGAGGCTCTTACAGTCATCAATAACAAATCCGGTGAGCTATTAGTACAGTGTTACACCAGAAAGGACTGAGACAGTCCTTGGACACATTAATTTTTAAAATCATAATTATCCAGAGAGGTCATATTGTGTGTTTATGTATAAATTCACCCTCTACAAAACCACCTTAGAATGTGAATAATCAAAACCGAAGAAGGATACTGATAAAATGTAAGCAGCTCAAGGATAATCATGGAATTTAAGGACTAGAAAATATCCTTTATAGGGAAAAAGCTCAAACGCAAGGCACTTGCTTCAGCAAGGAGAACATCTGCTCCCTCTAGAAAAAAGGGGGTTTTACTGCTAAATCAATCTTCTCCTCTTGAGAATAACGCTCACGTTAAAGATGACACCTCAGTTTTTAGCAGCATTCCTTCATTTATCAGGGGTTATGTTATGGTGGATTGTGATAATTTGGCGGTTTAAAAAAAGAAACAAGGCAGCACGGGAGGTATCCCGGGTGCTCCTTGAAGGCCATCAAAGCAGGGGCAGCAGCGGGAGCCCAACCACCCCAACGCTCCCGGCCCGCGCCGTCACCCACCACTTGGTACACGGAGGTCACCAGCACGCCCAGGGTGGCGAACGCCATCCCCAGAACGCTGAACTTCACGTCGTAGTAGGAGTTGAGGAAAACACCCAGCGTGATGGGGACCTGTGGAGGGGGACACGGCGGCTTTAGGCACGGTCGCTGCCCTCAGCATTGCCCCTCCCCGCTCCCCTCGGCCCCGCCGCCTCCTCACCAGGGTCAGCTTGATCCGCAGAGGGAAAGTCTTGCCGTAAGCCACGCTCTGGATGACCACGATGACCGGCGTGGTCATGGCCTTGGCCAGCTGGTAGGTACCGATGGTGTTGCTCTGCAGGGAGAGGTTGGTGAAGACGACGAAGCCGCAGAAGCTGAGGGCCAGCGGCAGCACCTGCGCGGGCTGCAGGCTCTTGGGGGAGAAGGCGCCGAGCGCCTGGCACAGGTAGAGGCCGAGCCAGGTGATGGCGAAGTGCACCAGGGTCAGGCTGAGGTTGGGGAAGCCCAGCCGCACGTACAGCCATTTGTTCAGGAAGACGATGCAGATGGAGGCGGCCAGATTGACCAGCAGCCCCGCGGCCAGCCGGCCCTGCGCCGGCAGCCAGCCCATGGCTGAGGCAGCCCGGCGGCCGCCAGCCCGCCCACCGGCCGGGCCCGCCGCCGCCTCCCCGCCCCGCCGCGACACGTGGGCTCGCGCCTTCCGGTGCCCGCCCGCCCCGAGCGGCTCCGCCCGGGCGGCACCGAGGGGCGGGGGCGGGCCGCCCGTGTGTCCGTGTGTCTTTGTATGTGTGTGTGCGTTTGTATGTTTGTGTGTGCTCGTGCCCCCACCTCCTGCCCAACAGCCCCGACGCGCAGAAACGCACCTCGGCGTTTCCTCCAAGCCACAAGTACCTCTCCACAACTGGACTGTGCATTTCTGCAAACACAAACACGATTTTGTTCGTACAGATGGGCAGTGCAAAGTACGTCCTTTGTCAGAGGTCAAGAGACACCGACTCGGGTCAAGGAGCCAAAGTCCTTGCCTGACTGCGCGGTGTGTCCTCTGCACTCTGTCTCGTTAAGGGAAAGGCAACTGAACGTGTGTTTACACGCGTAAACGAGGACAGAACAAGCTTTCAAAATAAACTACCAAATCTCCAACAGGGGGGTTTCAGTGTACGACCATTTTTCCTCTGGTTCAGGATTTCATCAACATTTTAGCAACTCCTTCATGTACAGAACAGCAGAAGCCACGGAGCAAGGCTGACTTCTCTTCTGAAGGGCTGGAAGTAACCCCTCACTTTCGCTTCTTGTTTTTCCTCTCCTTCAGTATATGCCTGTTTTCTTCTCCCCTACTTTCTCCATACACCTTTCTAGCAGTCTCACCTTTCTTCTCCCTGTATCCATGCACATTTTACTGCTAAGTAAAGTTTTCAGTCTACGGGCAGCTCTTTTTGGCATGTAGCGAATAGATTAAGGAGGTTCATACAATCACCAAATTTATATAATGACATTTTAGATTAGAAAGAACAAACATTTTCTCTTTTTTCAAGCACTTTTATTAGGAAAAAAAAATGCAAAAGGTTGTATAACAAAATCTCTGAAGTTGGTCATACTTTTTCAAGTTTAAATTGAAATCTGAAGGTGGGTTTTTTTGGGGTTTTTTACCCCACAAAAAGAGAACACTTTGTCCAAGTAATGATGCTGTTGGTGTCTTTTGTTTGTTTTGTTAATAACCAGCATGTCCATGCTCGGAAGTTTTTGCAAGTATCTATGTGAAAACTTATGACTGAATTTCATATCCCAAAGGATCAAGATCCTGGTCCAGAAGTATCAGAGAAGATTCTCTCAGCTTCTGCAGAAGCTTTCGGAGTTCTTCTTTTGAAAATACCTAAGAATAATAATAAAAAAACCAAACATCATGAAGTTGTATTTATTCGCAATGAATAGCACTGATACAGAAAAATAAGTGGTGGTTAATTAAGTTACTATTTTTCTATTTGATTATTTATTTCTATTTAAGATAGTGTGATTGTCAGACATTTCAGAAGGACATTTAGTAAGACACAGGAGGTTAGTAGCAGCATCCAAAACCTGTAGGTAGGTTCAAGATAGCTCTGTTTCATTTTGGGGTTGTTTTTCAGGCTTTTGGAGACAAAGATGGTCATGGGTAAACCAAATGCTCTAAACCAAAACCTGCTTATATTGTGTTTGAAATGTAATGGAAATAAAAAAATCTATTACAATTCTACAGCTAAACCTAGAATCACAGAATCACCTAGGCTGGTAAAGACCTTTAAGATCATGAAGTTAAATTTCAATCACCCCCATCCAAGAACTAGTAACTGCAGTACTCAGTACTGGTTGTCAGAACACTGGTCATTATCCTCAATGTTTCAAAGTTAACTCTAACTTCCCTTAAGTCAAACACAAGGAAACCTTTTACAACGGCGGTGAATGGGAAGTGGTAAGGAAACTTATGATGTTAAGGAACATATGGTGTCTTCCTCTCTATATAGAAGCTTTTTCCACAGCCAGCCCACAGAGCTTTCAATGTAAGCCAGGCTGCTTGCAGCCCTGCCTAGCTCACCGTGTAGAGCTTGTGGCGCTCCGAGGCAACCATGTCGGCAAGGCGCAGGCACTCCTGGTGCTGCCCCGTGCTGTGCAGCACGGTGTGCAGCAAAAAGCACATCATTGGCAGACACAGCTTGCGCAGCAGGATCATCTGGTGTGTTCGCTCAGGGTCGTCCTCGGCATCCTTACCAGAGCAAAAGAACATATCGGTGTTATGAATATCTACCTTTTACAAGCAACTCAGCATAACCACACAATTAGTACTGTCAGAGGCACAAAAATGTCCTAAGCAGCCTGGAGTGGACTGTCAGGTATGATCTGTATGGTAACTAAGGGGAGCAAGCTCTAAATGCTCACAGCACGGCCAGAGCCAATTAAATAGGAATACATGAAACTAAACATCACAAAGGTACAACTACACATGATCTATGCTTTGTGGTGTGCGTCATGACACAAAAATTCATTTTACCTCTCTGACGTCAACCATCCATCCTCCATCAACAAACAGCAACACATTGTACATTTTCTCCTTAACATCAGCTGTCAGAGCATCCAAGAGGCCTTTCCAAATGCCATAATCCATCTGGCAAAGAAACAAAAAATAAACTACTGCAGAACAGGATAATTTCCAAGGCTATTTTAAAACAGACTGCAACAGGCAGCGCAGCTCCAATTCAAATCAGAATCTTCAGCCGGTGGCTAAAACTTAAAAGCCTGCTGCTAACAGCTATTTCCATCCTTGCTTAATGCCCTGTTCACAGAATCAGGTTGTTTAGAAGTAAAGCCACTAGAGAAATACAATTTTAAACAACCTATTCTGCCATGTTTATAAAATAAATGTTTATATTAACTGAATATGGTATATTTTTACTGGACAGACCTGCAAAAACAACTTCAGTCAAAACAAAACTGCAGCATCTTTTAGAAAACAGAAGGTGGTAATACTTAATAGAGTTAATAGCAAAATCAAGTGCTCACATTTATTAATAACACTGACAATCAACACATGATAATACTACATTACAGTATTACTACTACATTTCAATACTTTATGTAAAGCTGAGTCATTAAAAAAACAGAATTTATTGTGCACTGGCCTTATTATTCTACTGGCTCAAACTCACTCATCATAAAAATAATTTATAATAGAGTCCTTAAATAACATGAAATAGCAGTCTTGTACTCTGTTTCATTAAACTAGACTGCCTCTAAAGCAAGAACATAGAAGTTTATAGTAAATAAGGTAGACTTCCACCTACCTCATACTTCTTTTCTTTATGTTCATGGGCCACTTTTTCAGTGAAACTTGCTTGTGGTAACAAAGAAGGCTTCTGTGGAGCGGAGTTCATGTGTTTAAACCATTCATTAAAAGTTTCATGGGCCTCCTGGATTACATTGAAAACAGTGTTTTGGTATTTTTGACTCATCTGATAACCAGAATGTCTTTACATGCACAGGTTTAATGCATCAAAGAATCAGAAGTTAAATCAAATGGACAAAGCTAAAGTTTCACCACCAAGGCAAAGCCATCAGTATTTCTAAACAGTAACCTGGAATACTGCATATTTTAAACTCACCAAATATGCACGAATACATAAATGTTCCCGGATAGCATTGTCATCTTCAGCTGGAAGTGGAGTATCCATTCCCTGTTCTTCCCACTGGTTATATATTTCTGCTATAGAGTCTTGGGGAATCTTCACAAACACATCTTTTGCAGCTTCATGTTTCTTGGATGCTATGAGAATGTGAACTGGGTATCAGAGCTTTGCAATTTCTATACCTTATCTTCTTAAGCTGGCAAACCCATGCTTTTTAATAGACTAGATCCAAAGTTATATTAAATGTAGTGCCAAGAGCCAATGAGAACAAAACCAACATTTAAAAGTAAGTCTACAGTATTTGTGAAGCTTAGTACCCAGGAACTTCCTCATGATTGCATTGCTCTGCTTAAGTGCTTCTGCCCTCTGTGCAGGATCGAATACGAGCCAGTCAATGACATCTATTTTCAGCTGATCCGCCTGTAAAAACCAACACAGAGATTCACCACCACTTCAAGCACACAGCTGATGTAATACACATTAGATCTAGTCAAGGAAATACACAAGTTTGAAAAGCATTACAACATAGTAACAAGGATCACTTTAGTCAAAACTCAGAAAATCTCTGCTATCTATAGTAATAAAAAAATTAATTTCTAAGTCTTCCCAAGATGTTCAGAGCATCATCTCTTAATATTTTCTATGGATTATGATGCATTTTCCTCAAATTTTAATATGAATACACTGTACCATCATGTTTTATGGAGCTTTTGCTAGAATATTCAGGGGCACCATCAGCCTGCAACCAGTTTTTCAACTCTTGTGCTAGATAAATTACCTTTTTGCCTTAGAGAGGTTAAACTTTGTACTGAATAGCAGAAACATTACCACAGATTTGAAAATTATCAGTTGCTTTCTAAACAGTACTTTGAATAGCGCCTATTAACATTACTTTGCTCTTCCTAAAGCACTGAGTTGGATTAATAGCAGTGACAAAGACAACTGTGAGCAAAAGCAGTGTCTGCTGTAGCTAGAAATCTTAAAAGGTACATCTGAGATCCAAAGTATTAATCCTCATAAATCATAAAGGCTACAACAACATCCTACTCTCAGCTACAATATAGGGTGCTGCAGTCATTTCAAGGGCCTTATCTTCACTTAATGTTTGTATAAAGGTAGGGCTGCTGATAAGCACACACCCAAAGAGTAAGGAGAAGTAGAGTGACAGATTTGTGCAATACCCCTCACCTGGTCACATGAAAAGGGCATTTACCTCACAGGCTTTCTCAAGGCAATTTTCACCATTGTTGAAATAAAAATATGGCTCATACATGTTCAAAAACTGGACTATTTGCTCTGCAAAGCACTCACCTCTGTTGTGCCTGTGTCTAGCACGTGGTCATGGTGGCTGAACTCCCCAGCATCCTTCTTGCGGATGTTTTCAACAACAGTTTTTGTTATGGTGGCAACATCCAGACCTGAGTTAAAAGAGAACTGTGTAAGAACTGTCATGAATTCAAACTTGACTCCAGCTGTTGATCTTATTCCTTACTACTAGTAATTCTTATCAAACTGTTCACACACATTATAAGAATAAATTATAAGCTTTTGCACTATGTAATTTATTGCAGGTATTTTACAAGAACAAAATTTGATATAACAGAGAATATCAAATATCAGAATAAGACAACTACTAAATTTTTCAGTCAATGCTGAAGACAGCATATAGATATATCTGCTAAGATCACTGATTCCTACAATTCTGACAGCAAGACTATGATTTGACAGGAATGTACCAGGAAAAGCTCAGAATAGTTCTTTTACAGATGCTTAAGCAGGATGTTTTATTTTTGAAATCTTAGCTGAGTTTAAAAGAAAATGACTGAAAAATGACTGAAGAGACGTTAAGATACTGAAATCTGCAGGAAATCTGCTTCTTTGTGTATTCTGAATGGCACATTCTGAGAGGCATTATCAAGCAATGGACAGTGTGCTGCTTCATTGTAATTCCTTCTAGTTTCATGTACATGCCTGGAAGGAAGTTTACAATTAATGCAAGCAACCCACCATGGCTATGAAAAAGCACTGTAAATAGGACAAAAAAATTAAGATAATTAAAACCTTCCTAAATCCCTAAAGAGGTATGTGTTTTTACATTTAGTTCTCTGAAATAATATGATCACGTCAAGATTCAGAACATATATTTTAGACAGGCAGCTGGCATTTACTTCCTGGTGCGTTTGGACATAACCCAGCAGCAGTGATATTTAAACAATTCCAGGTTAATGGAAACACACCTGTACACCTACTTGAAGAAGTGATCAGCAAATTAATTTTATTTAACCTTGAAACAGAGAAGACAGGGGAAGGAAAGAGTATCATATTCATAGCTAGGTTTTGGAGCAAAAACTACTGAAAGACAAAATAACCTAGGATACAAAATGATAATTGGACTATGAGGGTCTCTCACCTGCTTCTTTTGCTAATTCAAGGCAGTGGTGGCGTTGTTCGCTCTCAGTGACATCTTCAAGAAATAGAGCGTACTGAGCCACAGCCAGTTCTGGGGGCAGGTGGCTGACATAAAATGCTATTAAATCTGTGTGCTTCTCGGACACCAACCTCTGCACAGTGCGAAGCAAACATACAGAATGAGAAGCAAAAATATAAGAAGCAAATATATAGATGGTATTCACTAATATATAAATATATATAACGGATATGCATACGGTATTCCCTAGTAAACACTTAGGTGTTTACACTTCAGTAAAAAACATGTACTGGGTAAACCCCAAATTGCTAACAAATTTCTGATTAATTTATTCTGATACAGGAAGATTCCACTCAGCTTCTAAACAAGGATCAATAAAACAGTCTCTTATTTAAGAACTGCTGACAGAGACTTTGCATATTAGGCAAGCTTCCATGTATCTCTTAAGAAAAGAGCATTATCTGCATCACAACTCATATCATCCTGTAACCTTAAGTCTGCTTTTCTTCCTCCTTTATATCTAAATTACATTAGTGAAAACAAACAATATTTCTGAAAGCTTACCTGAATGTAGGTCTTTAGGACTTCAACAGAAACTTCCTCCTTATTGCAAACAAACATAAATTCAATTTTAAATCAGATAATGTGGAAAATAAAATAAAATACACTTGACAGGCTATCACTATTAAAACAGACACAAGGTTATTTGCCTATTCCTGCTTCAGTAATCAACACAAACAGGCTCAACTGGAAGAACTGTTTCTCTTGGAGCATGATTAAAAAAGCATGTCTTCTAATTCTAAGATTTAGTGTTCCAAGGTTTTTCTTTTTCAACTGAAAAAAAGTTTTTGGTCTAACTGGAATGTTACTTTTTACATGATTCTTAAATCTTTCAATCTTACCATGTTTTTTAAAATTAATAAACAAAAAAGTCAGGTACACAAATTACTATTGCAGTGTACTACATCTTCTGTTTTATGACAGAAAATTATAATGTAACAGGGTATAAATATCACCTGACGCATCTGGAATAGCCTACGCTAAACAACCACTATAGTTCGAGCACCTGAAATTGCTTTAGCCAAGACTCAAGTGTTTGTTTGTGTCAGGAATTATAATTTTAATTTTATATGTGTAAATTGAAGACCTTAATCTAAGCATGTATCTGTATAAACTGTACACAATCATTATACATTAAACATCATAAAAGCTTGCACTTTTGCATCTTCCTCGTGAATTCTACTGAGGGTTGATCAAATAATCATACAAGAAATTCATCCATCCCAAAACTGTAAAGGCAGAATCAACTGTTACAAATTCCCACAATGGAACTAATGTAGGAAATTGCACTGTTTTTGTCCCTTCTATCAAACATATGCTAATGGCTAGTTCTATTGCACTTTAGCGTCAAGTCCCATTCCATAAAATTCTGAGCCTGGCTAAAAAATTAGTATGTATACATATACATCTACACACACACACACACACACACACACAGGAGGTTACATTCAGAAACGTACTTGGTTCGTAACAGCTTCCAAATTTTAAAATAGTAGAAAAGGACTACTACCCAAACTACTTGAGATATTGTCAGATATGAATAATTATAGCTATGTGACACATCTGGGTATTTAGCATAAACAGGCCAGATAAGTAGTAGGCTATACTTACTTTATACTTGGAGATAATAAGGAAGTTTCAACTGGTACTAATTATCTCAAGCAAAAGTGTTAGTGAGCTTACAGCAGCAATAGGTACAGTTTCAGCAACTGTCTGTAAGAACAGGCCATATTCAAGACATCTTGGCTGCCATGAATAAGCCTAACACTGAAGTTTGACTCAGCACCTTCTCAACAAAGGGCTTCTGAGTAAAATCCATCATCCTCAAAACGCAGCTGGAAGGGAGGGTGATGCTCTTTTCTGCTTTAGGCTCCAAGATCAACAAATGCACTATTTAAGCATGCAGCTCCTCCTCAGCCTGGTATTAATTTACCATCACTCTATGTTGTCTATGTATTTGCACACAAGCATTTCAACTTCAAAGGCTGGCTACTGCTACGACAGCAAATCAAATACAAGTGAACTGACCTTAGTCTGCATACCCAAAGTGCGGAAAAACAGAATAAGATGGGTCATGAAACGAAGGAGGTGTCCTGGGAGCACACTTCTGTCTTTGGAAAGCCACCTGCTGACTTCTTCCATCAAACCTATAACCACCAAGGAAATGTCTGCATTAGCCATACCATGGAGAAAAAGAAAAAAACACCTAAGAAATATTTCAAAATTTTGCATTTATTCAACAAATGTAATTTAGTCTCAGAAGTCCAACAAAATAGGACAGCAACAGTTTCAGAAAGATGTAGCTGTTTGGCTTAAAAATGTACTGTATGTATTTCATCACTTCTCACAAGCTACAGCTATAGTCGGGCATATATCCTGACACATTTACATGATTTCACTACTTCTTTGAAAACTACCTTTTAGATCAAATTTAGCCTACAGTTCTTGATTAAAGCATAGGTTTAATGCAGAGCTTGCCTACTGTGTGCTTCTAAAAATCTGTTCATATAGAAGTTTCTGGAAAGGTCCCGCAAAATAATGTAGTCATTTGACAATAAAAAAAATCACTTAGAGAAATGCTTACCATCCACATCTCCAAGTATAATGAATTTCTGAATCACGTGATAATGCTCTTGATTCTCCTCTATAACCCTCTGGAGACAAAAAAAAAAGAAAATTCTAACTTTGAATAAATCTTCTAGCATCATGAAGAAAACAAACTTATAAATAAAGGAAGGTTCCTCAGAGGAAAAAAGCTATCCTATTTCAAAGGGTATTCTTCCTAAAGAGCAAGAGAAAAGGCACTTCCTGTCTCCACATCAAATTACAAGAACATTGACAAACTGAAAGAAAGAACTGGAATATAGATCTGGCCAGTTAATACTTTCATGGAAGATATCCAACACTAAGGGCTTTTTGCTCTGAGGAGAAGAAACAATGATGTTACAGGTAAGATTTAAAAAAATCACAGATGCAACGAGGTGTGTAAATCCTTAAAGAAAAGGCCTTTGAAAGTTACTTCAGGAAAGAATTCCATCCTCTCCCCAGGGGAATTAATGCAATAATGCATGAAATGCAATCCAAGCACATCTGTAAATTTGCTTTATGTTGAGGACTGCACTATGTTGCAATGGCAAATACAGCTGGGTGTAGCTGTAGCTGACTGCATGTCTTTGTTTTAGCAATATGATAAATGCTATGTGTCCATTCCATCAAATAAAAATGTAGTTCCAATTTAATCACTGCAAAAGTAACCTGTAAGTTATGTACCCCCATCTTACATGAACTGAGTATTTTGGGTGCTAAAGGTACCAAAGAATCATGTTTAAAAAGCAAATATGCTTTTAAATTTTGAAAGGCTGTTCTGAAATATGCACAGACTTCCTATGAAGAAAATCGAACTTAATCTATTTTGAACATTTTATTGAAGCATTGAATAGTTGATTTACTCTGCTTTGTATGTCTGACAACATTGACACTCATCTGTTTCTTTAGCACACCAGCTAGTTTGGCAGACACAGGGCAGGGCACAAAACCTGTATCACTTTCACCATTAAGAGGTAGTAGCATCAGGAAAAATCTACAGTAATTTCACGATTATAAGCCACATCTTTTTCATTGAAGAATCCAGCCTACCCCAGTAGTGCGGCTTATATTCAGGTGCGGCTTAGTTATGGACAAATCCCAGTGAAACGCCAACCTGGAAGTGAGAGCCGGCTGGGAGGGCGCCTGGGGCTGCCTTTAAAGGCTTCGCTGGTCTATGAAAACTGTTGCAACTTGAGCACCTGACACCAAACCCCTGTGGCAACGATTCTGTTACTAATTTGTTACACATGGATCCTCGCTTAAAAAAAAAAAAAAAAAGAGTGCGGCTTATATTCAGGTGCTGCTTATAATTGTGATATTACTGTACTTGAATTGGGAAACCACACATTTTTGGGGAGAGAAACAAATTAGTCATTGTGCATAATTATTTCATTAATGAGTGCAGTAAAAAGTAGAATCTAGTGATTAATTAAAAATGGTAAGCAGTGAAGAGAAACACTGAAATTACTACGTACCCTTTTGTCTGTTGCCTGAAGTTCTTCAAAAACTTTTTCTGAAGTCCAGCTTCAAAACAAGAGCGAAAAGACAAATAATGTTACCTTCAATATTCCACACAGATTCCATACAGGATGCTCTGCTGAGAGTAGCAGCAACATAATTTGACTTGAAACTTACTTTATTTCTAAATAATCTCTAGGGAGCTCTTCCATCTCCTCTGCAGTTACTACTGAGGTTCGTATTTCCTGCTCGACTAGAGTGTCCACCATGACCCTGAAATATGCCCAAACAGTATCTTCCCAGGTGTCACAAACTGGAAGAAGCTACATGTTAAAAAAACAGAGTAAAAATTACCAAGAGATGGAGAAACATCAGAACCCAAACAGAGAACTGTAATTTAGATTTTCAGGTACCAAAGCAGTGTAGTAACCACCTTAAACAGCAGCCTTTCCTTGACTGAAAAGTCTATAATATATTTAATTAAGACATATCAGTACTACCAAGAGCATGTCTACTAAACCAGTAATTGCAGTATTTCTGATGATATCATTGTCACATATGAAAAAGGAAATGCCCAACTACCAAACACTGCTGGACTAGGGGGCTTGACATACCTGTTTGAGGTTTCCACTCAGGGCTGCATAGATTGCTCTTTCATATCTATTAAACCGCTCCTAAAATAAACAGTAAAAACACCCAAACTTTAAATTACAAAGCATTTAAATTTTCTAGTTACTTTACATTTCATTAGAGATTAATCCATTGCAAAGTGTTCCATCTAACTGATTCCAAGTAAAGTTGGAAAAATCACAGGATACACAAGGAGTCAAAATAAGAATAGCAAGTGACTTTCCCTTCAATAGCATCCCCTTGTAAATCAACTAAAAATTTACATTGACCTGGAAAGAAAGCAATGTTTTCTCTTTCCCATTCAATTAAGTCAAGATGAAAGTCAGCGTCAGTGGTTGTACTTTCAACCAGAAAAAAAGGCAGACATTTCCTTAAAAAGTGGTGCTGATTATGTAGATTTCTCTCAATACATAAATCTGATATTTCAGAAGTCCTCTTAGAAGCATTAATTGCGAAATCTCTAAGCAGCAAACACAGGGGTGGGTATGTTTAAAATCCCATTAAAATCCCATTTCCAGAAAAGTTCCAATTTATGTATTAATATAAAGCAAAGCAGCATTTTCTTACCTCTTCAGCCATGCGCCAACAACTTATTTTCCAAATGCACCTGTATGGATTGCCTTCAACAGGCTCCAGCTCTTTTCCTACATACAAAGAATAATAAAAAAAAGAAAAAAAAAAGAGGGGGAAAGGGAAAAGAGAGAAAGTGCTATTCAAAAAAGAGAATCCACTAACATCTAAAAACCAGTAAAATCTAATTTCTTTTCATAGCCCAATTTCAATCCCTTCAGAACTCTTCCTAAAGCATTCTGATGCTTTTGACTGGACAGCAAGGTGGCATTTCTGGCTATTTGGTGAATTTGCATCTGTAAGTTACAGTAATCTAGCTTTTTAAAATGTTTTTGACTGTAACATATCTACAGTGTCTGTATTTGGAAAAAAACAAAGTTATGGGGAAAAAAAGAATTTTTATATCTTAATCAAAAGAATTTTTATATCTTAATCAAAACTTCTTAAAAATGTCACTGCTTCAGTGTTGCTATTTTGCATGCATCTGCATGGGCATTACACCTGTGTAACAACAGTTGAGGTAAGCAAACGCAAAAAAAAGGCTAGAACAGTGGTGTGGCATGCAGATAAAAGCAACAGGCTGTCAGGATTTGAAAAGAAGGAAAGCACTAATTCTTCTAATACCCAGCTATAACATTGAGACTCAAATTCCTTGCTAAATTCTGCAATGTACTGAACAGAGAGAGGCAAGGTACTGTTACAAGTGCAAGGAACCAAGGAGAAAGCTACTTTACAATTTTCAAATATTTTAAAAGTATTTCTTTCCTCCTGCATTTACATTCACCTGAACTCTAGTCCTACACCTTTTTGAAGCTGGGTATATAGTCCAATTTGAGTCTGTAAGCAACAAAATGTGTGCTAGGTGGCGTAAGCCCCATGTTAAGAAAATACAGACCCAAGTATTACCTGGAAGTGGAGAAGATCTGTACAGAACTCTGAGACAACTATTTCCTAGTGATTACATCTGACTTTAAGAAAGAAAGGGGCTTTAGCATATGTAGATGGATGCAATGAACTTACCTTCAACTAAAATAATTTCATATTCGTTTTTACATGTTCAATAGACATGGTAAAATATTCCAGATACCAAAAAATGCTCATCAGGTGAAAAAAAGAGCTATTTCTCTTTGCTACAAACAGATACTATGAGGTCTTAGTATTTTTATATCTGTCTCAAATGCACTTTGGAGCAAATACCTCCATTTATGTTAGGATCATGATACAATTTCCAGCCTTCCAAAGTTGCAGCTCTCCAGGCCTGACCACATCGTTTGCATAAGCGCTGAGCCTGAAAAACAATGCATTTTCTCAGCAACACACTTCAAGGCAGGAACACCTCTGGCTTCTGCTTTAAAAATGGGAATGTTATAAAAATAGTTAATTTGTGTAGAGATTCTACTATTTGAAAAATAAGCACAGAGGATCTTAAACTCAAAACAACTGAAAGATTCCAAAGTAAACAACATAATTTTTTCACTGAATGTTTAGTTTTTTAGTCGGTATTTACAGCAGTGTAAGAAATGTGCTACAGCCTCATCTTTGTTAGCTGAACAGCTGTTATGCATCATTCTGATAAGTTTAGTGTAAAGCATAGCCCTTTTGCTTAGATGTTTAATTGTTGTCTTCATGCAATCATCCACTTTCCCAGTTCACTTAGCCTTCCCAATCCCAAGTGAAGCTGCAAATTTCGACTCACATTGCTCTGCAGCAATATGCTCATGGTCCCATACCATCAGAAAATGAACAGATGTGCACCATATTGGAACAGAATATGAGCAAGTAACCACAGCCTCAGTTAAGGCCTTTGGCAGGAGAATCTCAAATCTCCTTTCCTCCCCCATCACTCCAATGTCATAATGTATACATGCCTGATAATCATCTGATGATTAGAGACACAGTTAGGAAGCTCTTAAAAAAAGCATTCTGTGTGTTTGTCTTGGCAGTATTTAGTATCAAAACCCAACAGTGAAAAAATGTTGTCAAACAACCAAACACACTAACTGTAACATTTATTCCACACCCAAAATTACTTAACTAAAAGCAAGCTTGATTAAAACGCTAATTGGGCAGTCAGTATTGACAACAAATTGAAAACTGAATCACTACAACCAAATTTAAACTGACATTTTAGTACACAACTTATTGCCTTTGACAGTAAGCTATTTATGTTTACTTAATTAAAACTTACACTACCTCATCTGTCATTCCTGCTCTGATTAGAGTGAAGAGATACTTCAATAACCTTGCATCATCTTCTTGGTCCAAATCATCAAGTGGCAGTTTCTGTCGAATAGGAGCATCTGGATCCTGCAAGGGAAATGTCATCACTTGTCATCACAATACCTGCATGTGTCTTCCAATAATGTCCCGCCCTGTTTCATCATTTGGAGTCACTTTTTCATGTTGGCATAACAATCAGTACAACCTGTATAATACTGCGCATACTTCTGTTTTTCTTCTAATTTCTTTTATTCCTTTTCTGTCCTGTTCCTCTCAGGAGTCAATGCAATTAATTTACTCCATTGCCTTGTTTTTTGCTACAAATTTCTTATCTTCCAGCTCTTCTCACCTTCAAACATCCTTTTCCCTTCTGTCTATCTGCCTACCAGACTGTTTCTCCTCCTTATAGCTGAGGTTTTTCACAGCAGATGCACTTGCTTCTATTTAATCCAAAGAGATTTTTTAAGGCTAATCAATACCTCAGATCACTCCTCAACTGAATCAATCTTCTAAAGCTGCTCTGCTGTCACTGAGGCAGTTCATCACCTCGTTCTAATCAACAGTCCTTTCTTTCCTTGACTTCTCTCCTATTGGCTTTTATTATAGAGCTCTCAAAGTATTGCATTAGAACTTGGTTTCACTGTACTAGTTACTGGATAAGGACAGCATTCCCTTATCTGCAAGGGCTCTCAAAGAGTTTGATCAGCTTTTCTGGTTAGGAATATGAGTTTGTTTCAGACATAAAAATTTATAATAAAGCCATTACTTTACCAAATAGATCACAAGTACTTGTGAGGGGGGGTGGGAGTATGGAAGTGATTGCTGAAAGAAAACACAAGTCTGCAGTGATCCCAAAAAGAATTTCTGAGGTGTTCTACCTCACAATTTCTGTAGCAATTTTTAGATACTATAACTACTTTTAGATAGCACAACTATCTAAGAATTGGTGGGAATCTGTGAAGATAGCATATATACTCTCTCTGCCCATTTTGAAGCCAAGCCTTATTTTTGTATAATACTTACCAACTCTGTTACCAGAGGGCGAGAGCTTCCCATATATGAACTTGACTGTCGCTGCTTCAGGGCATGTAGTGTGTTATCCCTGAAAGCAGTGAAATATTTTATAGAAAAATATTTTTTTAGCAAGCATCTTTTAATAAGACAAATACTGAAAGATGTATTTTGTTACATGCTTTGTTACGTATGTTTACAGAACAGACACTTGGTGTGGTTGATATATCAATGGACTCTGCATTGTGAAAATGTAACATTTCACAACAAGTACAATTTTAGAACTAATGCACATGTATTTGGTTTCTTCAAAAATATTATTTATTTCCATCATTCATGTATTCAACTATTAACTGATTTCTGCATAAGCAAATTTTCCACTGGCATTCTCTATAAAGTCAGTCTTGGACAGGAATCTGAGAACAAACACATAATTCCAAAAGCCTGTATTCACCAGCCATTAAAAGCAGGCTTATTCTAGGCATCTAGAATGAAAGGTACTCTTTTTCCCATTCTGCCATAAAGCCCATAAGTGATAATACAGGTAACAATAACAGCTTCTGGTGAAGGGTCAATGACACAAAATGATAGCAACTTAGGCAAAAACTAAACCCAGACAAAAATTAAATTAAAATATTTTGATGGTTTTTCCTTCCATCTTTGCCTCCCAAAAGGCATTAACTGACTTCTGAGATTTACTTCAGTGGATGGGTAAGAAGTGTCTATTTTTACATGTATGAATTTAAAGAAAAGAGGTGAATGAAGAGAACAACCTAAAAAGACCACTTCATTTCAAGAGTAATTCTATGACTGAATCTTACACTTGATGGGAAAATGTATATAATCAAAGTCTGAACTCACCAATATACTGTTTTAGCATAAAACTCAATATTATCAGAGAAGTCCCCAATTTCATCCTTAGCAATGCTCTCTAGCCAATCCACCACCAGCTGGAATAAAAATAAATTGCATTTTTAAAACAAACATGTAACAAATAATACTGTTACTGCCTTTCTCTCATCTCTGGATCCACTTGTTATCTAAGTGGCAACCAAAAAGTCAACAGATCCAGAAGACTATTTCACTTGCATTTTAAGTATCCAATATGAAGGTGGTTGGCACTTTATCTCTCTCACTGGATACTGCAGTCTGATGCATTGCTACTTAACAGCTTATCAATCACCACCAACAGCAACAGATGCTGCAAATGGGAACAGCTCTCAGCCTTTCATCCTCTGCAAAACAGCCTGAAAAGCCTTTCTGCTCTTTAGCAACTAAGGAGCATCATTTTTATGCATACAATACTTGAGTGAATATAAAAAAAATATCAGAAATAACCCCAGAAAGTGCACAGAGCATTAGTGTTATGAACATTTAATCTATTTTCATTCTCGTATTAAAAATTTCCATCATACCTGACTTTGTCGAACAAGAGAATCTTTCTGAAACAAGTTGTCTACAGTCGTTTTTTCACTAGCAGTTAAAGCCTATTCAAGAAAAAGCTGATTACTACTTCGTGGAAGAGAAAGCTTCCACAGAACCAGAAATACCAAATCAAACACATACTAATTCAGAAATTTGCTACAAGTTCAGTATGCTATCTTTCCCCTCCCTCCCGTGAAAAAACACATGCCTTATATATTGTTTTATTTGACCCAGTTACACTAAAACCTGTAAAAATTAGACTTAGAATATAATTCACAAATATATGAACACAGAAAAATTCCGCACAGTAGATTCATTGACTCCTTGACTGCCTGCATATTATCTTAAGTCCCATTTGTTACTTTAAATTTAAAAATTAACATTTTTCCAAGTCATACATACATTAAACATTAAAAAGTGTGAAAAACAAACAAAGCCCCAGAGCCCTGATTCTCCTAACTGATCCCCTGCATTAATTTAGATTTCATTAGACTTGCAATAAAAAGAGAACAGAAGATGCACTTTCCTAAAAAACACAGGCAGGAGGAAACTGGGTACTTTTGGCATAACAGTGTTTAACACTGACAACTCCGCAGTGCTAATTGTAGAGGAAGCTATTTTATGACTGAGAAGAAAGATCTGCAATCATAAATTTTACAAAAGCAGAGTCACTTTACTTATTGCTTTGTTTTCCTAAGCATATTCTGGCAGCAAAGGCTGAAAGCACTTTATTGACATAGACAAGATGACTACAGCTGTAACAGGAATGCTAGAAAATTTGGATTTCTCTTGAGATAAACTGGAAGAAGGACTACAAAGGCTAGACGGTTTGAGACTACATGTTCTTCTTTTAAGCAAAGCAAAATTATCTCTGACCTATGGGAATATCACAGCTACTGATGCAGCTTTTACAAATAAATAAATAAATAAATTCTAGTGAATTTAGGGTTGTCTAGTGCAGAGCAGGAGGAGGACTCGATGATCCTTGTGCATCACTTCCAACTCAGGACATTTAAGGAAACAAAACAAAAAATAGTTTACAATAATTTTACACTAACATTCTCTCTTTAGAACTGAATATTTCTATTTACTCTTCATAACAGATGAAATAATTTAATAATTGTCTTGATAAAAATGAGTCTCATTTTTCACTTTTGAATTTTGAGTGACTGCCACTTTGAGACTGTAAAAGTAAATACAAGTATTTAGCCTATATTTTGCTTATTTAGCTTCTTATATAACTTTTAAAAAGCTGAAAATCCATGCTTACAGGGATATCAAATGCAGTTTCATCTTCCAGTGCAGACTGTATTCTGTCTCTAGAAATAAAAATGCAAAACACTAAAGATTAAAACAAAAGCTGAGAAAATTTAGCAAAATGCCTAAGTATAAATGCTTAAAAAAACTTTACAAAAATGTTCTTACAAAATACTAGAAGTTGCAAAGATAATAAGAATACTCCTATTTACAACTTTAATTTTTGTAAATAAATAATGAATAAATGTATGCATCAGAACCTACTTCTATAAACAGCTTATTTATAGGTACTTAATTGCTTGACTTCCTATTTGTAAACTCATAAAAAAATTACCCAAGAAAGTCATCCAGGACAAAAATGTAGCAGTGTGCTTTTCAAAGGAATTACCTATAAAGTGAGGACAGCAGTCTCCAAGTTACCATCTCCTGCTTGAGAAGCCACAAGACACTGGCAGTTCTGGAAAACTTCTGCTGTCCAGGAGTTGCCCGATAAACTATTTTCCCTAATATATTCACCTGAGGGAAATAATTTTATGCAGAGTTAATACTGCCCATCAGTGTATTTTTTCCTAAGCCATTGAAGCAATCTTTTTATTATTCTGAATGTTTCCAACAAATGGGTTTAAGTACCATCTCTTCAAATGATGATTTTATTTATAAAATCATATGATGACTTAATTTACTTATATATGAGAGAAATAAGTATATTTTAATCCATCTTATTAATAAAAACATTTATACATCTGCTAGTGTTTATTGCCATTTGACAGTTTCAGTGGAAAGCAGCCAGATGACAATTTTAGTATTCAGCAAGCTACACCATGGATATGCCTGTGTCAAAGCAGTGTTTGAGGAAAGTGAGATATTACTCAATGCTAGTGTTCAGTGACACATAAGCTGGAAGAAGCACTGTGACTTCACAGCAACACTGGGAAGGGAATGTAAAATAAACTAAATAAAAAAACCAAGTAACTTCTTACCTGACTGTTACAAATATTTTCATACTCATCCACAAGATCAAAAATGGTAGTTGATGTATGCTTCAGAAAGGAATGCAGAAAGTCTGAGTACATGCTCATAGTAGCTAGGACAGAAATAAGAAGAAACAGCCCCATTAGTGAGGCATAACTCGGTAAAAAAGCCACTGGACTATGAAAGCATCATTCTCATAACAAGATATCTAATTTTTGCAAATTTACGTGAGTACAATGATGATATGAACTATCTCACAAAGTCATAAGTATTTATCAGCTAAGATGGTAAGATATACTGAAGCTATGAGCTATGCCAGTTATAAAACTTTTGTTGTAAATATGCCACCTGCAAAAATTTCAACAGCAAACTCACTTGTGTATCTCCAAAAAATGCATCCAATTTGCTTCCCACATCACTAGAGCATTCACATTTGTTCCATCAGAACAAACTCCACAGCAAGCACAAACTCACAAAACTCCAACAAACTGGGAAGTGTAATTTTCTGAACTTTTAAAACTAGACTGCTTTTGGCTAAGAAATACCAGCAAAACAATACAGATTTTTTTAAAACAAGACACATATATTTATAACCCACAAATCAGAACTGATCAATTATTAGTAGAACTTCAAATTGTCTCACCAGCTTCCCCAGGATCATCTTCACGCAACAACACAGCACTCATAGTGACATCTTCTGTCATATTGGTCATGTCTGCATTTGCAAACATTCCTGTCTGCTGAGGCGACAGTGCCATTGTCCAGTTACTTTCATCCAACTAAGCCATAACAAGAACATAGAGAAAATAAATTGTCATCTCAGCTATTACAAGCCTAGCTACACCTTTTTTCCTTCTACATAAATGGTATATGAACAGAACCCTAAAAAAAACTAATAGTGAAAGAACTGCCTTCAGAAAAGGTGCAACTACACCTTAAAAAGTTACCAGTGCTAAGAGCTCTGTATGCAAATTGATCAACTAGGCCCCAGAAGCCGATAATTTATGAAGAAACAAATGACCTCTATCAAACTACAGAAACAAGTAAAAAGAAGAACAAATTGAAATGTAGATTAATTTCAAGTTAATTTAAAAATAAATGGAGATAAGATACTTCAGAGTTCCCTACTGGTAACTTTTCCAGTCAGTGTTTTTACAAAGACATTGCAGTAGAAGATAATCAATGTCATCCAAAAAGTCATCGGAAGAGCTTGTTCTTTGGTATCTAAACTTCAACACTCCAATGAAACCTAATACTGGAGAATGCTAAAATAAGAAAAATCCCAAAGTTTTATCTTGCTAACATAAAACAATTATCTTTGAAGAATTAGTAAACAAGCATAGTCAAAATTTTTGTAGTCACAAACCCATGTTATGAGGACTAGCTTAACACACATAATGTATTTAGACAGTCCTTGTAAACTTCTATTTTCCTCACTGCATTATCTCAAAGTACAACATAGTAATAAGTAACACCAGCAGTAAACAGCAATAGCAGTATTAGCAAGCTTGTACCACTTACAGTTTGTCTTTGGAGTAAATAAAACAGAAACACTTCACTTGTAGCTTCTTGTTTCACAGGGACAGAAAAGAGTAAGATGCTCTCACCATCTTACCATTGATAGATTGCCAAAAAGTCCAGAAGTTGGTAGAATGAGAGGAGATTTCCCTCCTGTTCCCAGGATGGCAGACATATCTGATGGCTTCATGGAGCTGCGATATAATCCAGTGCCTGAAAGAGAAAGAGGCTTTTCTAAAAAGAAAAAGTATTTAAAACTACTCTGCTCTATCCAGAAATTCCAAAAGAAATTTTTAACAGAGACTGAAGAACTTATGAAGTGCAGATAGAAGCCTGAAAGCAGGTTGTATATATGCACCTAATAGGCAACATACCTCCAGTTACTGTGAGTTACACATACAAGCATAAAGAACAGTACCTCTCCACTCATTCTTTCTTGAAAATTGGTCTCCAAATCCTCAAAGCAAAAGGCAGCCCAAAGGTGTGTCGACTAAAGAAGATTGGTCAGGACCTTTTCCAGCTTTGTTTATCTCCAAGGACAGAGACTCCATGGACTATCTGGGCAACCAGTTCTAGCATTCAACCACCATTAGAGTAAAAAAGGGGGAATTTAAACAGAACTCCTTGTATATGCTGTTGTGTCTATTGCCTTGTGACTTTTCAGGGCACCAAAAACTTGGTTCTTTTTTCATTCTCTCCCATCAAATATTTATACATATTTACAAGATCCCCCAACCTCTTTCCCAGGATAAACAATCCCAGCTCTTCTCAGTCTCTCCTCACATGTCAGAGACTTAACCTATTAATTAACTTTGCAGGGCTTCGCTGGATTACAGCACATCCATGTCCTTCTGGATTGTTAATTATTAAGTACAAGCACATAAATCCATTAACTAAATAGCAAGCAAACAAGCAAGCAGTCTTACCTGGCTGGTGAAATAATGAGTTAGGAGTTCGGGAAAGAAAGTGGCTTTTGGGCGACATGTTTCCAATAGTGTCATCCAGGGATGTAAGAACTGATTAATAAACAAGTTAAGAAACACTCTCCTAAACACACCTTTGGATCTATTTTAAATTACTGTGACTACTTGGAAAGCAAAAATATTTTGCTGTAACTTGAATGTCATAAAAATTATAACACATCATGTATTACAGAGTGAACAGAAAGTTTCATAAAATGTTTCATCAGAACCCTAAAAGCTGGAGGTTTAAAAGAACACCATCAAGTGAAGTTCAGAAATATAAACACAACAGATCTGGGACTCCTCACAGCAGCTGAGATCAAAGAGAGAATCCTTCTGCCTCCTGAGGAGGTGCTTCGTGCTGCATCAATCATAACAAGAAAATCTGAGTCTGAATGCATTTTTTAAAGTGTTCCCTCTCTTTCAGTTCCAGAATCTTTGTTGCTCTACTTTTCTTCTTCCTGTCAGCAATCAGGTTCAGTGCTCTAGGTATGACGTACTAAGAAGCAGTTGTAGAAAAGTTTCAGTAGCTTGCTATTACCATTCAGAAACATCAGGATTCTTAGGCACAATATAATCAGGGCAGATATCTCACTAGCTTTATTTCAGATGCAAATCCCAGAAGAACAGTCAAATGTACTGGATTCCTTTGCTATCATAACCATGAAAATACCATTATCTTAGACGTCAAACTACATGGTATGGGGATGTTTCTTATTGTAAAAAAGCAAGGGAGAAAATTTAAATGGAAATTTAAATCTATGTCTGTGTACTACTCTAGCAATTACAGTGGATGGATACAGTGGATAAGATACACTAGATCATCATAATACTCTGATACTACAATAGCTGCAAATAAACACAAAACCATAAAGTTGAGCTATAATGAAGTTATTTTTCTTTTCCAAAAGCTCAGAAATGGAGTCAGCTATGGCTCACATAGTTCTCTGGATGGACAACCACCTGAGTTCATAAACCCAAGAAAATCGAAGCAGTATTAAAAATATACACACCTGGTGAACACAGCAGTTAAAGACAAAAATCCTTTACAGAAAAAGGATACTAGAAACTCTTTTCTGGGAGCCTTGCTTCCGTCCAGGTCTGACCATCTCTGGATCATGGGGGGATGGCATGTCGTCAAAACCATTTCTATGAAACAGCAACACAGACAGAAAACAAGTAAGTGAATTCAAGCAGGACATCCAAGATCTTATTGTTGTGCCAAAGTAACTTCACAACCAGGAAACTTAAAGTGTTAAGTCATCTCTAATCTTATTACGTATGTCCAGCTTCTTCTGCAGAAATCCAGCACTGTTTATTAGCTCAGGGAAACAAGCTTTGGGAAAAACCCAGACTTTGTTCTTCCTACACCACATTTTACTATTAAAAAGGAAATAAAAAAGCCTAGTAAAAGGCGCAACAGTAGGAAATTCAGTTTTGTACGGAAAAATTAAATGGAAAGAACGGCATGATTTCACGACATGATTTTTTCCTCGGGATACAGCAATCGCCACAGACAAGGAAAGCTCACGCGTCCTGCCGAAGGGGAAATGCCCATGCCAGGTACACGGAGCAGAGGACCCGCTCCGGGGGGGCTGTGGAGGCAGCTGGGCCCCGCCTCAGCCGGCCTGGCAAAGGCCCGGCCCCGCGACCCCCGAGCGACTCAGGGCTCCCGGTTAATCCAAGGATACACTCAAGCAGGGACAGCCAGGCTTAAAGCCGCGGGTGACGAACAGCCTGCGGTACGCTCAGGAGGCGCGGCAGGCCCGCTGCGTTTCGCAGCCCGCACTGCGTGCCCCGCTCCCCGCCGCCGGGGGGCCCTCACCTGTCCATGGCGGCGGCCCGGCAGCGCTCGGCCCGGGCTCAGCGCTCCCGCCGCCGCCAGCGCCGGCCCGCGGCCCGGAAGGACACGGGCGCTTCCGCCAGCACCGCGCATGCGCCGCGCGGGGAACGGGCCCGGGCTGCGCTCCTCTGCGCGGGGCTCCGCGTTGATCAGAGCTGGCAAAAAACAGTCCGTAGAGTCAAAGTGGCAGCTGCTGTTGGGGTAACTCGCCGCACAGAAAAGGGCTAATAAGCCGCGCAAAGTTTTCCATACATTCGGCTGGAGCAGCCACCAGCCCGGCCTTTGCAGTGATGAGTATGTTTTCACCGAGCTGCAAAGTCTGTTTCTTCCCCTTTTCTCCCGGTGTAACTCAGTCTACTTGCGCTAACGTTAAAATAAGCACCGTGCAGGATCCCTCAACCCCGCAAGGCTGGACGAATTAATAGAATTATGAAATAATCCCTCCCTTTCCTTCCCCCAATGAACTCTGCTTACTTTTTAACTACAGAAAAACAGTTACTACTGAAGTCCAAACGAATGTGCGACTGACCTGGTCCGTTTAGTTGTGCTCTAGGGCAAGGAAAACTGTCCAAAGTGGATCTTTTAATGTAAACAAGCGAAAAGCAGTTGCAAGTACTTGGGTATTTTCAGGGCTACAGCTTCAAGCACATTAGGCAGAAGGATACACCACAACACCTGCAAAATGCAGCAGAAGTGCAAGGCGCGGTCTGAAGCTTGCTTGAGATACTGATAAAATATACGATTCCCAAGCATAAGGTTTCATTGAAGCTGCCAGAGAGCCTGCCTAACTTCATCAGGCTTCACGAGAAGAAAGCTGGGTATGCAGAAACACATGCAAGAGAAGACCTATAAAGAGTAGTCACTCAGGAAATGCAATTTGGCATTTAAAAAAAAAAAAAAAACAACAAAAAACAACCACCAAAAACAAACAAAAAAACTAATAAAAAAAAGTCCTTCTATCTTGAAGAGCTATCAAGAAAGCACAAAGGCAACAACCTTCATGATAGAAAACTTAAGAGAGTGAGAAAGTAATTATTGCATCCTAGTTCAGTACTATATTAATACAATTTATCTCTCAACATATCCTACCGAAACACTGTAGCATTATCATCTCTAGTGCAGTGGGAAATTCAGAGTAATGCACAAACCAGTATCTGATTCAATCGTTTGCTAAGAGCTCACACTCTCAGGCTAGCCCTGCCTCAGGGCAGAGCAAACAAGTGAGGATTATAATGACAGAAGATGAAGATGCTTCCTTTGTGTGCCCTCTCAAGTTTATTCAAAGCAATGACAGATAAAGCAAAGGAAGTAAGTTTGAAGAGAAATTGAGAGGGCAGGACACATACTTTTATAAAAACCCCGTATCCAACAAGCCTGTAAAAGCATATGAAAGACTGGGGCCTTTGAGAGAACTTATCTTAGAATGAACAGCTCCTCTTTAGTGCAGACTGGGGAAGCACCTTAGAGGCTCCAGTAAGGAGGCAAGGCAGAGGGAATCAGGTAAAAACCTGGAGGTGGACTGGCATCTGATTTCATATTTATCTACCAAGATAGAAAGAGGGGAAAAAATGAAGAAAAAATTGACTGAAAATCTCACGAGAGCATCTAATGCTTCAAATGCATTTTTTTTTCAGTCACTGATATAAAGGACTCTAAATTCAAATTTATAATTAAAATTCCAAAATCTTGCAGTTTCACATATCTGCATCAGACACACTGATCTTAACTCCAGTTGTTACCATAATATCAAGGGAGGTAGCAGTGCTCCTTACTAAGAGGCAGAACACCCAAAGATGACCTTGAAGCCAGCATAACTAACACAGAAACCTGGCACATTTATTGCCAATGCCTAAGGTTCCTCTGCTCCCTTTCTGCAAAGTTAACAGAGTTTACAAAGTTATCAGGCTGATTTCAATCTAATCTATCCTGAACTTTAAACAAGTAAACTAATTCAAAATTCCCATTAACCTTTACAAACTACATTTAAAGACAGCTCATAAATTAATTTTCTTAATGCAGTGTTAAGCTGCATACATGCCATCTGCATATACAAAATTGTTAATTCAGAATTACCAAAAGCAAGAGCTTTTGCAATGTGTGACAGAAGCACAAAGAAAACTGGAAACTACACTATACCTTGCCTTTTTGTAAGAGAAGAAAAAAGTTCATGTTTTAGCCCATCTTTTCCTAGCTGAAACACATTCCTAGAAGTGTGTAAATTTTAATTTTTTTATTTAAATGCATGGAAACTTTTTTAAAAACCTATCTCAAGAATTTAAGTAAAGTGTTCATGTGTTTGCTCAGGTTCTTCCTAAAACAAATTGATTCTCATGCTGTTTCTATTGAGGCAGCTCAGCTAAAATAATTTTTTTTATTAAACAGGAAAAAGAAAGAGACGAATTTGTAACTCATTTTATTTGTGTCTGAAAATCATGACAGTACTGCCAAGGGTCTTTGTTGCTATTAGGTGCATTTACAAGCAGTAAATCCAGCTGATGAGAGCTGGGATTTCACATGAAGAGATTTTTTTGTACTTAGTATAGGACTGAAGATACTCAGTCCTCCCTACTAGATTTGGAAGGTTAAAATGCCACATAGTATGAAAAGGTAAAGTATACTGACAAAAGAAGGAATTGTAAAGCCCATTAGGATTTCACTCAGTATTCGAGGTTGCAGAAATGCCCCATGTCTCCAGGTAAACATGCCTTCATGGTAAACAAAAGACATTACACAAATTAATTAGAAATTACAATGATTCTCAAATAAAGTTCACCCCAGTCACAACTTCAAAGAAAAAAATCCTGGTGGTAGTAAACTTTCTTAAAACAATGAAGCTGTAGAGCTTGTTGTTTGGCAGAACTAGGATCTCTTGAGACTGAAGTGAGTACAGTGGAACTGCAAAGACATTATTTCATCCACTAACAAATCTCTCCCTAAAGACAACTCTTTGAAAACAGGAAGTCACTCTCTGCTTGATGACTCAGACTTCTGAAAATAAATGGCTTTGGAGGTTATTTAAAACAAACAAACAAACAACCCCCAAAAATCCCAAACACAGAAAACACAACAAAATCCACATTTATATGTTGTTTGAAGCCCAGATATTGCAACACTGTACAAAATCAAGACTATGAAACAACTTTGCTTGTCATTTAGTTCTAGACTCAGAATGTTGTTTTCCACAAATATGTCATTCCAGAGTTTACTTTATGAAATGGAAAAGATAGATGAGGATTTAGAAACTGTCAAGTTGTTCATAAGCCTGTGAAAGAAAAGCATAACATGCTTGAGATTCAGAAATAAAAACCTAATTTAATAACTGGTACCCTAATCCTACCTTAGAGAACAACTTACAGTTGCATTTGTTATATATTAAATTAATTTTTTATTTGTCTTTATCCTCCTCCCCACACACAGGCAAAATAAAAACAATAAATTGAAATATAGCCTAATGCTGTTGGGAGAGCAGTTTAAAATTGAACAGAAAGCTTTTTGTCTATACTTGGCTGCATCATCATATTACAATTTAAAAAGTGCTACACAGCTGTACATAGACTATTTTTGACCACTCATATCTAGTATAACTTTCTACTGTTGGTATGTTCTATACTGAAGTCTATCTAGAACTAGTACAGTATTGTGGCCAAACTTCTTCCCAACTAAGCTATTTTCAAAACTGGCAAAGTTTAGAAAACTTAGGAAAAAAATCATGATGTTTGATTCATCCAGTTTGTTGACAGCATTTTAAAAGAAGAAAAATTCTCACTTTCACTGTTCACCTGTAAGAATACTGCAATTCTACTGACGTTTTAATCCAAGTTTCGAAGTCCTGCCACCTTTCATTTCCAGCATCACAGAATCAGTATGCCTTATGAAAGAACTGTAATATCTAAGTCCACAATACTTTTCCAAAATTTAAGTCTTTTATGCAGGAGAGCAGTAGTAGTTTGAGCTTACACAGTTCATTTGGACATCTGAAAACATCTTGCCATGTCTCAAAATAGTCTTCTAAGTTAGGCAAGTAACGTTCATTTCACAGAATAATTTGAGAATGAAAAAGGGTACTAGTATAAGGTAAGATATAAGAGAAATTTATATTGCAAGGAAAGAGTCCTAATAGGAAGAGTGCAAGTCCATTTAATAATACTTCTGTATTTCAGGACATAAATACTACTTTTTCCATAGGAGGTTCAGACTTTAAATACTGACATATATCAGTTTCAGATTAGAGAGGAAATGAAACAGTGTGCACTGTAAGTATAAGCTAACTATACAAGCAGTAAAACACATATTAACACCAAATTTGCCTGCATTCGTTTTCAAAATGTGAGTTATGCATGTTTTCATCCAAAGCTTTAAGAGAAGTGTTCTGTTTCTGTACAAGTACTTCAAGTGTGAACCTCTTAAGCATTAGTACATAACTGAATTGTCTTGAGGATACATACAAGTTTGTTCAAAAACCTCAGCAGACAGGATTCTTTTCTAGAATTGGTAACTGCTTACATAGTTCCAATCCCCATGGGGAACTGGGTGCTCACTTCCTCAGTGGGAACAGCTTTTTATACCACAATTATTTAGATGTGAAGAGAATTCTTATGCTTTTCTTTATACTTCATCATTTCATTGGCAACATTTTGTCAAGCATCTTCCCTAAATTTTCAAGAATTTTGGGGTTTAGGTGTTACCTGGGTTACAATGCGCTGGCTTTACACATCTGACATAAGTTCTAAATACAGGGGAGGGGGGGAACATATTTCCCTTCTTTAGCACAATCTTTAGATGCTAAAGCCTAGAAATTCTGAAAATTTTACTTCCTTAAGGGTTTGATCCAACTGAATACCTCTAATGCTGAAGAACAGAACCACGAAGAATGCATCAGTACAGAGCTTTTCAGGACAAAACCCCATCTTCCCTGTCAATAGTATTCTTTGGCTGGACACCAAGACCGGACCAAGGCCCTTTCTAAGATGTTCTCAAAGACTTTTCTCTCACTCCCACCCAATATCATCTGTACAACTGCATGGAAAAGAAACATATTAAAAAGAACAATAAAAGGACAGCCAGGACATAAGTGTTACAAGACCTGGATAAGCAGAGGTTGGAAATGAAGAGAAGAAAAATTCTGATTAGCTCACCAAAGAAGGTAGGTACCTAGTGAAAAAAAACTAGGGCATCTAGTGCTCCAGTCTCCTCTGCTCTGGGGACTGAGCAGGATGGGATCATCACATCTTATACAGTTTTTAATGATAAATGAAAAGGAATTTCAATCTTTAATCTGGCTCTGCACAGTAGAAGTATATTACCTCCATCAAACAATGGTGATGACTGATGAAACTACCAATAGGAAGGATCGGCTGGACTCCTTAATTCACTTTGGGCAACACAAACTATCTCAAAGCTTACCAGTATTAGCTAACCTAATCTGATTGAATTTGAAGGAATCAATTTGAAAAAGGTCTCTGATAATTCTGTGCCAGAGAAACAGGAGGTACCAAGCATTTCGGTGTGACATTAATTTTCAGCAGCACAGCCAAGATCAGGACATCAGTTACAGTCCATGCATTCCACTTTTCAGTCCAACAGTATTAACAGGTATTTCAAGTCTGCAAAATTCTACAGTCAATACTGCCAGAATGCTCTTCTGCAGGTTTCCTTTAAACCAAAGTTTGGTTTATGCAAAAATCATGCAGAAAAAATTATTCTGTCTCCCAAGATCTTTTTTTTTTTTTGCTAGACTAAGTAAATTTTAACAATCAATTCTCCCTGGAAAGAAGGAAAATAGCAGGCAACATATTTTCAAGTTTCCAAAACAGCCACTGATAGTGTAACCTTTGAAGACAGGTATTTTTCTGTTAGACTTTTCTTTTTGTTAAAGCTTGGAATATTCCAAGCCCAGAAATAAATGAAATTTCATTCAGTCAGAAATTCATTCACACTAACACATCAGATACTATTAGAAGAAATATCTATGGCATGTATTTGTCAGAAGACAAAGACATAGGGGTTCCTCTTCATCCTAAGATGTATGAATCTGCACTGTGCAAGAGATTTAAAAATCAATATTTACTAGCACTACTAAAACACAAAACATTCAAGTAGTATAACTGTAATGCAAGCCCTTGCATGGCAATCCAAATTTATTGAACTACTGATGCTAAGTCATACAAAATTGCACCACTTTAATTAAGGCTTTTAGTTTACATTTGGCCACCTCAAAGCAGTTGTAACATTAGGTTGGTCAATTTAAATACTGTGGCTCCCTGTTGGATATACACACAATCTTTACACCCAAACGTTAATGCATACAAAGCAACAAGGCATTGTTAAATAAATCAGCAAAAGTTAATTACTGCAACTTAGGCCCTGTGACCAATTACACATGATTAAAATTACTTCCCACATTCACATCCACAGTACTCTTCCACCATTTAACATCTCAACCAAAACGTTACACATGTAAAACAATCACTAACAGGCAAAAGTACTAAACCTGTATATTTGGTATTGCAAATACACTTATGCATGAGCAAGCAAGGGAATTCACAGTGAGAATCTACAGCTGCAGAAGCCCGAAAATGATTTACAAAAAATTGTTAAATCATTAAAAAATTGTTTTAAAATATACACTTCTTGTTGTAGACCCCCACTGTACACACAACTATAAACATTGTTCCCTATGTAAACAAGGAAAAGGAAACATACAATAAAAGGTTGAAAAGTCTGGACATTTCCTTCCCAACAGATATTAAAGGCCATGTCTTTAGTCAGACGTTATACTGAAAGGACTCTTAAAGACTAGGTCACTGTCTCCACAGGTTTTTCCTAAAATTAAAAAACTATATAGCCGTTGTGTTAATCAAAGCGCTTTTGTACAATACGATGATGATGATGATCCTGTACTTCTTTAAAAAAGTTACAATAAGCTACAAATACCGATGAAGCAAAGTTATCTGGAGTAGTCTATATAGGAGCTCTTTGGACTTTCTTTTATTATGCTAAAATAGTGGTGCTTTTAGGATTTACATTATTGTACTCTCCAATAGAAAGTGGGGATTGTTGAAGTATACAGTACACAGTTTTCATACATGTACAACATTGGTGGATGAACAATGTCTCTTATCAGTAATACTGGATGTAGGCTCTGGTTTTACCAGTTGCATACACAGAATATTTAGAAGTAAAAATCTCTCATGACACTGGAAAGTGATAGAATGTGCAAACTGATGTAGCTTTCATCCATTTCTTAAAGGGTACCACCACAGGAAAGTCCATTTAAGATGTTGGTTGGTTTAATAAAGTTGGAATGCTGGCACTGTTGAATTGGGCAACAGTTCTTCAGACCTGTAACAACAAAATAAGGGATTAGCATTAGTAACAACTGCTTGTCCTTGCTCTTTACTTAAAACAGCTACAGCAGGAACTAGCGAAGCTCTTGACAAACAGAAAACAACCTTAACACTTCTCTAATCATACACTTCCTACTGTACACATACGCATAACAGACTATGTCAATTACTATCTTAATGGATTAGGATACACAAAGAAATCCAGGCTGCACTATGGAAGCAGTATTTGATTGATGGGACTAGTTTTGCTTATAGCATGACAAGTTCCCATGGCTTTAAAAACAAGCACAATTGAAGGATCAAAGCTCCTGAATCAAAAGTCTTGTTAAGGAAGTGGAGCAACCATTTCTGCCACCCTCAGCTATTAGTTTTACTTTTAACTGACCTAAGTTGTTCAAACTGAGGAGGTTTTAACATACAAAAAGAAGAGTTACATACGGCACTACCTGATTATTAATAAAAGCCTACTATTTCTGACAGAGACATCCTGCTAGGATTCTTCAGTTCATCCAATAGGTCTACTGGATGACAAAAGAACAGATCACAGTACTGAAGTAACTGCACCACTGTACGTTCAGTAACACTGAAGGAAAGGGAGGTAACAGGCAACTTACATGATGTCAGGTCAATCAAGACAGATTTCTGCCCATACTAAGGCTTGGAAATGGAAAGAGGGAAACAATCTGCCCAGAAACCCAAAAAAAAAAATTTGGAGGAAAAAAAGCCATACTTCCTGACTAACTTCTGGAAGGCTTGCTTAAAGAGCAGGCTGGAGGCTTTATCCTTCAGCACCATTCTCTGTGCACATAGTAAAGCACGTAGAAATTTAGCTAACTGCAAACAAGTAAGAAATTGATCTAGTAACCAATAGCTTCGGGTCAAATATTTGGAGTTTACAATGATCACCTTTCTCATCCAAATATACTAATTACAATTCGGCCTCCAAAATATCCACAGTCTTAAGAAAGGAAACTATGACATTCATACAAAGGAGTTCACAGCAGAAAGAGACACCAGCATGCAAGCTACAATATTGTACTGTGTGCATTCCAGATAACTGAGCTCTTGCAGCATATTCTGTCAGGCTTTAAAAGAGAAAACTCTGTTTCCAAAAGCTTTCAAGTATATTTCTGTGATAATGTAAATCAATTTTCAATGCTGTTCTGCATCAACAGCTACCACAGCTGTTTAGTGATTTTTTTAGCTGTTGTTTTTGTTTGTTTTGAATAGTCATAATGCACAGAAAAGTTTAAAATATTTACCTGGCTCAGAGCTACAGTACAGCTATGCATTAAAGTAGCTGACATGATGACTTTTTACGTGCTTTTCCAGGCACCGGAGTTTTTCTGTTAATTTGTCGCACAAGGTCATAAAAGATCTGAAAAGACAAATCAGTTGATTATGGATATTAAGAGGATATTATCTTATAGCCTTAAGCATTGAATCTTCACACATAATACACTCGCATACTCAAGAATCCCTAAAATAATCAGTTACCAAAAAGCTGTAAAGTAAATTCTATACTTACTTAATAACTGCTTGTGGTTTTTTTCTTGCTTAAGATAATTGTCTGCCAAGGGTTCTACAGTTTCAATGAAACAAACTGGAAAGGCATCTATAATCTACAGCTATTTAATCTCTGTGTCAAACTCATCTGAACTCACATGAAAAATGCCACAGTGATCAACTACTCTATAGTATTACTTTGCAGTTTAGCAGTAAGGTCAAGAAACAGGTCAAAACTTTCTTCTAATTCAAATCACTCTTAGGATATTTTTTAAAAGAAAATTTTATTAAGTTTTAACTACACATTTTTCATGATGACTCACATACACTACACAGTCAGTAATAGTCTTTCGTATTTGAATGAGATAATGCTTTTCCAGATACTTAAAAAACACTAAAGTCTAAAGAACTAATTCTGCCTCTCTAGACATACAGCATAACAGCATGAAACTTCTTCAAAAAGTAACTCATTTATGGGATTCTCACACTTTCAGTCTCCTAGAATTCTAAGGAGAACATGATTTTTTGGAAAGACTAATTTTAACAAAATCAGCATACAACATTTCAACAGTATCTGTTTCACTAATAATTGATACTGCTCCAATTACTTCTTTATCTTGAAAACTAAGGAAGCCCTCATGTTAAAGCTATCCTGGCACTTTCCTAAGCACTGGCTGCAAAGCAACAAGAGCTTATGGTATTTGATGGAAGTTGTAGTTTATTGAATGTATGACTTTTATACAGTTATGGTTATTAATTTTAATTTTAAAAAAATGTCAATAGCTTCCAGAAATTCCCAACTAATTAGACACACATTACTTATTTTAAAAATCAGCTGTGTTAAAACCACCATATTGTTTTGATTACTTGCAAATCTTGCAGAGAGGCCCTTTCAACTTGACTGATGCTGCCAACAATGTTTTCCAGATGACCTACTGAACTGTATTATTTGTCATAAAATTGAAGCTGTTCCAGAAGTGTAAATACTAACACAGCTTCTTTTTCTAAAAATTTTTGTATCCCCTTCTTTATGCTGGCACCCCCACTGGATAAAGAGGCATGCACTAAGGCAAATCCCCAAAACGCATGCATTTGATTAATTTTCTATCTCCTGTTAAATAAACAAGTAGATATACAGTGGAGAGACTTTTGCATCCCTTTTACTTTACAGAGCAGCTAATTTTAACTGAACTTTTAATAGTTTTTGTACTTACCATCTCAAATAGTGTTAACACCAAATAACATAAATCAAATAGTTTTAGCGACTTAACTCCCTTAAAGGTCTTTAAAAAAAAAAGAAGTCTAGCAGTACAATCTCAATTATTAGAGATTATACCAACTAAGTAATGGAACATGAGAGAAACAAATTCATACAAAGATAATTTGAAAATTACACTAAAGTTAATATAATTTGAAAAGAAAATCCCATGTCAAAGTTAAATACATCCCTTAACAATCATCTCACATAGCAGGGTACAGTTTTGTCCATTATAGTGAATACTATTGTTAGTTTTATCTTGACAAACAGTAAATGGTTATCAGGACAGTGTCCCATTCTTCTACCCTGACATCTCTCCCCACCACAGGTAATATGCCTTACCTCATTAACATTTATCTTTGATTTTGCAGAAGACTCTAAGAATGCACAATTATTCCATTGCCTTGCTAGGTTCTGACCTTGTTCCTTTCCCACAACTCTTTCATCTTCCAAGTCACACTTATTGCCAACCAGAATCATAGGCACCTACAGAACAATACAATGCCAGCAAAGAAAGAATTAAAAATTTTATAATGGCACGATGTAAATGCACACCCTAAAAGCTATCTGATTCCTTAGAGGATCCTGATTTTCAGAATAATTAAGCTCTGGTATAACTAAAACTTAAGTTTATAGCTGTGTGATACTTCACTCTTCAAATGAAAGTGACTGTATTTTGGCTGGCTTTTGGTAGGACAATACGGGGAATGGTTTGAGGATTTAGTACACTGCCAATTGAGCAAATTCCATGGTTTTTTAGAGAACTTAATGAGATTTCATTTTTAGATGTCTGAGGCATCAAGAAGTCTAGAAGAATTTACCAAATGATTCTTAAAAATTCCAAAATCCTGGAAACAGTATCCTGTGCTGGGTACCATGATGAAGGATGCTAAAGCTTCTTTCACCATTCCTCCACTCTCAGCCTTGCACACAGTTCTTATCAGCAAGCTACAGCACAGACAGAAAAGGAACATGCTACCTTACCAGCATTAAAATCACAGAAAATGGTGAATTGACTTTTGTAGCAAGAAAATGCTATAATCTATTTCCCCCACTTCCTTTCTTTTACTAATTTAAAGACACAGCTGAAGTCCTCACAGATTTAAGTGATGAAAAAAGATTTATGATATTTTGACCATTTAATTTCCCCCTGCCAACAAAGAAAGTCATGCCTAAGCTTTTGTATAAGAAAAGCTTTTTCTGATGAATTCTGATGGAAACTGAAGTTGCAATTGAAGATTATCTTTCTCCTGATACTACGGGTATGCCTTTCAGGACTGAAGGGTCTTCTAAAAAATACAATTCTAAGGAAATATCTCCAAAATGATACTAATCAGCATAAATATAACAGATAAAGTAAGATTTTAAATATCATCACATTTATCTTGATTTTATTGTACAAAATTAATTTTATGGTAAATAAGGCTATAACTTGGTAGGTTGTGGGTCAGAGAGGTCCACACAACTTAAATATTAACCTTTTGAGATACACTTATGATAATGGGTAATAAATTGTTTCAAGAAGAAATCTGCTGAACATAGGCAAGACCTGCAAGTGCTTATGGTCAAGGAAGTGCAAGGTGGTTTGTATTAACGAAGTGTTAACACACTTCACTGAAGCTGAAATGGTTAATATATTCTGTGTCTGCTGACAGCAAAAGCACATGCAGATACATGCAGTAAGGAAAGTATCAAAGTTTTCAAAGTTTGTATGAACACAGTTTAAATGAGATGATCACACTTAAAACTGCTAATTGCTTATTTTTTTTCTTCAAGAAGGTAGTTTTTCTGCCTGAAAGCTACAAGCTGCAAGGGTGTTTCTGTTAAAAACACAATCCTACTGCTGATTTCACATTTGAAATATTTCTTTGCTTTATTAGGGGACCAAGCATTCACCTCCTCCAACTGCTGTAAGGTTATTTTCATCATTTATAAAATATAATATTTTAGCCTCACTTTATAGCTTTAATAATGCTAAGAGATGCGTAATAGAAATTGTGTCAAAATAGGATGACCAAAACTTAATTGTGAACAGACAAAATGTAAAAGCTACGTAATGTGCAAGTGTAAAAGTTACAACTTAAAAGTTTATGCTTTTAAAATACCATAAACAGTAGAGATATTGAGCAGAAAACTCCACTGATAGTAATTAAGATAACAATAGATGCTTTAGAAATGTTTGCTGCAGTCTAATGAATAAGGTTATACCCCGTTTCAATTAAGGTATTTTAAGGAGATTAAACAGTTCTCCATAGAACATATGACAAGTTACATTTCTCCAATTTACCTTAGAGTTGCATTTCTGTGCATCTATGTATCTACTAGGTCATATGTCTTAACTTAAAACTTGGAGACCACCTGACCACAGTGTGTACACTGCAACATGCTAATGAAAACTAAGTATTAAGAATTTTTAGACATCTTACATCATCAGTGTCTTTGACTCGAAGAATTTGTTCTCTTAGATCCTGTAAATCATTAAATGTGGACTGAGCTGTGATGGAATATACTAATGCAAAACCTTGTCCATTTTTCATGTACAGATCTCTCATCGCTGTAAACTGTTCCTGTAATTAAAAAAAAGAACAGATGTTGCATTCAATTTGCATTTTACTTGCACAAACTGCTATAAAGTTTAAGTCTACTTTGTCTAAACTAGACTAATTTCCCAGGAGAGAAGTACAGTATAAGGTACACTGTAATCTGTAGATTACAAAAGCTGAACTCATCCTGAATCTCTCCTAATACACCAACATTTTCTCCATATCCTGATAGTTCCTTAAATTGGATCAAAGTAAATGCATTCCTTTTCACCCCAATTTTGTAGTCTAGGCAATTTCCTATGATAAATTTTACATTAATTTTCAAAGAGACAAAAGGATGGAGACACTCAACATACTTGCCCTACTTACATGACTTAGCGACAACTGATATTGCATATAAAGACTTGTTGGTGCACTCTTACCAGTACAACTCTAGGATGGCATGTGCCTCTTTCTCATTGGTGACTTGGCTATCTGGTGCCTGATCACTCACTTCCTGTCCCTTGCTGTATGTCAGATGAAAAGTGCAATTTATTTCTAGAAAACAGCCACTCCATCTTACTATGTATTTACAGAGTATTCATCTAATAGGGAATTTAAATAGGTTATTGGACCAGATTCCTGCCACACTTCAGAGAACACATCAAGAGTCTTTTAAACTCACTGGAACCAATAAAGGAAATTACTGGTTTCAGTAATTTTGGAACTTGTCAGAGAAAAATCTGACCAGTATGCAAAGGGTCAGCATAACCCTTGTGCTTTGAGCTCCTATAAGCTGATGGAAGCAACACTATTTTTATCCCAATGTCACAATACATCTCACACACAAAAGAAAAAGGACATCAGAAGAAAGGATGTATTCTCTACAGCAACAAAAATCAAATCTCAGTGGCCAGCAGGTCCCAATTTTTTTCTGGGCAACCAACTTAAAACAAGAGCACAATCTCTTTCTAAATCCTCTATTTCTTTCCCCAATTACACAATATGAGCTTATGGGAAACTTGCAATTAATTTTCTGCGGCAAAGTTTTTTTTAAAAATATGCTGTATATCAGTATTTAGAAAAGTTGTTTTTTCACTTACCGTTCCTGCAGTATCTAAGATTTCAAGCATACACTGTTGAGCATCTACTTCAACTTGCTGTCAAGAGAGAAAGACATGGTTATAATTTTTCCCCTTGCAACTCTCCCCTCCAAAGACATCAGAAATGGTGGGATTTTTCATAAGCAAATTCATAACGATAAAGCAACATAATGGCTTAAGAAGATTGTATGGATACACACTTTGAAAACAGCAGGAAGAAGCCTTTCAAAGAGCCCCAGTGACATTTTCAAATGCAGTGTCAGCAGCCAAGTACCACTTTGCAAAGTGATTAGAGATTTTTGATTATTTAAAAGGAGGCTGCTAAATTTGTAAAGATGGTTATCAGCAACTAGCATAACTAATTTCCACTTGTTTCAGGGATCATCACAGATTGAAAGTACAAGTGAAATCGAGAAAACTGGATTGGCCTACTAAGGCTCATTTAATAGTAATTTACAAGAAAGTAAGAAATTCACAGCAAATGATTAAACAGCCACCACTGAAAGTAGTGTCCCCAAAACAGAACTTTAGGAACACTAATTAGAAAATTGACCCAGCTTAGAAAAGTTTGCAAAAACTGAAGGTTTAAGAAAACAGAACAATTTTTGTATTAATTTCAGAGTTCCTCTGTGTAGGGGAAATACCTCGAGGCAAAGGCTGTGAAGGGAGCAAAGGACATGGAAGTGCCCTCAAGCTAACTATCCATGTTTAATTTTTTTTTTCAATCAAGCTATTGGCAACCTTCCCTTGTTTCTGTTTGCATGTGAAATTCCTAGTTAACAGATTATCTCTTCTCTATTTATGCACTGTCACAAGTTTAATTTGCAGCCTTTCTTCTGTAACTAAATTGAGCTGGGGACAGGGAAGGAGAGTATTTCCCCCTCCTCTCATACCTTCCCCATATCTCCTATGGATTGTGATTCCTTAAAAACAATGACTATTTTAACAGGTATTGTTGCTGAAGTTATCCAGCTAATTAAACAGCATTCATTTACTTTATGAAGAAATATTTAGGGAGTAAACCAAGGCACAAAGTTCAAAGACTTCAAGCTCAATCATTTAGATGAACAAGTCACATTCTTCCAATTTTAAATATTATAAAATACATTTAACATAAGTAACAGAATTTCAACTGCCAAACCAACATTGAAGTCAAGAAGCAAGTTAGAATTGTAACTACAGTGAGAAGGTGAAAATGACTACAAAAGTGTTTCCAGACTTTTGCAAGACTTCAACAATCTGGCTGATTTGAAAAGAAGGATACTCAGAGTTATTACTAGTTATTTCAGGAACAAACCTGAAAGGAATATTGTAAATCTTTATTAGCAGCAACAACAAAAAAAATGTAGTTTGCAAATGGCAAAATTTGTTAAGATGGCATTACTTTTTTAGGCTTTGTGAAGGCAAGTCTTTGGAAAAATTCACCCAGCAAACATTATGATTCTACTATGACCTAAAGAATGTAAATATATAACAAAAGAAACACTTCACAGATCATCCTCTGAGTGTTTTCTGGAGTCATTTACTGGGCCTGACCCAGCGAAGTCTTGCACCAAACACTGAGATATGGTCAAAAATTCCTGCTTCTCTAATTCAGAAGAAGTGTCAACATAGAATTTGCTTCTGCTATTCTAATAAGAGTTCTAGCTTTGGCTGAAAGCTCACATACTCAAGACAGACTTGGGTTTTTCCAACATACAGTTTGTATGAGGGCAAAGAAATGAGGTATGGAATGATTATTTTGCTCTCACTAAATCCTCCTCTGTTCAGGAGAGATTCTGGTGACTGAAGGCTGCAGCAGTTCTTAATGCACCACCTTTGTTCCAATATCTATGTAGCTCAGTGCTGAAAGATGAGGTCTTGCAGTTTGCCCATTCCCACACAGGGTTTGTGCATCTTGCTCCCCTTGTATAGACGCCAACATTTTTGTGGCCACATGATGAGCAACATCAGAGTATCAATGCATATGAAAAATAATTCAGCTAAAAAAGATAGATTAAGAAACTGACACAGCCAAGAACTTATCTCTTGCACCAAATGGTTAATGGTAGCAGTAAGGATATAAATTATCTTAGTCTGGAATCTTAATCGTGGTCTCAGGTGAAACTGAAGAGTGAGCAATATGGAGATTCAAGATGATGCAAGCAGAATCAGACCTTTCAGCCTGTCATGATGAAGACAGGAAGAGAGAAACTAACAGGCCACTTACTGTAAACGTTTGTTCATTTATGACAGGTTTGTGTTAACTTATCAATAAAACAACAACCCATCTAATGGAAGCATACCTGGCTATCATTTAAATTGTTATGAGTACTGTATGATAGATGCCTCCAGTGTTCTAAGGGTGTGAAGTTGTTTTTAGGTTTTTTTCCTAGTAGCAAAACAGCTTAGTAGCTCCAAGTCCAAACCTACCTGCAAATACCAACACACAAACTAATAATAAATATTATAAAATTGAAAAGTGGTAATGTTTTTTGCATTTTTTTCCAATCCATGTTCTTACCTCTGACAATGAAAAAACCCCATTTTTTACTGACTAGCTAGCAAGGTATGCTTAAACATTAGAAAGTTAGTCTTGAACTATTCCTTTTAGACAAACTTTTTTATCTGGTTTAATATGGCATTACAAGGCATATCCATTTTCAAGTACTTACTCAAATATTTGACAATATGTATTACAGCTTTAAGTTTCTGTAACACTAGAGATCTTTTGTATATACCTTTCTGTAGGAGTCTTCTATCGTAGGATCGTATTTTTCAACAAATATTCCTTGAACAAACTGTACAGTCTGCAACAAAAAAGTTCTTGTAAAATTCTCTTTCATAGCAACATTTTGTAAACATTGTACACAAACCACTGTTCTAAGTATATACTCTGTTATCCATAACATTTTTAAAGCAAATCAAATAATTGTCATAACTACAATTTTAAGAAACAACAAAGTTAGATGTGTATTCCTGTTTAACTATTTAACTGTTAGATGAAGCAATGCTACACTGCCACATGGAGGGTAAGAATTAAAGCATGCATCGATTTAAGGTTTGCCTAACTCTTAGAATCAGTATTAGTTTCTAGTTGACCAGGATACAATACAGCTGCACAGCTTTTACACTTGTATTTAGAACTATTTCATCTTCTGCTACTTAGGTGCCAGCACAGGAATTAGTCAAAAAACAACTGCCAGTCTTAACTACACTCAGTAGGCTGTTCCTGTGTACCTAGCACGAAGGACGTTTCTAGCACAAGTCAAATGAAACTTAAGACTCAATGGTCAATTCAGAGCAGGCACATTCAAATCCAGAAATGCTGCAGTGAGATAAAGAATTCAGAAGTAAACAAAAATGTTCTTTCACAATCTAACATGATTTGTCATTAAGTTTTTCGTTATGAACTGCTGTGTAAGAGAATACTTCTTACTCAAGGAGTGGGTAATCTTAGCTTACTTTATGTTAAGGTGCACAATTAAATGGAAAGATGCAAAATTCTCAGGTAGGCTGAGAACATAATATCTTGTGAATTTTTCCAATTCTAGTCTAGGTCAGACTAAACCGTTCTGTAACCATTTAATTGTAAATATAAGACCTCAGGCATTTAAATCATCTACCTGCCACAGCTATACACCTCCTCTCACAGAAAGGATGCAGTAAACACAAACTTCCCATCAACAAGCAAATCTGTACTTCTATCTGCATAAAAATATTAGCACTAAAGACACTGCTTCAAACATTAAGCCAACAGCAGCCTGAAGATCTTTCTAGAGACAGGATTTACAGAGGCAAGCTAATTCATATCCTTTAAGAGACTCACAAAGGAGCTTGGTTTCCCACAGACTGATAGCTGGTTTATCTGTCAAAGCCAGACACCCCCATAATGCTGCAGCTCTGCACCTCACTTCACAAGCCTGATCAAGCACTGTCAACCAGACCCATACAAAAACAGCAGCATGGGAGAATGCACCAATGGATGCAGATGCACCCAGTAAAGGATCTGCCTGCTAGCCATGATGCCTCACTGGGAATTACTAACACATTTATTAGTGCACATTTAAATAAAGAATCTCTACTTTGGTAGAGAGTGTATTAGAGAAAAAAAACACAATAACCCTAAAGAAAAATATACTTGAACTGCCTCATACTTACCAGAGCAGACTTTCCGACACCTCCAGAACCAAGAACCACTAGCTTGTATTCACGCATGATGCAAGAGATAAATCACCCTCAATACCTAAAACACATGAAACAACAATCTGATTAAAACTTAATCTATATGCAGGAAGTACAATAATGACACAGCAATCCAGCTCACTAAGCAGGGTTTGATAAAAATTCCTTAGTTAACTTCTTTAATACTGCAGATTCTCCCATAAACATTGAATAAACTCTACTATACTAAAGCTAACAGTTACTATTCATAAGAAATAATTATCCAAGAGAAGATGACATGAATTTTATCATTCTGAAACACTTAAGCACTAAATAAAGGATCACAGACACTTTTACAGGAAAATTAAAGCCTTCCCTCTCCAGCAAACATACTTCTTAAAAAGAACAGGAGGATCCCAGAAATCATTTCTCAAAAAAAAAAAAAATCCCTTCCTTAGTCTGAAAATGTTTAATGTTCCTCTAGATCTATTATGACTCATTTCATGAGCAAGTGGAAGCAACTAAAATAGTATTTTGAGATTATACCTCTTCTACAAGCTAGATCTGCTTCCCTGTTCCACACTAGCTGGTGTGGCTACCAACAGCAAACTGAGATCTGCTTGCTCATCTTTGTTGGAAACTGACCCATCAAACCAAAAAAAAAGGCCACAGATTCTGGCACATCTTTGGGTCATACTGCTCAAAAACCCACACCATCTCTCACAGTCCTGTTGGCAACTGAGCTAGCAGGGCTATTACTGCTTCCCCAAGAGGAAGTTCTCAGTTCCTTTCCTGCAGGGACTCTAGCACTAAGCAGATTGAGTTACCCTTTTTCTCCCCTCTCCACCCTCAAAGAAAGATGAAACCCTCTCCAACTAACGAATAATCTACAGGCTAGGGAAAAGAGAAAGTGCAAGGATCCAACACAGGTGCTTGTAAAAGGTAAGCAGGGATGAAAGTAAGGTAAGAAAGACCCTTCTTATCAGCAGCAATTTGACAGCATCTCTGAAATCTCTGAAACACCATCTGTTAGGTGTTGAGCACAAAATGCTAAGATGATTTACGCAGAAATTAAACCACCATGGAGGAGTACTGCCTTTACCATCACTGATTAAATCTGCTGATTGTCAGAAGACTGAGAAATCAAAAGACCAGGTCCTATTTCCTCTTGAAAATGCATAATCTTTTAATTTATCTAAACTGTCCCCCGCAAGAGAAACACAAAGGAAATAATTGATATGATGTCCAGCAAAAGAGATGTCTCCATAGGCTTCCATTACTAATATATTTTGAGATTCTTCAGTGATTTTCACACTTAATAGAACATCTTCTCCCTCCTGATTTGAAAACGCTGTCCCTCCCTACAAAATTTTTTGCAAACATAGATCATGAGAACTATTCACACTACAAGTTTTATCTATGTGGCACCACTGTAAATGCTGTAAGGTCCACAAATCTGTAAATTGTCCAGTCTTTCTATAAGCAGGACTGTTTCTAACTGTCCTGGAAAACACCTCTCAAACTCGTGACCAGTTAAAATCTATAACTACATTACTGTCATTTCTTTAAAACAAACATTCAGTTATCCTTTTATTTTTAGAAGGGTATCACCAGAATGACACAGACATAGTGGATGTAGTGGAAATCCCAGTACAGAAATCTGGGTGAACTGCAGCAATTTCACTGTTTTTAAAAGGAAAGTTTAAGCTGAATTTTTCAGCCCTCAGACTGAAGTTAGCAACTAAATATGGAGATATCAGTAATGAAGGCTGACAGTAGTTCAAAAGCAACAAAACTTCAGCAGCAGGTACCACATATCTGTTTCAAATTATTTCTGACTTTTTCTTACTCAATGATCAACAATTCCAAAGAAAATTCCAAATCCTGAAATAAACTAACTTGCTTTTAGTGAGAGACTGCCAATTTCATTTTTGGCTCTGAAACAGCAATTCAGGAATTTAATGCAAGCTAAAGCTTCTTTCAGCATCCAGATTTGGAAGTTCAACCCTAAATATCCAATCACTGTACAACATTCTGGAGCTGATTTTCCTACTTTAAGTGGTGGCACACAATTAAAGCATATATATAAGTATTACAGCTTGCTTAGGCAATCTTCTTAATCAGTGAACACCTAAGCAAAAAGCTTTTTAAGATCTTTGAAGACAAAGCCAGATTGCAGCAGAGGTTAAACATTTCTCTGACCTTCCTCCGAACTTGGACAATGGAAAACACAAGTACTAACTTCTTTCATCACAACAATTTTTTGTCATTTGTATAGCTATTATTTAACTCACCAAGAGCACACAGCAATGCTTTATATATGCACACACCCATATAGCACAGAGGTAGCTTAGCATCCTTGCACTGGTGTTATCATCTGGCCATTATACCTTAGAATGGAACAAACGTATCCTCGAAAACACTTAAAGAAAGCTAACGTGGACATCCCTAACACAGCAGGCAGTGAAGCACCATCTACAGTCTGCTGCCACTTACATCTACCACCCCACCGCCTTTGAACAACAGTACTGATGTCACTTGATCTTTTTCTTACTGTTTTCTAACAGAAAACATCAATTCCTAGCTAAAAGAGCTTTCCTAGGAAAATTTTCCTGCTTGCAGGTCTTTGCCTCCTCATCCAAGAAACCACTGGATCATGTAGGACACTACCGTCTGCTACAGTATTTGACATTGCCAAAACCTAGCACACACTCTTTCACTGACCAGTATGACTGATGGCTGCAAGCATGCCTCAGACTGAGCTTTGGCTCTGATCCTTCCTGAGCTTGACTTTCCAGCGATTCCCAGATAACCTGACCTGGCTCTGCTCTTGATCAAACCTATTTTTCCTTATCACACCTTATAGAAACTGCTGGCATCTCAATCACACTCTTACTTTTTCAGTTGACACAACACTTGACTCTGGAACTAATAATGTATCCAGATTAATCTAGTGCCAACATGATTTCCTTTTGACTCACTAATGACAAGTGAGTGGGAGAAAAAGCAGAAGACAGTCTAAAAGAGGAGGTTTAAGCCATAACACACCATATCTATAATAAGTTAGGGTCGAGTCTGACAACAGCATCTGTCTATAGTCGCCAATCACTTCGGGGATACAAAATGAGTATACTCGACCAGGCACAACAGAAATAAAGATACTAAGATATGTGAGCAACAGATAAGCTAGACATCCTCAGATTTATTGGGCACTTGGGAAGTATCTACCTAACTACCCAACAAGTAGATACAACTAAGTTTAAACTTATTCCTACCGAATATACCAAGTAACTTGTTTGAATGCCCCTCTTCATTTAATGGAGTTTATTTTAAAAAGAAATTTTGCTTTAAAGGCTGTCGACCTATAAGGTGACTGATATGCAAAAAGTGAGAGCAATGCCAACTTTGCTCTTTCATTTTTCCATTCCTCTATCTTTAGGCAGGAAAATACTGTCAACTATGGACCCCATGTAGATGCTAAAGAACAAGAAGATAGGAAGCATGCAAAAAATAAGACCATTTTTTCCCATTTCAGTTGGAGCAGGTACTGCCTTTGTAACAGCTGAGCTGAGTATTTACAGTAATTTCACAATCATAAGCTGCACCTGATTATAAGCCACACATCTGGGCAGACCATGGGATTTGTCCATATATAAGCTGCACCCGAATATAAGCTGCATTTTTTTCTTTTAAGGGAGGATCCATGTGCAACAAAGTAACGAGTTAGTAACAGAATCGCACCAGCGCAGGGTTTGGTGTCAGGTGCTCAAGTTGCAAACAGTTTTCATAGACCAGCAAAGCCTTTAAACGCAGCCCCAGGCACCCTCCCGGTGCTGTGGGCCCTGGCACTCCTGCCCCTGGTGCTGATTGCCGCAGCCCCCGCCTGCTCGGTGGCGGCGCCGGCACCCGGAGGCAGCGGGTCCCCGCCTGCTTGGTGGAGCCTGCCGGCAGCGAGTCCCCACGCCCCGGCGGTGGGTGGGGCAGCGGGACCGCAGCAAGCAGCAGCGTGCGGGCTCGCTGCAGGGGGGCACCGCGGCAAACGGGGGCTTTCTGCCAGGGGGCACCGCCAGGGCACGGGGACTCGCTGCACGGGGGGGAGCGCTGCCAGGGTGCGAAGCCTGCGCACCACCTGCCCCCAGCCCGCCTGGCCGTGGCTCCACGGCAGCTCCCTGGCTGGTCGCGGCTCCGCAGCGGCTGCGCGGCAGCTCTCTCCCTGGCCAGCTCGCACTTCCGGTCTGGCCTTTTGCCAGAAATTGTCCATAAATAAACTGCACCTGATGATTAGCTGCACCACTGGCGTAGGCTGCGTTCTTCAGTGAAAAAGATGCGGCTTATAATTGTGAAATTACTGTATATGCACAGATATAACATAACATAAGACATAACTGAACTGTAGAGATGCCTAATGTAAGATTTAGCTAGAAAAAATGAGGGAACCTACTCTTTTAAAAACAGCACTATCACAAACTTCATTCTAATGCTGTCTCAAGTATACAATCTCTCCAAAATACAGAGCTCAACTCTACGTTGCCTTCATTAACTGCCAGTGATGCTCCAGGAAATGCCTTGCACCCTTCCTGAGACGCAACTGTCCATAAAATCACTGTGTGTGCAGCCTCTCTCACTAGTCCGTTCATATAACTTTTTGTACCTAGTGCAGTGTATTAAGCTAACTGCTTAGTTATACTTCATAGCACGCTTCAAATTAAAGTAAGTAGAAGTAAGTAGAAGAGCACATGTGCACACTTGATATGCATATGGACACTTTTCCCAGTAAAGATTCTCTCTGAAGAATGAGCAGCACGTCTTTGAATAAGCCCACTAGAATAGAAGAAAGAAAGGTTAACCAGGACAAGTCACTGAAAATGCAGCATTCAAAAGTTTCACATCTGACAAGAACTGTGAATGTGGAACTTGCTTTCTGCTTCTGTCCTTCTCAGACAAACAAGGAAAAATTGCCTCCTGGACATTTTCATCAATAGTTTCTTGAAGCATGTCTCCAGAAAAAAAGCAAACCAAAGATGAAGCTAAGGAAGTTGAGGAACAAGTAACCTTACTACAGAGGTGAATGGAAAAAACTGCACACTAACTGCTTGTAAAGCTTTTCTAAAAAGCAATCATGCAATAAGAATTCAAGGAAAATTTATTTACCATTGCTAATTGGGCTTGATGTGATAGTTGTGAAAGTGAGGTGGGTTTTTAGTTTTTTTATTTATTTTTCTTTCAATTCCTTCAGTTTCAAATTTTGGATTCTGACTGAACTTTGTTATCTAAAGGACAGGAAAGATAATAATCCTGTTTTTTCAAGTGATATTAAGCCATTCAAAGCTGTAACTGGAGCTCAGCCCCAGGCCGAAGACATGAACTAGGTACAGTCACTAACTTGAAGCTATCCCCAAGACTTGCTTATATGAACCAGTTGTTCAGGTATGGAATCAAATAAACTGGCCCTCCCAGAAGCTTTATTTTTAGAAGAGATCATGATTATTTAGCACTTCATAACCACCATGATTCTTGTTCATACCCTGACATTTTGGTTGCACTGTATTCAGTACAATTTTCCCAATGCTTTTGCCTCAGAACATTTACCTCTCCAGAAAAAAAGACTTTGTTAGAACCACCTGGAGAAAACAGCACTCCTAAATTAATCCCAACTATTTGCATGAGGAAAAAAAAGATTCAAATACTAGACTGACAGATGAAACTAACTGACTGGTTTTCCTGCTTACAATTAGCAGCAGTGGAAAAAAAAAAAGTCCTATCTTTTTCTCAGAAAGGGGATACTTCCTGAGAAGAAACAAGATAACAATGATCAGACATTTGGAAAAATAGCACTAGTTCAGTCATGAGACCAGCCAAGCTTAGAGGATCGTCTTTCCAGAGATGCTTCCCTATTCTGATACTAGAGTAGTCTTAGATGGCCAAACCATCCAGATTCCTCAATGCTTGGAATCTCCTAGTTTAGAACCTTCTCTTCAGGTAAACAACTAATTAAGAGATGATGTGTGCTGTTCTTAATATTCCCCAAATACTTACATGTGCGATGTCCGAAATTCTTATCTCTCAGCTCTGAGGAGGGTTCCCTCCCCCGCCCCAAATAATTTCAGTGCATAAGCAGAACTTTGACAACATAGCCCAAAGTGAAAGCCTATTCATTTACACCAACTTTTAGAGGCTTTAGAAGTTAAAGCAATTCAGATAACCCTTACGCAACTGGGTAAATGTACCTCTTATAAAAGAGAAATTAAAATACTCCAGAGCTGACTGACACATTTATAAAAATTTATAAAAAAAAATCAGAAATCAATTCTGAAAAGTTGATTGGAGTCTAATAAAGACTTTCATACTCAAGATTCCTCTAAGTACAGCTATTTCATCACTAATGCAGACTCTCTGGAGTAAATCAACCGTTCAATAAACAAAGCTAGAAGCAATTTTTATTTCTAGTTTTTCCCTGTTTTTGATAAGTTTCTGGTCTTGATAAATATGTGTTTCATCAGCTGAACAGCTAGTTCTTCTGGGCAATAATACTGTAACTTTTCTTGGACAAAAATAGCTCTTCAATTATGTTAAAATATTTTAACTCGTGTCAGACAATCTGCAGAGAATTTTCAAAAAGCTGTCTGGGTGGTTAAGCTTATTCAGTGACATGAAATCATACTAACCACCTGAGAAACAGTCAGAGACCTGCGAACAAGCTACTGCAGCACAAACATGGCACCAAGGTTTAAGCGGCTCTTTGAACAGTCCACAGAGACACTTACACAGAAAAAGCTTAACCAAGTTTTCCTCCTTCCACTGAAGGGAGCTACCTTGATTAACACTGCACACAGGGACCCTTTCTGCAAAGCAGCTAACAGCATCTGACCTTGTGAGACTAGTTCCACTGTCTATAATTAGTACAGCTGAATAAAATCTGATTTCTTTTTTCTTAAGTCAAAGTTTAGTCCCAGCTAGATCTTAAATTTAAACATAAATTTAATGATGTTGAAAGGGTAAAAACTGCCTACCTAAAGTCACTGATATCCCAAGATGGAAGTCTCCTGATGTGAGAGACTACCAGTCATGTGCAACTTGCAGTAGATTCACACAAAATATAAAAAGCATCTTCAAAGCAAGTGATGAATGAACATTCTTATGCTACTAAGAATATGCTATGCTTCAGCACTTAAGGACTTCAAGTTTCAACTTCATGCAAAAATTCTAGTGTGTCAATTCAAAGATTTATCAGCTATATTCTTATTTTTTGTGGCTGTTTGCCGTGATTTTTCATTTTCTCCCTACTCATACCAAATAGTCATAATCCCCAGGAAAGTTGTTTGTGAATGTCCTACCAGTCAGACTTATAGTTAAAATTATGACCTCAGAATTTCTGAAGAAATTGAATTGCAGATAGTTTTTATGTTTGCAAAGAAAATCCAGGCAGGCAGTAAGCAGAAACTACACACAAACTTTAAAAAATACTCCAAGTATATTAAATTCGGAGAATGTATAATTACCTGTTACAATATCTTCCTATGCATAAGCTAGATATTCAACTATAAAGTAAGTTCTGAGAACTGAGCCAGCAATTTGATTACAAAGAAGGACTAGTATTTAGCTCTACAATTTTTCCAAGTTAATGGATTGCCACATCACGGTATATACACTATGCTTTACCTGATATACATCTTTCTGATTAAAAGCAGATGTAAGTATTTGTTTGTCTCCATAATTGTTACACTAAATTTTATCCTTCAAGCCTCAAAACAAATTAAAGCCCAGCAGGACTATAAGTAAGGCATGGAAGTTTTCTGAGTTAAGGTACTTCTTTTGTTAGTGCAGTTTGAAAGTTACTCTAAGCTTGCCAGCTGGCTCAATACCTTAATATCTCTTCTTTGGAAAAAGGCATCTTAATTTCTCTTTCAGAAGCAAGACCTAGTCTTAAATTCCATCTGGTATCTGCTTCGTATCTGGCAATCCTACTTTGATTGTGACACTGGCGGCTGAACTAGTAAAGCCTTGTATCAGGTTTCCTACTACAGACGTAAGCCAATGCTGGGTTTAACTGCAATTCCAGGATCACCTTTTGTCTCTCCTGGTTATTTTTCTCCATAACCTACACATCATACACACCCCAGGCAACACCAAAGCTTGCACGCCAATGTATCATTACTTGTACTGTCGTCACTATAAGAAGTTTGGGTTTTATTCAGGTTTGTTTATTACTAACATCATTAAGCCACAGATATGAAGATTTCCTTCATTTCCTTCATTATATGATGTTTTGTTACTGGCCATTTAAACGCAGCTAGTGTAGGCCCTTGACATACTAAGTATCCTTCCACAGTACAATTTACAGTAATTCTATTACAAATCAGGTTGGTAGCCAGAGAGAAGTCTTACAAATTCCCATACATCATTTAATTAAGATTAGGAGTTTTATCTGTTGAAAAGACACTGATTCTGTGCAAATTGAGACTACTCACCACTAGCATTCATTAACACGAATAGTATTAGCTCTTTCATGATAACTGAACCATACCAGCAAAGTCCCAAGTAATTGCAACTCATGTTAAAACTCTCTTTTGACTCTCAATCAACATTTCCCTAACAGAAACACAGTATTTGAACATAAGCAACAAACCTCACTCAAAAGTCACCCAAATTATATCTAATTTCACCAATGGTTCTTTTGTTACAGCTTCAGATATCTGTCCTGAGGGTAACCTGAAAGATACCCAGCAACAACTACTATTTTCGGCCACCTGGTTTTGCTACTTGGGCAATGATGGAGGTGCAACTTTAACTGCTTCTTTTCACAATTAACTTAATTAACTGAATCCACTGATGAACATGAGTTTCTAAAAGGTGTGATGTGCTTAACTGAAGAGTGTGAAACTTGGGCAAAACATTCTCTTCTGTTTCTGGCAGCAAGGCAGTAGCACTTCAAACCTAAGGATGGTTGCTCTGCAGACAATGTCCAACCCACAAGCAAACCTTAACAAGATGACAACTGCAGATGTTGACCTTCACACCTCTATCCATATGGAGATGCACAGACAACCTGGTTGTTCCTTAGGCAACTAAGCTGCCACAAGCTTCAGAAGAGGGCATTTAAAAAAAGATCTGAATACAAAAAACCCTCAACCAATTAAAACTGAACCCCATAGAAAAAATCCCACCCACTAAAACAATTCCCTATCCCCATGTCCCCCCCTCAAAAAAACCAACCAACAGAAAAAACCCCAACCTAAAACACAAACAAACAGCCCCCATAAAAACACATTCTAGCTAATATTTGCATGCAAAGCTGTGAGCTGCCATAACTCTGCATCTGCTCTGTGAGTGGCTGATGCACCTTAGATCCCCAGGACTCTCATTTCATTGGTTACAAATTTCCAAGATCTGTAAGTTAGGAGCATAACCCCAAAAGTAATCAATTCGCACTTGCAAGCCGGAGCTCATGTCCTCTCCCATGAGGACACCTACATAAAAAGCTGAATAATTTTAACCAAATGAATTTGAATCACACTCATCCCCACACCACTTTCAATTACATGGACTAGATCTTTAGAGTTACCAAATTAATGAGGGTTAAGCTTGTTCAATCAAGTCTCCACAAGATTCAATTTGAATCTTCTTAAGATCACTCTACTTCATATTTAGACCATAATTCTTGGTTCCTCTGCATCTTCAAAGCTTGCCATTTTCTGGAGAAACCTGTCAAACCTCAAGACTGACTTTGCTAGAAGTCAAATTTTATTTGGTTTGCATGGCAATGTTTTGTTAGCTAGGTGGCTTCTGTGAGAAGCTGCCAGAAGCTTCCCCCATGTCCAATGCCAGATGGGCTCCAGGACAGACAAAATGCAGGCCAAGGCAGAATCCATAAGCAACAGTAGCACCTCTGGAGCAACATACTTAAGAAGCAGGTTGGAGGGGTCAACTGCTGGGGGAACAACAGCAGCAGAGAAAGGAGTGAGAATATGCAAGAACAACCCCAAAGTAAAGTGAAGAAAGAGGGGGAGGAGGTGCTGGTGCAGAGAATCCTCCACAGCCCATGGTAAGACAGGCTGCCCCACTGCAGTACATGGAAGCGCACAGTGGAGCAGAGATCCATTGGCAGCCCACAGAATATCCCAGGCCAGAGTAGACAAATGCCTGAAGGAGGCTGTAACACTATGGGAATGACATACTGGAGCAGTTTGTTCCCAAAGGACTGCACCCCCAGAAGGGACTGTCACTGGAGAAGTTTGTGAAGGACTATCTCCCATGGGAGAGACTCCACAACAGAGCAGAGGAAGAGTGTGTGGAGTCCTCCTACTGAGGAAGGAAGAGCAGCAGAAACAATATTTACACTACTGACTGAACCTCCATTCCATATCCCACTATGCCTTTAAGGGAAAAATGGTAGAAAATGCAGAAGCAAAGTTCCCAAAGCCTGGGAAGACGGTGCTATTAAAATTTGGGTTTATTTCCCATTATACTACTCTGATATGATTTGTAATAAATTAAACTGAGTTCCCCAAGTTGAGTCTACTTTATCCCCATAAAAACTGGCAAGTGGTCTTCCCTGTCCTTATCTTGACCCACAAGCCTTGTTCTGTATTTTTTCTCTGTAGTGAGCTGACCTGGATGCCAGGGACCCACCGAAGTCTCTTTATCATTACCCTCCAGCCTGGACAAGGGAGAGAAAATACAATGAAAGGTTGATGAGTGGAAGTAAGGACCAGAAGAGATCACTCACCCAATCCAATCAGAGGCCAAGCAGGCTGAAATTAGAGATATTAACTGGATTTATGACTAGCAAAATCAGAGCAGGATAATGAGAAGTAAAGTAATACCTTAAAACACCTTTCCCACACCACTTCCTCCTCCCTAAGCTCTACCTCCTTCCCCAGCAGCACAGGGAGAAGGGAGTGGGGGTTATGGTCAGCTCATGACATTGCTCAGGGAGAGAAGTCCTTCTCCAGCTCCAGTTGGGTCCCTCCCACAGGAGATCGTTTACCATGAATTTCTCCAGTGTGAGTCCATCTCACAAACAACAGTTCTCCACAAATGGCAGCAATATGAGTCCATTCCATGGGCAACAGATGCCCTCAAACTGCTGCAGCAAGGTTCACTCTTCCATGGGGTGCAGTCCTTCAAGGACAGGCTACTCCAGCATTGTTCCCCCACAGAGTCAAAG
>VRYO01001878.1:10810157-10910816 GCA_009812075.1 Sialia sialis | reverse complement strand
TCTGTGTGTCTGTCTTCTAAGAGTCATCTATTATTTAGGCTATGACAATCACAATCACCACAACATCTGAATGAACATCACACTACATCCTTAATCCTTTACTGAAGAGTTTAACTTTCAGCAAATTAAATACAAGCATCTCAAAACAATCTGTATTTTGAGCAAAGCCCAAGCAGAAGACCCTGACTGTTCTAGTGAAGCAAGTTTATCCTCCAGGAAACCAGTCCCTCATTCCCACATTGCTTAAGGTGCCTGCAGTTTACCAAATGCTTACTCTGTTTAGGGGTTCTTGTGATCTATGACTTCAACCTTCTGTAGGCAAGTCTGTGAACACTTTCTTATTTTCACTTCTACCACAGCAGATTCAACACTCAACTCACATGAGAGATTTCAGCTTTCCTCTGTGAAACTTATAACACCAAATTTCATTTAAAAAGTAGTCTAACAATAAGATTAAGTAAAAAAGAATTGCATTACCTGTAAATATAAATATTCCTAAATTAACATATTTTTCTTTGAAAAACCTTTTTGCAAACTGCATTTTAAGATCTTGCCTCCAGCTAGAAGCAGAACTAGTTAGCAAGACTGCATATTGTTCGAAATATTGGTTACTGCAGTTTAATTATGTTTAAACTAATATGCACTTAAAGTTGCTTCTTCACTGTTTCCTGGCGAAACAGGACTCAGACTTAGCAAAAAAGGAGAACTTTTTGATGCTCATTATCATAAAACTCATCAAAACACAAGGTATTTTCTATTGGTATTTCTACCAATATAAACAATAGACAGTAAATGACAAAAGGACTGTTTTGAATAGGAATGAAATCACACTCACAGAATGTCTACTGCCAATCAAATCTCTGTTTTAAACAAGTCAGAAGGGTCACAGAAAGACATTATGATATATTCTTATTCATACTAACTATAAAAATATAACTCCAGAAGTGCAAGAGTCAAGATTTTGCAAGCTGTATTAATTTATACACTCTCCCAACCAAAAGAAAATCCTTCAGCAATATTTTATGTAAAAAGCAATCATATGAAGCCACGTAGGTGACGTTTATGGGTCAACTTGTACATCAAGCTTTCAGAATGTTACCTTGTAGGTAGCTTCACAGTGAAAGATGACAGAAGGGTTACTGACCACATCTTACAAACTCTAACAATCCCCCATAACTGTCTCACATTTACAAGATTAATAAAAGAGATTCCTGTACGTTGTTGGGCTGCCTCCCCACACACATGGATACAGCCACACATACAGAATGGCTCGACGAGAAAGGGACCTAAAAGATGATGTATTTCTGCCAGTCACAGACAGGGATACCACCCCCTAGATCAGGTCACTCAGGGCCCCATCCAGCCAGACTTTGAACATTTCCAGTTCCAGGCATCCACAACTCAGTATCAACAGTAAATGTCACCCATATAAATAAACCAATCTAGTCCTAAATACTGTATTGCAGTATAACTTCCAGGGCAATGGAGATAACTTCCAGTCCACCCTTCTGAAACAGTTTGCAACTTTCCTCTAGCCTTCTAACAAATCACTTCTAAGACAAGTATTAGACGTCACAGAAGTTTGATTAACTGCAAACAAGGACTATACAGTTTCACAACTATCATTTTTATCTGGGTTCTGATGCAGTCCAACTACTGTTCAGCATGCCATCTTCATCTCAAAAAACACTGACCATACATGAAGCTTCTGGAAAAAAAAAAAAAAATCAAAGTAGCTGGTCTGACACTGCATTTACCAAAACCACTTTCACTTCTGTAGTGCTAAAGTGCCACTCGTAGTAACAGGTCCTCCTATCTCCTGTACCTCCCCTCTGGAACTCCACATAGATACCTCACAAGTGTCTGCAGCTCATCCTTGACAGAGAAGTGGTGGTACTGGCATTTTTTGCTTCCTCCTGATACATGAAGCATGTTTTTAAGAAACTTTTCTTCACTGCAGACAAAAAAAAGTGAAGGCACAACTGGTTAGATATCAGAAACAGAGACTTTGAGTGGGAAAAATAGGACAATACTTCAAAAGCTAAGACAACTAATGCAGAGAAACAAAAAGAAACCTTTGCAAGGACTAGCTGTGTTCACAAATCATTTCGGATTAATTGAAAATGAGGTTAGACTACATGCTATCCGGGTAATAGTTAAGAAGTTAATTTAAGAAGGACTTCTGCCATCTAATGTCACAAAATATTATAGAGTAGACCATACTAATAGAAATGCTGAATTACATATTTTCTTTTAATCTAGATTACCTACTGAAATTGGATAATAATAACTCCTATAATTACAGCAAGAAGTCACTTCAATGTCAACAAATCTTGATGCGGAGAACACATTCTCCTGAGTTTCTATGGAAAAAAAATTAACTACAGAGCCTTGCTTTGTCTTCAGTTATGAAAATAAACTCTTCTCCTATTACAGGTCTTCAAGACTGTTCAAAAATTTCATGATGTAAGGTTTCTTACAGCTCTACAATTAGGAATACATTGAAAATTATTTCCTTAATGAGTAACAGTGGCACACAGTATCTTTTTCACAGAAGACCTGGTCAAGTCATTCAGATTTAGGCCAGCTTCCTGTGTTGCAACAGCTGCAGGAATGATACCAAGTGATCTAAGAAAGTACAGATTTGCTGAAGAGAATTTCAAGCTGGGGAGAAACATGAGATGTTGCTTGTCTGCCACAGGATACAAACATCAATCCACTAGAAGGACTAGGCTGTCCTACTCCTGCACTATGGTCTAGCCTTCCTCCCTTGGTCAGGAATGAACTAACCATGCGGACTTACTTGGCAGTCTCTTCTCATAGTTGAATAGCAGGGATTTACTTCAGATAACATCAAGTCCTTAGATTAATAACTATAGAGTGCTGACTGGGAAAGTGTACAAGATATCGTCAAATGCCTCTTCTTCCTGTCAAATGCCTCTAAAAAGTTTCTGTAATTCAGTAACACACATTCCTCTAGGGTGCCACAGTGACTTTCACTCTACTGCTTCAGTAGTAAAAATCACTATTTAAACACCGTTCTCAAAAAAGAAGCACCCTGAATAGGCAGAGGGCCCCCAAATTATTTTATATTTCAAAAGTTGCCTAATAGGCAGATTTCCAACCTGGTGTTTACAGCCTTACTCCCTTTCCTTGCTGCTAGAAGAGAGGAACATGCAGTATGTCAGGAACTCACAGCAGCATGAATGAGCAGGCACAAAAATAAAACACTTTCACTTTTAGTTGTCCAGTGTTTCTTTACACATTCTAAAGCTTGAGAGATGAGAGCTTCAAGCCATAATCTACTGCTACTTTTGAAGGTAACCTCATTCAAGTGCTTCATGAAGAAAAAGTCTGTACCAGCAGACAAGGTCTTTGATTTTCTCCAAATAGCATTTGCCTACTACAAGCAAACTGCCGTAACTTCATCAAAATATTACTTCTACTATGCCTGTCTCACCCAGTTGCCTCATGGATGACAGGCCTTAAGGAAAAAGCCATACATTAGATGCTCTAAGGTACTAAAGATCTACTACACTCAGCTGTTACTCTAAGGAACTAAAGATCTACTACCCTCAACTGTTGAACAACTTTGAAAATTCAGTCAACTTGAAAACAGGTCTATTAATGGCATTCAAGTACAAAAGCACTTCTTTTTTCCCCCTGCTTTATGCAAGAATAGAAACAGACCATCTTAACCACATCTGAGCAGGAAAACAAAGTTTGCCCTGAAATATGAAGGTGTAGTTACTGTAGATACTCCTTTAATCTCTCTGAACAAGGAGGCTATCTAAAATATCCCTCTATCTGACCTAGATGCAACAGAACACAGCAGAAGCCTGCCCCAACTCAGCAGGGATTCAGCACACTGACACCACACAGTGCACTTTGGTCTGCTTCTGGGTTTGTTCTGAGGTAAAGGAGTGGCAGCATTCACAATCACAAGCTAAACACGGATTTCTGTCGCACAGCTTATGCTGAGGGATCTGTTTTACTAAGAGAGCAATTTTGATTAAAACTCACAACTTAAGCCTAACCTGACAAACACTCTCACATGTCAGCTAGGTATCTGAAAGTCATCTAAGCACTATTTAGAAAGGCCAATTCACAAAGGATCTGCCCACCCTCTCAGCATACATCCAAGGACAAGAGGACTTGTTTTCATTGGAGATATTCTTATCCTTAAGAGCACCTCTCTGTACCTAAACTTGAGCAGCTAGCAGAGCTCTGTGGATGACAGGATTGGCACGGTAGCAGTAAGCATCAAGTACTCAAGCACTTCTGTGACTCTTGCACTTCCCACATCCCAGATGATAGGTGGACAACTGTTTATTTTAGTTCCCTGTCACATTTACTAACTGTGAGATCACAAGCTACAATGTAGCCTTCAGCACACTTCCTTCCTCAGCGATAAAAGCAATTTCTTTCTCCTTTTCTAGGCCCTCACCTAGATTCCCATCTGTTTGCCTCTGCTCCAGAAAGGCTCTCAATTAAAAAGACAGTCAGTTTTACTCTGCAAAAATTGGCACAACACAAAAAGAACTGTCATGGTTCACTTCAGGTTTATTTTTGATGAACTGTCCTACAGGAGAGCTTTGGAACAAAATAGCACAATTTTAATTCTGCTCAGAAAACTTATCTGGCGCACATATATAGTTACAGAAGCACAGGTACAGACAGCAAAAAGACTACTGGGCTTTTTCTCCCCATATAAAAGTTCTGGTTTTACTTTTCTTTTGGTCTTTCAACTCTGTTTTGCAGATTATTTCACCCCCAGGCAGACAGGTGCTCCAAGTATGATCATCTTTGCCACAAAAAAGATACATGGCACTTATATTGCAGAGTGTAATTCCAAACTCAGTTACTTGGGTACAGATAATAATATGATTTCACACTATAGCTCTAAGTTAAACCTGAAGTAGCTGATATCACTGCAAGAAGCATCCCTGAAAACACAAGGTACCAAAGGAATCAAACATCACATCTAATTAGTAAAAGTTTATTTCTGCAAAGCCTTTAATGTCAATAGTACAAGTATTCCCCACTATTCACTCATCTCATTTTTATCTAGAATGAAGTCTACAGGATAGATTTTGAGCAAGAGTAAAAAAAGATGCAATGAATAATAAAGATGAAAACACTCAACTCTACCAAGTTTGGTTGGCTTTTTCCCCTCACAAAAACTTGTGATTTTAATATAGAGGCAAGTAATCCAAAAGATAATAACTTAAATAATGTTCAAAGTTTTTCATACAGATAAGATTCTTTCCAAAGGGAAATACACTTGTTTTCGAATAGTTATTCTTAAAGGCAATGTGATTGCTTCATTGCCTTTTAATTATAATTCATGGAAAGGAAAAATGTTATTTGTCTCCTTTTCTTGTAACAGTAATTTCAACACATACACTGAGTACTGAAGAGTCTTTGTCATACACTGTCTACACATCTCATCTTGGGGTAAGATGTAGCTGTTTTATGTGGAAAATTACAATTATACTAATCAAAACATCTAAATGCAAGAACACAATCTATATGATTTTCAGGCTGGGCATCTCTGACATACCTTCTCTCTTGGAGCTGTACTACCTTACTATTGTACCCCAGAGCAGTATAAAGACTTTCCTTTTTTTTTTTTGTTTCGTTTACCCTAAGCAGCATAACTCATGCCTTCAAGATGGAAATGGGAGTAAAAGCACACTATCCTTTTTCTGCACAAAACCTTGGTTTCTCATTTGCTTTTGTAATCTAGGGCCAATGTGAGAACAGTCAGATTTGGTTTTATTCTCCCCTCTGCAAACTTAATTTTCCTTTCACCACTTCTTCACCAACGCATGTAGAAGGGTACAAGGATTTCAGGCTCATCAGACGGGTTTGGCGCAGGAAGTGTCAGTCAGATTCTTCCATTTGCTTTGACATGGGTGATGGTGGGGCGTTTAGACGAGGCGAACGTCCCTGTCATTTCCTTCTCATTTTGTGATGAGCAGGAAGGGAACTCGCAGGCAGTCTACTTGTCCCACTCCGAGGCCCCGCCAGGCACAAGCTCCGGCGGGCTGCCCCGGCCGGCCGCGCCCGGCCTGACCCCCCCGCCTCGCCCCCACACACCGGCCGGAAAGAGCGAGCGGCTTCTCTCCCGCGGCCGGACTAGGTGGGGCTCGCCTCGGACTTCCCGCTGACAACGCGGGCGGCCGCCGGGCACCGTCCCCTTCCCCGCCCGCGGCGGGGCCGAGCCGGGCGTCACCCGCCCCTCCCCGCGGCCGTCCGGGCCCCACGTCGCGGCCCCGACCCGCGGGGTTACAACTTTCCGCTTCCGCTCCAACTTCTGCTCCGAGGACCGGCGGGCGGGGGGGCGGCGGCGAACGGCAGGGCCGGGCCCTGGGCCCTGCCGCGACGGCTGCCCCTCAGCGCCCCACTCCCCCCACCCCTCGGGGTCCCACCACGCCTGAGGCCGGACGAGGCGGCGGCTCCCGGTTTCACTTCCGCCATGTTCCAGGCTGGTGCCCCTTCCCAGAGCGCGCCGCTCCCCGCCGTCGCCGCCGCCGCCACCTCCCTCTCGCCGCCGCCCCCACCCACCCCGCCCCGCCACCTGTACCAGAGACGCCGCGCCGCTCCCCGCCACAGCGGCCCGGCCCGGCCCGCGCTGCCCGCCGCTACCCACCGGACAGCGACAGCGCCTCCGCTCCCCGCCGACCGCGCGCCGCCGCCGCCGCCTCGCCGGCCGATCCCGCTGCGCTGCGCCCGCCGCGCTCCGCTCGGCTCCGCTCGCCGCCTGTGCCGGGGCGCGGCTCGGGGCCGTCGCCGTGACGCCGCACGCCCAGCCTCGCTCTGGCGCGGCGGGGGCGGAGGGAGGGGCGGGCGCGGGGAGGGCTGACCCCGCGCACCGCCCCCCGCGCACGCGCGCGGCCGCCCCGCCCCGCCCCGGCCCGGAGCCGTGAGGGGCGCCGGGGGGGCTGGGGCTGCGGGGAGCGCCGCCCGTCTCCCCGAGTTCTTGTGCGCTCCAGGTGTCAGCTGTGGCTCAGTTACAGCTCAAAGGTTCGCCAGAAGCACGCTAAGGCTGCCTTAAGTTAATTAAGAACGTAAAGAGCTGGAAAAGTAAATCCCAGAGCATTATTTTTTGCGTTTCTGAAAGGGTGTTGAGATCCACTGGTGAAGGGTGTTTTAGAGATGCCGCATACTGCTGGTTTTATGTGGATAATTGTGCCCCTGGATCTGAACGGTCTATCATTAGTCTTGCCGATACAAAGCAGGATTCCCAAAAATTACGGATTAGCTTTTCTGTTATTTTAGTCCTAAAATATGTAAATCACCTTTCCCCCCACCGCCGGGTCACTCATATTTTCCAGTTACGAAGGGTTTAGCTGATAAAGATGAAAAATAAATGAGCATTTGTGTTTCTAGGAAACACTTAGTAAGCAAATAGTTAACGTGGTGCTTTCAGATAAAACTTGATCTCAGGAAGTCCACGGCACTTCCACACTTACACAAGAGTGTATAAAACTGACAGGAAGTTGCAGTGAGGATTCTGGCAAGGAGAGTGGGTGTGGAGGAAGCAGAGGCTTTCTGTTTGTGGGACAGAGATAGAAAAGGGAGACCTTATGACTTCAAGCGATTCTGTGGGAGATGCTAAAGCTCAGAGCAGGGTCAAAGGATGAGCAATGAAATGAACTGACCTTGGTAGGAAAGGTTTCATCGAGATGCGGGGCATCTAGAAAGCGATGCACTTCAAAAAATATTTTTCTTTTACAGTGTTGCTCCCAAATCCTGAATGTCATAAAATCTCTTCCAAAGTCCAGACAAATCTGGCGTTTTACAGCTTAAACCCGTGTGCAGTCCTTTGATAATGAACCTCTGTAAAAGAGGGATAATACAAGAGAGCTCTGGTTGTGAGAAATCAAGTCCATGGAAACCAGCCCTTTCTCAGCAAGGCATCCTATGCAGGACAAAAATCATTAATGAGATGAATAGGTGAAATACAGCCTTTCAGGCAAAAATCAGATGAGCATTTCGTGCAATTATTAGCTGTGTAGCATATTAGCTCACCAGACAGAAAAATGCTTGTATTTTTAGCTTTTTCTGTCACTAGATATTATCAACACTCAGAAATATTCAGAGGAAAATAACAAAGAGATATATCCTCAGCCCTCACAACTTTCTTCAGTGAACTGGGTTAATCACAAATAACTTGCTGTGTTCCAGGAACAGATACGTGACACTAATGTAATAGTATTTTACAGTGTACCTTTAATTGTTCTGTGTTTTATAGGCTCTGGGGCAAATCCTCCTCCTTGCTATACTAGAAGAAAAGAGGAAGGTGGTCTTTGAGGGTCTTGAGTAAATCTCTGTGAGCAGGTTCTGGTGTTTTGAGTTTCATGTAGGGGTATCTGGAACTTAGTATTTTACAAAAAGTGTATATAGACATTTATAAACACGTGGTTTGCTTAATATAGGCATGTTTGGAGATTGATAACTGTAACCAGAAGAAAGAGGCAATTAGGATTCATTCTAAGCAAGAGACCCAAGTGGTCCCCATACCCAACTCTCTCAGCCACATAGTTTGAATGCAAATTGGGCCCTTAGTTTTGGATTTTCCTATGAATCATCCAGCTAATCCTCAGCACAATTCTTAAACCAGCTTTGCTCACATCAGTATGACTGGCAAATAGCAATTGGTGTGCTTGTTAAACATACTCACCTGGTACTTCACAGGGCTTGTTCTGCTCAGCTTGCTCAGAGTTTCTACATGCCTACTCAGGAAGAGCTGAACAAGTGCTGAGGTTTCCCTATGGTAGAGCAGCTCTCCAAGAGAACCAGGAATATGGGTGAAATGAGGGGGATATGGCCGCAGTGCTGTTGTGTTGAATAGGAACAACACATATACATCAACTTGCTTTAGTGGGCCTGCCTGTGCCCAGCATTGGTCTGGAATTTTTAAAAGAAGAAGGTCAAATACTCAGCCTTTTACTTAACAAAAAGCCTGTTTACTCAACAAAAAGCAGTAGAGACCAGCTTATGCATATGAATCTTAACATCAAATAGATGTTCCTTCTTCACCTTTCTAAAGCACTGTAGCACTTGTCCTTTGTGCTGTAATCTCAGTCTCCCAATTTACCAGTTGCCTGCATGTACTTCAAAACTCTTTTATTTCAGTGGCCAATGCTTAGCTGGAGGTAGTTCAGTCTGCTTATCACTAACACAGTAAGCCCTCTGATAATGTCATGGCTCTTGTGAGGAACAAGAGAAGATAGAAGATCCCCTCTAAAGGAAGATGAGGAGGAAAATACTGACAGTTTCATGGAATTAGTGGGGGACTAAGATGGGAGTCGATAGATTATTTGGGGAAAACAAAGTAATGTTTTTTATTTAAATGATTCTTTAATAAAAGCTTGGCAGGACAGCCTTTGGTCTCCTCCGTGTAATTTTCCTAACTTTGCCTGCATTGTTTTCACTGGGACTGCATGGGTGTTGGAGTGAAGAATGTGGCACTATGTGTATTGCAGTTTCATTACTGCTGAAACACAGCCATTTCTGGGACAGAATGCAGAGCTGGCTTGTGCCAGCAAACTCTAAAGTTAAGTGGGTATGTGGTGCCAGGGAATACAGTGCTGCCTGCATGCCAGCTAGCTATGAGCTTTTCTAGAAATTTGTCCTGAAGGGGAAAGAAGCGCCATTTGGTAAATCCTAAGAGGATGCTTTACTTTCAGAGGGGAAGCAAATTTCTCATCTTTTAAGGAGAATGGACTGAAAGGAATAAATTCTTAGCCCTACAACTCGTCTGTTCCAGCAAGAGAATGGTTACTAGATAGAATGTGCTTTGGATCATAAGAGCAATAAAGAGAAAACTTCTTCAACACAAAGAAAAATAACATGTTTTTGAGACATAAGTATGTGAGATTTTTTTCATTTTGTATCATTCAACATGATTTTCATTTGTTATTTCTCCATACTCAGAAGATTTTGTCCCACAGAGTGGGAATACCTGTCTGTCTGGATGGAACCTGGAGATGTTTCAGGGATGTGCCATCCCCTCCAGACGAAATGCAATTTCTCTGCGTCTTTGTATCTGTTTGATGAGGCTTCAGCCTGAGGTTTTTGACCTGATAATTATCAGTTCTACTCCTTCATCATCTTCCCTTCAGACACAGCTTCCATTATGCAGTTCTTCTTCTTAATGTCTCTTCATTGCATCTTCTTGCTTTATTGCAGTTTGCTAATAAAAATTGTTTAAACATTGGTTTAATCACAAGCTTGACTGAAACAATATGAAGATTTTTTTCTCAACTTTTTTTCATTTTCTGTACATTTACCTCATTGTTGAGGAAAATTCTGTCACTTTGCTCCTCTTCCTCCTCTAAACTGTCTTTAGTTAATGCTTTTTCTTATCTCTAAGTGATGCTCCATGAGTCCTCAGTTTATCTGCCAAAATCTCTTACTGAGCTGACCCTTTTCCTTATCCTTGGCCAAAATCCTATTATTTGTTCATACAATACAGTCCTCCCTTTATCTTGTGATTTGTCTCCTTCCCTACCCTGTGATAACTTTGAGGAGCAAAATTTACCTTTGTTTTTTTAAGCTGGGAAAGAACAGACAATGGTTGCTACTGCAATTTAAATTGTAAATGTCAGCATTTATTTACGGGGGTCTAATTTTTTAATCGATTTTCTTCTGTCTTTGAGAGACTACTTTTATATCAGTTATATGCAGTTACTTCAGATAAAGCAAGGAATGGCTATTTCACAAGACAGCTGTTGTGAAAGCACAGTCCTCTGAATTGCAGGGGGATTCAAGAAAATGTCCCGAGCTCTGGAGTTTAAACTCTTAAAAATAAGGATTCATTTGATAAAAGGAAAAGCCTAGTTTATTTTATCCTCTGTAAAAAAGGTCTTTCAAATTGCTTTGGACAACCAGCTCATCAGATAAAGAACAAGATTGTCACAGCAACATAAGTGCTTTAAAAGTGTAAATGAGGAATAATGTATGTACTCTAACTAGAGAAGGAATGTAATTACCTGGAGGAAAATCTGTCCAGGAGATGGGTGACTATTTCTCTCATAAAAAGCCCAAAGTCACACACACATTTTCACAGTTTCAAAGCTTCAGAAACTTTACTTCCCTGCTTTTCCAGGCGAGCACTTCTAGCAGCGTGATGCAGAAAGGAGGTTACTACCTTCTGAATCACCAGCTGCTCTCATACCTGGATAGTTGTTCAAAGTCTTCCATGAAAGGGCTGGGTGCAATGGCATTGTGATGACTGATCACAATGTGTCAGTATGAAGTTGTAAACTTAACAATTTCCTCATTCATAATTCTGCACTGTTCCCAAGAATGTCCTTCTTCACCCCACTACCAGATATATTAGAATAATGCATTGAGCAAAATAGAACAGCCTGATCAAAGATAGCACTGGGTCCATAGTGGTAGTGCTGTTAAGTACAGGGGAAGTGAGTTCTTTTTACTGTGCTTCATAACAACATGAAAACACAGAGATTTTACTTGGTAAAAATGTGTTTATAATTATAACTGAATGTCAGTAACAACATTTTAACTATTGTAGCCTTCTTTTGTTCTTTGATTCTTTTTTCCTTTTTCATTGCTACTTGTTTTTAGCATACTCATTTACATCCAGGTTCTGACTGCTGGAAATGGAGGAAAGGTTCCTGTTGATTTTAATGAGCTTTATACCAGAACCTACATTCAGCCCTTGAGGGAGGTGCAACATTTAGTAATACTTGCCTTTAAAATATATATTCACTTCTGGTTCATATCAATATTAAGACAGGAACAAATATATTTAACAATGACAGGCCTAGAAATACTCCATGTTTTTGTCCTTCTTTCCCTAGCAGCCGAATTATATCCCAATTAATACAGCAATTTACATTGACATACAGATTTGGAAGTGACTTTTCATTGCTTCTTTTTTTATTTCTGTCCAGTTCAGAATCAAGCCTTAATTAACACAATGGGCTAAAACCATTCATGGGAAAATAATTGTTTATAGTAGTAATTCATTAGTTTTGGTACTCAATTTGGTTAGAAAAACAAAATGTACAGCACAGAAAGGCTAATTTATTTCATAAATCTGCTAAATCATTTTCTTCTTAGCTTTGTCTGTATATGTGGCCTTGTTCTGCCATATCTTTCCTCTGGCCATGGAAACTTGCTGAAACTACAATCATGAGAGAGGTCTTAATGAGTATAGTTAAAGTCTATGCCAAAGAATAAACATATTCCTTGCCTTTTAAAGCTAGCCAAAAAGCAGGTTGATTTTTTCATTTTTTTCCCTTCAATATAAATGCATTGCAGGTTTTTTAGCTGATGAAAATTTCATTTACTCCTTTCTTAAAAATCCCTAAATTGCAAACCTCCGAAACAGTAATTTCATGAACCTGTTTACCACTAATGCAATGGTATCTATTCTAGTTAGAAGAAAATATTTTAGTGAAATTTTGTATCCTCTAAGTAACCAGTGTAAAAACAGGAAAACGTTGATTTTGAGTAAGTGCATATATTGAAATTGTCTCCAGATAAGATGTTACATCCAGCACTGGCATGGCTCACAGTCTGTTCTGGAAAAGTTGGGATGTTTTTTTGGGTGACAATCAATGGCATCAGACCTGTGCAGAGATGTGATGATGCCCACTCTGCCTCCTCTCATCATACTCTGCAGCTTGTTTGCTTCACCTTTGCCCAACTTTCAGGGTGGTTTATCAGTAGTAGGCCTATAACCTATTTGTCCCTTTCTGCTGTCACTTTTAGAAGGACTCAGGAGTTCAAATCCCTTCTTGTTCCTTAACTGTCCTGAAAGACTGAATACAAGATCCGTGCAATAGATTTATTTTATGAATACTTTCATTTTAGTTCTGCTGTACTATGCAGTTCTGTTGAACTTCAAATTGAAGATTTCATAATATCATTTTCACATGGAACATCTTTGTTGTTATATTGACTTTTTATCACTAAAAGCATGCATTTGAAATGAAAATGCTGTCCTTTCCCTTTCTTAGAAATTCAGAAGACCCAAGGCTTTTTTATTGCCTCTGCACTACACAGAATCTTCTGTTTCAACCTCAAGCAGCATAAAATTTGAACTCCAGACAGGATTTTAACACTCAGAGAAGGCTGGTGAAGAGGCCTGTGAATCACTACCAAAGATAGGGACAGAATGGAAGCTGTTGCCCTGGTGTTGCATTTCCTTCCGTGAAAATGATCCTCCTGTTGCCCTGGTGCTGTGTTTCACATGCTAAGGTGATACTCCACGGGCTATGCTAGTTGTGTAGCCTGTTTGTGTGCCCTGTCTGGTATTTCCAAATTCAATTCAAATTAAAGAAGAGACACAGGCCCATGATTTTAATGATGAGACATAAAATAAAAATTCTAATTTGTTTTAACAGTGTTGCCACCTGAATTATTAGTTTTCCTCCCTGCTTTTCCTAATTTTTGGTTTTTTCTACATTTTTCCTTTTCCATTCTTCCTTTAAAAAAATCATCAAATTATATGTGTTTCAGACCCCAGTGAGGCCACAATGAATTGAAGTACTGGGGTTCATGCTGTCTTTCTCTAACTCCTATAATTGTGTCTATCCTTTATTCTACAGAATCCTATTATTTTATAAAATAGCAAGTTTTCCTTTCCCCCTTCTTCTCTTTATCTTTTGTCTCCCTTTTTGCTTTAACACAGTAGTTTAAAGACTTCGACTTAGTTCTAGGGTGGAGTTGTGTGATATAATCAACTTCAAAATGGTATTTAAATTTCCTTTCATTGACTACAACACTGAAATTTATGCTCAGAGATCAGCATTTACTCTTACTGTATTTTTTTATTCTCCTTCAGTGTTATAAAGAGGGGAATGCAGTGCTTTTTTGCCTGAAAACACTCTTAGATTAGTACCTTGTTATTTAACAATTCTGGTACATAACAGTAGATTCAGAGAAAGAGCAATGCCTTGTAGATAACAGTAATTTTATAGCCAGTTCTTGTGAATAGCTTTTTATCATTTAAGTGATTTTTTTTTCTGTCTCTGACATTCAGTAATGGAGGAAAAGTCCTCAGGGGGTAATCCTTCCTTTTATAAAAGAAATTCTGAGGTGCTTCAGGCCTTCCCAAGTTAGCCCATTTCCTACTCTCCCTGCCCTGTTTCAGGCATAACATTGTATTTTAGTTCCCAGAAGTATTCAGTGCATGGTTTAGGCTGTTCATGGAGGCACATGGACTCCAGAAAGTGCGCACATCTACGCACAGTACTTAAGGTACAGAGAACACTGAGTGCCAAGTCACAGGGCCAGTGATTCTCAGAATTTTCTATACACAGGATTTTTGCCCATCTAGCTTAAGATGATTAGATGGCTCTCTCAGATGAGGATGTAGGGAGGGCAGTCAGTCATGACTCCTTGCCACATACTTGCCACCCATGATAGAAAGCTGTGTGTGTTCTTGTCCAAGTTAGACTGTGGGGTATAGTTTTTAATGCTCTATAATAAGCTACCTGTGCACAACAGAGTCATGAAGCATTTTGTCATAGAGATACCTGTCAGCTTGTTACAGCTTGTTCCAGGTTTGCTAGTGTATGTCCAAGGCAGCTTAGTCCATAATTAGGAATCCTAAAAACAGTAATAAATTTCAGCCCCATTTTCTTTCAGAGTATGTCAGTGACAAAAAGCTTGCCAGCTGAACCTATACAGAAACTACAATTTCTCTAAAAGACAATTTAAAACATATTATATATTTGGTGTCCTGTGGTTTGGTACCAGTACCACATAAAACAGGTTCCATGTAATGACACAGAATTTGTAAGATGGACAGATGAACTTTAGTTCTGTCCTCCCACATAAGCAATAGCATAATATGTAAGTGAATTACAAAATTGAAATAATATTTTTCAATACACCTCCAAAGGGAAATTGATTTGGTTATTTGCTTACCCACATACTTCATAAACATATACATGTAGGTGAAAGAGCAAATGCATAATTTTGATACATCAATTTCCTAATAACTTGTCTGCAGTCTAATGGGTTTTCAGTGACAACATAATAATATTTGGGATAATGCACTCTACCTATATACATGTAAACATTTAGTTAGAATTGCTCTGGGAATCCTATTTTTGAATTTCCACCCTTCTTTGCAATGCAATGTTTGACCTTCATGATATATTAACATAGAGGTTTTTTTTTAATTTAATATACCGATGAAATTGGGGCAGAGAACACAGATGACTGCCTCTGAGCCCTCAGGCTCCTGATTATCTCAGGATAACTGTGCCTTCCTGGAGTTGCTCAACTGCTGCATTAACAGTCTTTACTGTGAAGAAAGCAGTGTTAGATAAACATCGTTCAGAAGGATATCTCTAATTGTTTGAGCCTATGGAAATTATGTGCCCCAAGCATCAGTAGTCGATAGGTGTGGTTTTCAGATCATCAAGAAATATCTTTGGCTAGTATCAGCTCAGTGCTGTGTCATCCTCCTGTTTTAATTGACACTGAGTGAATGTATCACTTGCTCATTCTAACGTATTTAAAAATCTTGATTAAGTCACAATAGTTAAATGTCAATATATTCATGCAGCTTTATAGGCTAGGGAGTTACCTGCCGTTTTTGTGTTAGAATACCTCATGAAGAGAAAGTAAAAGAGATTTATTTATGCCCGAGTATTGGCTAGTGCCAGCAACAGCTGCCAGCAGCTGAGGGTGGCACTAGGAAGTTGCGACACTCAACAGAGGCGTCTCAGTAGGTATTGTCACTTGCCAGCTGAGCAGCTTTTCAAAGCCACCATCCCTGTTCATTATAGTGAACAAATCCGGAGAGTGAGGAACATGGATCTGAAACTGGACAATAACTCCACTGGAGCTGGGGACCATGTGTTTGCCCTCTCTGGGTGTTGTTGACAAGGAGTGTTTTGAAGATGACCTTCTTTGTCTCTTGTATCTTCAGTGTGTTTGTTCCTTTTTACACATCCACCATCTTGTCCTCCTGCATATGTCACCCCAATCTTTTCACAAATATCCTGCAATTCTTCCTGCTCAAGTGCAGAGGCTGTGCACCCTGTGTCACTGTACCTCCAGTTCACAGCTCCTGTAACTCTAGCACAGAAAATAGATATATATACCCTGTAGGAAGCTTGGTGAAATGAAAGTGTTGGGGTGCTTGGAAATTCCAACTGGAATGTCTGTCCCACATAAATGAGGCCACTATTCCAGTAAAGTGCATCTATTTCTGCTGTGTAAAACTAGGGAAATTTGGTTTCTTGGGAACTTGCCATCCTTCCAGATTAATTGCATCCAAATTAAATAGAAGGTGCTGATATTATACTGGCAATATCAAATGGTCCTGTTTCATTTGCTGAATATACATATACAACTTCTGTTATATCTTCCCATAAATGACAAGTGGTCTTGTGACAGTTCCTGAATAGGTTGGAATCTATCTGAATACAGTAAAAACTAAAATTATTCTAAGGGGGAAAGAAAAGAAAATATAGCTTGATTGCTGATTACGGTTTTCTTTTTTTGTATTGTTTTATCCTAACTTGTCCTCAAAAATACTTTATCATTAACAATTTGGATATTGATAGAATATCTTTACCATAGCTCCTTTTTCTTATTTCTCAAATTTTATTCATATATGTCTCAAACTGTGATACTCTGTGTGAAAGTACCTATCACTGCTTTGTGCATATATGTATCAAATAATATATATATATCCACTAATATTTACTATTTACTTATACAACACTTTATATACATTAATACATTAATACATAATACATTATTGTAACAACATACACTAACACATACCTATACCATATGCAATTATTATACAGGGCTGTGTAATAATAATAATTACAATTGTGTATAAATTGTACGTGATGAGAGAGATCATAAAAGGATCGTATCAACATCCTAGCTAGTGGTACTTATTTACAAGGAGAAAATTAATTAAAATAACTGAAGTGGATTAAGTGTGCCTGAAAAGTAGTGGTTTGGAATTGTCATACCTTACTTTAAGAAATTTAAGAAATGTAATGAGGTACAGACACCTCCATGTTGTTACTAATAGCTTCCCCACAAGTCATGAAGTGGGTGTAATGAACATTTATCTGCAGATAGAAGTTACTGTACTTTTTACAAAGACAACACAGAACCACAGAAAGGCGTTAACACTTCAGCTGTGACATTGTGGTTTGTGAACACTGATGGCTTCTGAAGCCTTTCCTCTTTCCAGGGCAAACACTCACACATCTGCTGTAAGAAGAGATAAATACTATGACTTCAATCCTAGCCTGCTTCCACTCCTCCGAATGGCTCATTCAGTAGCACTTGGCTTTACAGACATTTTATCCTGCGGCATTTATCGCTGAAAGGAACTGGGGGCTTGCTTTCCCTGTTCCCACAGTTCCCACACCCTGCTCCCCAGTTGCACACAAATCTGCTGCTGCAGTAGGCTGTAGTCATGTTTCAGCAGCAAGCATGGAACAGGCCATAGCTACAACAAGCAGAGAAAGAGGAGGAATAATAACAACCTTGTCTGTTCTCAAGCTGACATAGATCCATGAAGTGCTGCTGGTATTTTGGTTGCAAGATGATGATGATACATGAACTTGTTAAAATGATACAAAGTAATCCTCTATAATTACAGTGATTAAAATGGGAAGAATGCAGACCGCACACTCTTGCATCATAGATATTGTCTGTGAAGTTTTAAGGTTTGAAAAGAATTTGTTCTATCTTTAAAAAAAGTTTCTATCAGTGCAAAGTTTAGCACTATCATTAAACTGCTGTTTCACTGCTGTTTCATTCTGTGCAAGACATAGTCCTCTATTTAAACACATGAAGGGTCTGATCACATATTTAAGACCAAGCTACAACTTTCAGAGCTCAGAGGGCACAAGGAATGTATAATCAGATTTTGGGAGACTCAGTTCTACAGCTCGCAGCTGCCTTGAGTATCCCTTAACAACATATATTCCTAAGGCTTCCTCCCAGCTCAGATGGAGAGGAAAAGATATTAATTAAGGGTGCTATGCCAGTTGTACCAGACTGAGATCCAACCTAATAGTTATAGTCCACAATAGAAACGAGAGTCTTGATGGAGATCTCCAAGATACAGATGCTAATTACCCTGAAGATAATTACTGGGTGCAATGGTAGAAGATGATGAGTACTCTTTATTCACAGGAACCCGTGGGCCAAATGTAAAATGGCGCTGGCTCCTTTCCTATGGCTGGTAAAGCATGAGAATCAAAGATACTCAGCAACGCTAAGGAAAATGCCCTCTATGAAAGCTGCATATACATTAACCAGCAACTCTTTGGAGCAGAGCAGGAATGTTCACATTTATATTGATAGTCAAAATGGGTGCAAGAAATTGGCTGTTGGATTTTAATTAGTGAAAACTTTATCCCTTCTCCTGCCATCTCATAGTAATCTAATAGTTTTTCTGTGTTTCTTCAGTCCTTGTGTTCTATATTGTACTCACAAGGTTTTCTCTTGAAATCAGAGATGTCAATCTGCTGAAAGGATTCCTCTGAATGTTCATGTAAATTGGAGCCTTATTTTATTAACTGAGCTGCTGAAAACAGATCTCCTTCTCTACCATGCACATTTAAAGGGTTCTGGCAAAAAATAAAAAATCACATCCAGCATACTTTCTGCTCCCCAGGGATCACACAGCACCTCCAAAGTCTCTTTTACTGTCATTCTCCCAGTCTATTTTGCACTTCTGTTGAACAGAGCTCGTACCTAGGAGCAGTTCTTCCAGAATGCTACATGACATGTATAGGTTCTCCTGTTGTTTTGTTTGTCTTGAGCTTAGTGTTTCAGGGACATAAGCAGATTTGCCATTAAGAGTAAATGCAGTAGAAGGTGATATCAGTACAACTGCAGGAAAAATTAGAAATAAATCTACATTGTAAGAGAAATGAAGCTTTTAATTATTTAGAATTCATTGCCTGTGTTGGACAGTAGAGCTTTGTGACTTATTGTAAGATTAATTTTATTTTGAATTTTGTGTCCAATCTAAACGATTATTTCAACCACCCCTACAGGCCTTTCAGCCCCACACCCTGCACACAGCTCTGCCCTGAAGGCACAGTTTCAGGGAAAACCACAACCCTTTTATAAACTATGTATTATTGAAAGATAAGCCTACACCATGAGCAGTGTTCTTCCTAGTTTTGCTGTATGGGGGAAAATGCCAATGCTCTCAGCTTTTCAGCATCTCCTCCACTGCAGAGGGAAGTTAGACCTGAGTCCTTGTTTCCTCCCCACTTCATGCGGTAAAAAGAAATACTCCCTGTGCAAGACCTTCCTTTAATTTTTTACTAAGGTATCACAGGAAGGTCAGATGAAATCTGGCCCTATAGCATTTAATCTGACTCATTTTTTTTGTACAGCTTCTTTCATGTAAACAATACAGTAAAACACTTTGCAGAGCAGAGGAGTATTTGAGAGGCCTGCTAAAGATGTTGGCTTCATTAGATTCACATAAGGCCAAATTCTGTTCTTCAGGACACACCTTTCATTAGGAGTTAGATCATGCATCTGGGGAATGGAAATTATCTTTTAATGCAGTCATATCAAAGAGATTCCATTTGACAGTTTTCTCATTTCTTTCCACAATTAGAAATGCTAGCAAAAACCCTAGAACAACTTCATTTTTCCTTTGATTTATTCCATGTTTCAAGCTTGTTGCTTAATTTTTAAATAATTCTGTCTGACCGTAGGAGAGCCCTGTTTCTGATGGCAACTTGCAAATGGCTAATTTTCCTCTCCTGCCTTTGCTCTTCCACAGAAACCAGTTCTTCAGTTTCAAACTATTTCTTGGAAGAAGAAATGTTGCAGAACAGGAAGGAAGACATTGTTCTGGGAAGGGACCCGCATGCTCTTATTCATGGCCCAAGGTCAGTCTCTGAGTCAGCTGGGCCTTCCTTGCAAAGATGATGGAGATGGGAAGGCGCTATTGTGTTACACAAGGGATATGGGAGGCGAGGAAGGTGGAATATATCAGCAGGACAAAAAGAGATGAGGCACATTTGACATGAAAATGTCAGTAAACATGCTAACGGCACCAGGCAATGCACCATCAGACATGCTACAACAGCAATTCTCTTGTTGGAAGACATAAAAGAATGGAAAGCAGAAAGTGTCTAGACTCACATGCCCACCATGAAGAACATCTTCCACTGAAGACATCTTCCACTGGAGACAAAATACTGAATAGGATGTATCATTAGTTTGATTTAGTGGGACATATCTGGTGTTTTTAATTAGGACCAGATATTTGAAATAATTATTGTTTTTCAGTGAAATTTTCATAGCACTTGGATTGTAATAACTCTCAGGAATCAAATTAAATAACTGAAAGTTGTGTTTGTCCTAGTTTTTATTGCCATAGGATGTGTTTCTATCTTGTACGTGTCTTTTACTCTTCATTTACAGCATGTCATGTAACAACTATAGAAGCCTCAGTCTGTATTTCAGGGGTGGAGTAGTGGTGCATCTAAAAGCCACAGCTTGATGGAGAAGAAGGGAGAGTGAGAGAGCAGGAGACAGATAATGTACCAGATGTGGGCTCTTTCTTGTAAAATCCAAAATTTCTATTCCAATTAAAAGAAAATCTATGTTTTATTCCAGGTGGAGGGGGATCTAGTCTGACACACTGAGTTTTTTCAGACTCGTATTCTGTTATCAATTTGATTTACCTCACTTAATCCCTTTGGAAACTGTATCTGACCTAATTTTTTCTGCAGTGACTCTTACGGCAAGAACAAATAATAAGGGTGACCCTGTGCATTCCTGCCATATCTCTTTCTCTGTAATGTGGATCACTCTAGTTTCAATTTACATTTGTCTATGAAGAGACAAAGATCAGTTCAGAGCAGCTGATACATTCTTGCAAATTCACATTTGGCAGCGCTCTAAGTGGGTAAATATTGCCAACATGTATTGATTGCTTCTTCTGCTTCAGCCAACAGACCCGAAGTTATCTGCCAAATATATATTTTTTTGTAAATGACACCTCATATTGCCTGATGTTGCATGAGTTGTACCAATTTACTGTGAACCTCACCTGCTCTGAGAATGTTGGCTCTGTAGTGAATTCTTCTTTTTTTTGACAACAGATTTTGTGATTTCCTCTTTAATACAAATTTAGCAGAGAAACAATCTGCTAGTAGTGAGACTTCCAACTATGGCCATTTGCCACATTTTAGGAAGCTGTCTGTCTTTGAATTTGCTATGACACTGCAAGGTGGAACATTATAAATTACTTTTATCTCTCTTGGGCCTCTGTTACTTTTCCTGTGTGAGTGTGTGCACTTGTGTGTGGGTGTCTGTGCGTGTACTTGTGTGTGTGTGTGTAACTGATAAGACGCCCCAAAGTCTGTTCTGTAAATTGCCTTCTGTGTTGCTCCTGCTGCAGCCAGCAGCCAAGCTGCCCTCACTGCTTGTGGTGGGTGATGGAGAATGCTTAGAATGCAACAAGTGTTTGCTGGCTCAGCTGCTTTTTTATCCACGGCAAAAGCAGGCAGGCAGTGCAGAGGAAAGTGTGCTGTGCTCCAAGGAGCAATATTCTAGGCTGCTGGTGGTGTTGAGGGAGTGTCTCTCTTGGATTCAATGACAGACGGAAAAAAAAATGTTTTCCCAAAGAAGTTCCTTCTCTTTGCCAGAAACAGGTCTGCTTAATGAAAGAACTGTGGAGCTGGATGCTGTTGCATCACCAGATATGGAAGCTGAGATAAGGAATTAATTTTTATGCAGTTATACTGTACTTATAAGGACCATAAAATAATTACTCCTTCTACTATAATGAGATCTAATAGGTCCAATATCAATATCCTAGGTATTACAGAGTCATGGCAAAGACATAACCTCTTTTAAGAAAAACACAGGCTGTTTTGTTTCAAGAAGATGTGGAAATACATAATTGCTGCTTTTGAAGTGACATTAGTGGTTATTGTGAAGATCTATATGAATAAACAGTCAATAATGCAATGTGAATGCCTCCCTTTAACAGCAACCATTGCATGAAGTAGTTTATTTCAGAATGCTTTGCCAGACTGGAAGGTATACAGTGACTTATAAATGCTTTCACTGCTGTTTTTTTTTCTGCCATGATCATTAATCTACCAAAAGTCTCATTTAGATTACTGTTATGAGAAGAATTATGCCTCTTGTATTGCAATAGCTGCAGCTTGATGGGGAACTTCAGACTGTTCCTTCTCTCAGCAAACTCTTCCTCAGTGCCTGTGTTCAGTGACTTAGTAGCTCCTGGTCCAGAGACTATTACTTCCATTAGTTAGGGGTACTGAGAATTGCCCATCTGGAACATCATCTGGAAAAGGCTTGAACAACACCCCTTCACCTCACCCTCACAGTTTTTCTGTTTCCCAATCCCAAAATATGGGCTTAAATTAGCAGCAGTTTAATTCTATAGTGAGATTCCTATTGATTGCATTAGTCTCTCAAACAGAAGAAATATCATCTTCAAAATTTAAAATATTTGTGGTGCTAAATTCCTGGGTTCAATTTTTTATTTTATTTTTAAATGAAAGGAAACTGGGGCGGAAAGGAACAGTAGCATGAGGGACAGAAGTTCAAGGCTTCAGTAGAATGGTGCTCCCTTCATTTTTATGCAGTGGGATATGGAGGTCCTCATGTGAAGTCCTTGTGATAGGATGGATAGTGCAAGCTGCTGTTTTGAAAAGGCTTACATGTCTGCAGTTGGAGGGCTAATGGTAAGGAATATTACCTGCTCTTGGGTCTCAATTATGCAATTTTTTCTCTGGTCTTCTGTGAAGCAAGAAAATTGAAGCAGAAATAAAATTTATTAGCTGCTTTATGAATGTAGTAAATGCTGATGTCTTATTGCAAATGAGGCATTTGCTAAATAGAAATGCTTTTAAAAGAGTATAATCCTTCACTGTCCCTCCAGGACAAACAACTGGAGAGCAGTGATTGCAGAAATCATTTAGGTCATGCAAATCAAACTCCAGCAGCAGTGTTTCATGCAGTGAGAAGGGAAAGCTAGACTGTTTTATTAAGAACCCTCATAATGATAAACATTATTAAAATAACTTGGGATAAACTATCAAGTGGGGGTCGAAAAGGACTAAAAAGGGCAAGCTGATCATGGCATTGTGTTTTTAAGTGGACTAATTCCAAAGAAGTATGTTTATCATAGTCACACATAAAGGGCTGAACAACAATCGCACCAAAAAGAGGCAAAAATCATATGCCTTACAAGGTCTGAGGGTAGTTTAGTAGCTTTTTATAGGCAAAGCTGATTTTACATCAAGAGGCATAGGGGGCTAAAATTCTCACGTAATATTTTCACAAAAGTTGACAATCAAAACTTTCTTCTGGACTTAAATTTAAATGTCACTTGGAGGAATATCAAGTTACTCAATATTGTACAGTGTAAGCAGGATGTAACGAAAGGGACTGCAGTTAATGCTGCTGTAGCAAGCTGTATTGTACAGGGGCCAGCTCTGTCATTTGGACATCTTGGAGATGAATTTCCTTTACAGTGGTTTGGCCTGCCAGTGCAGCTGAATGAAGACAGTAATTGTTTTCTTTAATGGGGCTAAGTAATCTGGGGCAGTTTTTATGTGTCGTAGTACCTGGAGGAAATGTATCATCAACCAAACACACTGTTTGGTTACAACAGGCTGTGCATAGACCCTTTGCAACTTGGAGAGCACTGAATACTCAGAGCTGGGAAGTACCTCTTTATAGGCTAATGGTTATAAACCAGATTGAACAGCAAGCTGTCTCTTGGCAAGCACAGAGGAGCATGTCTGTTTCTCCTCCTGCCTCCTTTCCAGCCACTCCTTATTTCACTTCTCAGAATTATTTCTATTTCCATCTTTCAGAGGTTTTGCTCCTGTGGGCCCAAGGGTGGTTCTGGTGTGTGTGACTCCCTGAAGTCAGTGGCACCAGCCTGAAATCACACGTGCGCACAACTGCTGAAGCACAGCTTCAGACTTGCCAGCTCCAAACTAGGTTCTGAGGAATGCAAATTTTTGACCAGTTACCAAAGCAGGAAGCTTTAAGGATACATCGGCTGCTTTCCAGCCTTCCCCACTGAAGACGTGTGGATGTAAGGGAGAAGAAAAGTTTAGGAGGACAATGGTGACTGCTGGCATGAAGGGGAAGGTATAGGCAAGGCTTTATCCTTGGTCTGGCCATGGAGTTGCAGCAGCGAAATTGAGAGGCCAATTAGATCTCTACCCCACAGGATGATGGGGAGTACAACAGCTAATTATGAGGTGTTACTGTGACAGCCCATGAGGCAGCAGCACACTGAAAACAAAGTACGGAAATGTAAAGCTGAAACCAGGGGAGGGAAAAAAGGGAAGACAAAAAACATGACAGAAAGGAGAAAACAAGTGCAATAGAAACAAGAGTAAATGAAAATGTCAAAATAAATTTTAAAAGGATAGGGACAAAAAGAAGTAGGTAGTGAGGGAGGCACCAAGAGAGATACATGATCAGAAGAGAAGCGTCTGATAACTTGGTTAGCAATCAAGTGCCAGGATGTGGTATCTTCACACTGAAGTCTCAGACATGTTTTTTAATCTGATTTTAACCATCTCAAAGTTCAATGTTAATCCTGAGGAGTTTCCTAGGCTCTGTCAAGTAGTTTGCAGAGAGACACAAGTACCAGGGGAGGTTCAGTTGTTCTGCAGACAGTGCGGACATGGTGGCTCCACAGATGTTTTCTTTTCTGTCAGCTATGGCTTTAATTAAATTGCAGCTCTTTTGTCTTCCTGCCTTCTCCCTCCTCTGCCCTGCTGTATGACTGGTGCTGCTGAAGCTGTTGTTGAGGGACACAGTGAATTATGTTGGGAAATCAAGAGAACTCTTTTTAGTTCATGTTGGTTGTTCAGTCTGGTGGTCACAGAGCAGCCACATGGAGTTTCGCTGACCTGCTGGGAAAGTCTTGTGGGACCACGAATGAGTGCCTGAAAGAAATGGTGAGACCTGGTTAAGGTGTCACTGCCAGTGGAAAAGCTGGCCACTTGCTGCCAATGGTGACTTGCTCCCTGCAGATGTGTCAATAGGCAGAGCTCTAATGGCAAGTCTGGCCTGGCAGCCTCACTTCTCCGTGGCCTTACTCTTCAGCTGGCACTTTAGGTCAATTACTCATTGCAATAATGGTATATCTGGACTACTATGTGTTTGGCAGCAAAGTTAGCCTTGTGACAGAGGGGGCCAGGAGAGTGTGAGGGACCAGGCATTACTCACCAGGGAGGTGTTGCACACCGTGTGATTGCTGTGTGGCTCTGATCAAAATCATCACATGGTGCTTCATATTGCACTAGCGTTCACTTCTGTTAGTCTTCCATATTCCTCCCTGCTCATTTTGCTACTGGGCTAATCACTTTGGCAGCACCAGTATGAATACCACCAGTGTCAGCTACGTTTCATATTTAAATACTACTCATAAATACAAATTTGCAGTAACTAATTACAGAAAGGAAACTCTGATGCAGCAGCTGTCAGACAGCAGTGAAAATTAATGGAAACTAGTTCAGTAAAATAGCCTTCATTTGAAATAGGTAAAATGCTCTGTTGATTTAAGTATCTGGCTGTGCTGGAGTGAGTAATCTACGCTGGGCACAGACCTTCAGCAGTCACTGGACCACTAATGAGAAACAATTCTCTTCTTATAAAATCATTATCGGTCAATAAAATGAGCTCAAACCACAAAATAGGAGCAAAGTTGAGGGATCTAAGAATTCATAGTTTAGCCCCATCACTGAAAATGTCAGAAAGTTAAAAGAAGCTGTATGTAAGTCTCCACACAGTGGAACTCAACGCACAAAACCAATCCCTGAGTGCCATGGCAACTCTTATGGGCTCTTCTGAAACAAACTGCTGCTTCTAAGGTGAAAGAATGAGGCCTTAATCTTTGCTCCCAGTTCTCCATATCCACCTTCATCCGTCAGTATGGCTCATGCAGCTGCTAATTATCTAGCAAAAGGCAGACAGAGAACACAGAGGTCAATGCTTGGCTTGAGGGAAAAACAGAAGAGCAATGTGGTACCTAAATTATGGTTTAAAGGCATACAGGAAGAGAAAACTGAGCTAGCATTATGCCTGCATGTGGGCACAGTTCCCCCCTGAAGGGCCTCCACTGCCTCTAGACCTGACCTGGGCTTGTGCAGAGCTGTCTCATGAATTATCAAGAGCAGGATGAATAATGATAATTAGTGATGGCCAATTGACACCTGACTCTTGTTGAGGCTTACAGTGAAAGTAACTGGTGATTTTTCTCAACAAACATTATATTAGAGGAAGAGTTCATTTCATTACAAACCTCCTTTGGTTAGGATCTGCTTCTCAGGACTTGACTGATGTTTATTCAGCACCTTCTTTCCCTTCAATTTTTTCAAAGGAAAGAGGTCACTTTTAGGCAGCTTCAACAGCTGCATGCTGGAACTGGTCTGGTCCCAACTTCTCAGATGGCCCTTGGTCTGCCTGGTTCTGCCTCCTGCAGATGCGGCTTTCTGCTCACCTGGAGTATGATCAGGCAGGCCACTGTGCTATTTGCAGCCACAGAAGGCATTACTGCACCAGCTGATGATGCCATCAGCTTCAAGGTTACCTTTGTGACCATCATGAGAGGAGCAGGTATCAGAGCAATTCAGGCTCTAAACCAGACTCCCAAAAAGGGAATCCTTGCAAATTCTGGAGCATGTCAGCAGAAAATATTGGAAATGTTTTCAAAAAGTACAAAATCCATATAAAGTACTAGTAAAAAGAGAGAAAATCTATGAATCATAGAAGATAGATGGATAGATAGATAGATAGATAGATAGATCTGAGATACAGCAATTGAATTACTTAGGACAATAGTACTTAACTCTGCTGCACAACTCTTTTATTTGTAGATTTTAAAATGCTTTATAGAAATGAGGAAAATGTACTTTTGTTTTGCATATTACAGATGTCAAGGGGATTGAATCACAAAGAAGCTTAATGGAGAAACACTGGGTCTTTGTCTGTCTGGGCCTAGCCTGGACCTTTTTGTATGCCAAAAATTATCTTAATCTGTAGGTTTTGTTGGAACCTGATGCATATCAGAGACTACTGTAAGAAAACTTTGCGTCTGTGGTACATTGCCAAGGCTATAGTTTCAGATGTAACATATTTAGGATGCCTCACAAGTGGGCTAAACTTGTAATAGATACTTTCAAACTCTGTAACTAGAAAACTAAAAAACTAAAGAAATCTCTCAGGTGGTTATCAAATTTGTCTTAGGAAACCCTTGTTCTGCTGTGTAACCTAAACCAAGAGATGGTCTTGCAACATAATTACATTTTATCTTAAATTAAATTGTCTCATAATTCATATAGCTGTATTGTCCAAGTTTTACTCAGAATCATCTATCTGCATTAGAAAGCCAAAATGCTAATTTTTACATGATTTTGCCTCTTGTTGTTAAATAATTCTGTTATCAATATAGTAAATCAATCTGGTCTAAGTAGACATATTTTATTTCATTGCATCTGACTTCTCTATTATCAATGAATGAAAACTAAAGGAGGAAGCATAGCTCTGGGCCTTTTCTGTTCCTCTTTAAGTATTCCAGTTTGTAGATCTCAAGAGTCATTTGGATTTACTGTTTGAATATCCATGGTAATACACTGATCACTTGTAGTGACTGCAGTCCTTGTCAGAAAGGTTCTGCAGAGGAGCCTTTGCTTGCATCCACCCACCAAGCTAACCCTTAGTTACTACTTGCTATGCTGAGTCCCAGTGACCTTCAGGAAGTTTACAAGAAGCAGATGTTGTGATGCAATGCAGTAGATGAGCTCTCACGGAAAACTCGAGAAATCCAAAGCCAAATTTCTTACATGTCTTTGCAAACAAGCCGCAGCAAGACACATAAAGTAGCAAGGTATCCTAATCAAACCTACATATCCCAATACTAAGAAATAATAACAGTTTGGCTGTTGGAATGACGACATTGAAGATTGAACAGAAAATTCATATTCAAAATACAATTAAATGCTCTGTACTGAACTGATGATGATAAAGGCCATACATAACATAATTATCTGATGTAGTACAGTATCAATTTTGATGATACCTATATAGCTTTAAAAAAGAAAAAAGATCGGTGTAGTATAAGAAACCTCTTCAAGAAATGCAGCATAGACTCATTTGTTTCTGCAGAGGGTTGAAATACCTCCTCAGGGAACAGCAATTCTTAGGCAGAAGTGCCAGTGTGAAATGCTCAGTGCAACTGGAGCCAGGACGAAAAATCAGGCCTTTCTTTCTGGATATATCTGAAGTAATCTGTGAACAGTTCAGGAATCTATATGTCTTTCCAGAAAGAGATTAATGGTTGCCTGTTTTCCAATCATTTGTTTGCAACAGCCAGGCTGTGTGGAACAACTCTTATATGTTACATCCTGAAAAGTTTGCTATTTGCAAAACATTTTACCATTTTCCACTTCAGAAGCATCTAAATTTAGTAATGGTGCATAGCTCAGTCTCCCCAGGGATCTGCAGTTCAAAAGTCCATCTCTGTTTTGAATGTAAGTTTAGAGCAAACAACACAGCATGTTGTAGCGGCTGAAGAACAACCTGTGTCTGTTCCTCAATGCAAAATCTTTAACCACTCATCCTGAGGGTGCAGGAACCCAGGTGGGATACTTGGGGGTGTAACAATTGAAGGCATTTTCTCTTCTTTGCAGACACAGAGGATGTTCTGTTTTTTCTCTGGACAGCTGTGGCCCTATGCCTGCTTGCAGCCCCCACCTCTCGTTGTCTTGCCGAGAAGCAGTCAGTCATCAGAACAACAGCCCTATGGTCTAGTTGCCCACTGTTCCCCTGCAAAACCCTGCCTGCTGGGCTGGTAATGTATGGAGTCATTCTGTCCCCTCTCCTGCTTATACCCGTGCTGTTCACTGTCCCTCTGCTTCTGAAGCCTTCATGTCCTTGGAAGGAAACAGAAAGCAGACCTCACCCTCCTTGAACTGCAAAAGCAGAATATATTAACCACTGCAGCAAGCAGCAATACACTGGAGAATGGACTTCTGTAAAGGGGAATATACTTGTATGTATTAGTTCAAAGTCGAAAGTATGAGTCTTTGACCCTTTCATTTATTATTATATTTCTTGACACAGATCTTCAGAGAAATGACTTTGGAATTTATAAAGGATTTTGGATTGCTTCCACCCACATTCTGTTCCTAGTTATGACCCATGCTGGGTCATATCACATTGAATGTCTGCCTAATTTCTCTTTCTGCTCCTTCCAGCTCCTTTTCCTCTTCCAGGTTACTGTACAGATTCCATGGGAAAATTTTCCCTGATCTTCCCTTCTTCCTGTCTGCCTTTGACCCAACACAATCTCATCCACCTACACAAAATCAGGTGACATCCCTGTGGGTATCTTGGACTTCCATCTCTTTGCCAGAAATTTCTGTCCAAATCTCAGCACCTCATTCTGCAGCAATTCCCAACAATGTCAGGTAAAACTGGGGATGCCAGCAGAGTGCAGTTGCCAGCCAGGCTGTCCAAAGCCAGCCAAGTGCTTTAGTGCTTCCACTGTTTCAGTCTGTATTAACTTAGTACAGAATTCTAAATGCTTTAGAAAACTTTTTTTTGTTCTTTCAGTCTTCTCAGCAGCATTAGTAACAGCAATAGAACAATTTCCCTAGGAAAAAATTTAAAGTTTGAACTCTGGATTTAAACAAGGAGCAGTTTTATTAAGTAGAAAAGAGAAGGCTTTTGTTTGAACACAACAATCAGGCCTAAAGAAAACACAGATATATTCATGACTAAAATTTTCAGCTTCATTTTCTGTCAATAAACTAGTGGTAAAAGAATTTTTCTTGCTGAGCTTAAAGCTTGTGCTGTATTCTTTTAGATATGCTCCATTACCTAACCGCACTAAGGATTTGTTTTTCTCAGTATACAATAGACTTCATGCTTCTATTGTGAATTCCTTTGAACATTATGAGGAATGGCACAGGGAACTGTCTCCTTTGGAAAGAAAGAATGGTAGAAAACAGGAAATCCTGATTATGAAACTCCATGGGAGTGAATCTGTCTAGCGATACTGCAGCATAAATTCAGCTCCATACTTATCAAAAAGCAATATATCAGCACAGTCCCACTATGCAGCCAAGTTTAGATTACTTTTTGATAACTTTTCTAATTTGATAAATTTTCTAATTCAACTGTGCATGATGAAAAGCTTGCACCTGAAAGCAGATTCAAGTACTTTCCCTGTTAAAAGTTATACTACTGTTAGATTTAGTTATGGTGCTTTTTTTGTTTCTGTAAATGCAGAGGTACATTTATCTGACCTGCTGAAGGGGAATCATATCTGTCTCCACCTCAAGATCAAAGATCAACCTTCATTTCTCTGTTCTTGAAATACTTCCTGAAATATCTTCATATATTGAAGTCAAGAACCTTAAATAACAATGTAGAGGAGAAAAGGCTGAGGATGTGACCTCCCCTCACCACAAAATGCTGTAGATGAGTAAAATGATGTGGGTTCCAGAGTAACTAGACAACTTAATGAAAGTTGAATCCATTGGGGGCTATTAAATGCAAAATCACCATGTCTGGGTCAAGAGTCCTCTGAACCACAAATTACTGTGTGCTCGGTAGATATTCTGAGACCAACATGATGCACGTGCTCTGTTCCTAATTCTTTTCTAGGCATTTACTGCTGCTAGAGCCTGGACTGTGCTGATGTTGTTTGAATTGGTGTCCCTGTCTCTATGTTTTGAAGTAGATCTGTGGATTATTTCACATTTCTTCACAGGAAAGGTGGGAAGAAGAGGGGAATCAAATGATAATGCAGAAAGGAAGGTGAATAGAGGTCACAAAATTGTAAGAGAAGTTGTAAATATTGTCATATTTTTCAATTCTCCTTCTATAACATAGTTATGATGTGGGGAGAGCCTAAGCCACTTTTGGATACATGGTGTGTAGCCTGATCAATGTTAGAAGAGCAAGAGCTTGTTGCAAGTTCTGCTCCTCTCCCAGTCCAAACACTCTCTGTCAGAGTCAAAAGAAAACAATGTGGTCAATCTCTCTTGCTCTCTCTCTTCACATTCTCTACTGCTGCTAAACGGGTGATTTTTAAAGCCCCATGTAATTCCAGTCAGCCATGCTTTAGTTAATTTAGGAATACAGTACCTGTCCCCTGCTTTCCAGCTTTGAAATAACTTTCTTTACTTGATAATTTTTGTGGTATCCTTGTGTGATCATGAAAGCTGAATATTTTGGTCCTCCTGTTGTTTCCATTCTTTGTCTTCTAAACCATAATTTTTTCAATTCTATTTCATGAGTTATGAGTTCCTAACCCTGCAGTTCCCTCAATTGGCGAAAGTAAGGACAGAAACTCTAGCCTTGTTTTCACAGAGTAGTGTGGACTAAGACCTAAAGTTTGGGAAGCAGTTGAGTTAGTTGGCAGCTATTGACTGCTTGCTGTCATGCAGGATAAATCATATTATGATTACAGAGGCAGTTTGGATCTGATAAGGCTCAGTAGTTTGGTTAGTGTTAGTAGTAGTTTGGTCAGTATAATATCTTTACTTGTCACTGAAGAAGCTCAGCCAACTTTGTACATTCTGTACACTGAATTACTTCATCCCACCAGAATGAAGCTTGCTCTGAACAGAGGCAACTTGGGTGTCCAATCACCCCATGGCCCAATGTGGCTTTGCACAAAGCCAGCTTCAGTTTAGCAAATCTGGCACTAAGTTTGAGGTACTAAGTCCAGCTGGAGCAGAGCTAACTCCTGCAGAGCCCTGAGTACTCCACCGTGCTTCTCAGCCAGCTCTGAGCATCCCTGCAATGAGGAACATGGACAAAAGGCCCCAACTGTGTGGTCCTGAAGGAATCAACATGCTCCAGAAGAGCATATTAGCGCTAATGTGGCACCGGCCATCCTGGCTGACTTCACAGCAAACCATTCAAATGCCTTGGCACCAAGTCGCTCTGTACCATATTGCCTGCAATTTTCATTAGCTGGGTTATTTCAGGCTTTTATTCCTGTTCTTCTCTCCCACAGCTCTGGATACTGGCAAGTTGGCCACAGCATGAAAGCAATGATTTTGCCATAACTGTATGTATTATCAGACCCTGTAACTTTTATGGCTATTTAATGCAGTCTTTCAATTTTTGTCCACCCTTTTTGGCTAGGCAGACTGCATTTTGGGATCCTAGCCATGGAGCACAATGAAATTACTGGTTAAGTTGTCCCTGTAATAAGCTCTACTTACAGGTCCTGTCTGTGGAATATGTGGAAGGGATGGGCTCGAGAGCTGGAAATAGGACTTCACTGCATACAGGGAGCCACAATAACAAGCACAACGTTGCTGCTTAGACAGTTAAACTCTGTAGCATTCACACAAAATGGAAAACAGAAGTCAACAGTTTTGATAAAGACGGTTCCCACCAAAACATGCAATGAATTATCTGAGGGGATTTTTTCCTAAAAGGAATATCAAGGGTAAACATGTGTTTTTAGATAAAAGATGTAATTGTAAAGTAATACATTAAAAGTAAAGTCAGTGAAATGAGTAAAGATTACTTTAAAAATTTGTCTTCCTTTATCCACACTCAATCAGATTTGCAAAGTGTCCAGCACTGTGTTCTTCCTTTTAGATGGTACAGTACCTTGGCAGCATTTCCTGAAGGCTTTTTGTGATCTCCTACCATAATTGCTTTGAAACCTACAGCAATCTCTGTAGAGTCTTCTTAAAAGAATATAACAAAAGTTAGTAATGCAAGCATTTTTTTTCATAGATTTAAAGATGGAAGGATTACTTTTTCTGATGTTTATGAGAGTAAGGTATCTGCTTTTTAGATCTACCATGATTTTCCTCTTTTATGTTTTTTTAAATTCTTCCTTAAAAACATAATAGGTACACCAAATTGCACAACTATATCAATATTTCAAATGCTACCAAATCTTGCACATGCAAAAAAGGAAACTTAACAATCTTTGCTAATCTCTAATGCAAGATGCATCCATTATTTATGAAGGCAGCAGACAAAGGGGAACTGCTCTTGAATGGAATCTGAAAGAGAAGCCCACAGCACAAGATTCCCTGTTATAAAGCTACTGACCAATCTCTCTGGACATTGACTCTGAAAGTTAGTCTCCAGAAAATTTTATACTAATCATGTGTGAACTGGACTGATATTTGTAAAAAAATGGAAAGAATGAAGATAGTATCCGGCTATCTAAGCATCATTTTGTACCAACACTGACTGAGTTACAGCACTCAGCACTTTTTCCCTCTCATCTCAGATTTTCTGCTTTTTTTTTTTGGTATGTGTGTGAGGAAGGCAGATGACCCTTAGTGATGGGACACTACAGCGGAGTGTCATGGCAGTTAGGGGAATGTCTGGATCCAACAGCACCTATAATTTTTCTTTCCTCTGGGTGGGTATTCCCTTGGAACTGGTATATCTGGTGCTAGCCTTAATGCCTATTAATGCTTACAAATGGCACAATGAGGCCAAATTGCAATTTCCTGAGAGCTGAGCTGAATAGATCTTTGAATACTATTTGTTTCTGCCATGGCTGGTGAATATTTTCCATATTGATATTCCATGTTGAGTTGGAGAGGAAGGGTTTGACAAGGGTGGGATCTTTTTCTCATCCATACAGAATCCATTTTGGAGTATTCCACTTCAGAAAAGGCAGAATTAATAGCAGATTTTCATGAGATGAGCAACAAGAATGATTAATGCACAAGAGGGCACGGATTCTGAGGAAAGGCAGGTTATTTTCTGTGGAGAAATGAAGAGGGAGGAGTGTCATGGTATCAGCCTTCAAATGTGGTTTTTTTCAGACACATTGAGGCCTGCCAGGGAGAGGACAGGAAATTGTCTGACCTCTATGTACATGTTGGATAAGACCAGAAAAAATGTGCTGAGGGGGATAGTGCACATGCATCACACAATTTGGACATTAGTGAAGGTTTCTAATTGTGAGGATAATGAAGCATTACAGTATATGTCCTAGGAAGCAGATCTCTAATAGGAAGCTGGAGAGGCATCTGTGGGAAGTGACATAGGTATGGTCAATCCTGCTGTGGTAACAGGATGGATTAGAGGACCTCCCAAGCTCCTTCCTGCCTGCTGTTTGTGAGCCAATTACTATATATAAACATTTCCAGGATATTTCAGATGGAAGCCTATCTTAAAAACCTTTGGGGCATAACTGAAACTGCTCTTCTTAGCTCTTTTTTGTACTGAATTTTCTTCCATAGCCCACACAAGAGGTACAAAACACCTGCAAAGCCCTGAAACACCTGAGTGGGGGCCCAATGTGAGGACAGCAAGAAGTATGGTGCCACACTACTGAAAATTGTGGAAACCTTCAAAACTTTTTGAGAGGAGACTGGTGACAGCCAACTCAAGAGCTCAGTTATGGATCTGAATTAGTTCTTAATTTCCTTCTTGCTGTATTACGTTCAGTAAAAATACAAAAAAGTAAAAAATACCAGGAATAAAAACACAAATGTAATAGAAAATGTTTTCATCTCCCTAAGGTTTCAAAATGTTCAAACTTTTTAAGAACTGGGGAATAGTTCTCCTCAGGGAAACAGTTTTCACCATTTCCCCCTTGTCTCATTTACTAAAAAAATTCAGTGCTTTGAACTTAAAAGGAATCACAAAGAAATGATGAGTTTATGAACATGACAAGGAGAACGGTGTCCGATGTACTTTTTCCCTTAGAAGTATGTTCCTATTTTCTCTTTGTGAATTTAGACATGCTAAATTCTCCATTCTTTGTTTTAACCATATAGTAAAAACACTGCCTTTAGAGCTTATATCAACATTAAGTATAAGCCTGATCCTTGTGCTCTGAGTAGAATAATTCTCTATGTCAGAGCCTTACAAGGAGTTTAACTTCAGGGCAATAAGTTCTTAAAGGAAAACTACAAAACACAGAGTGCTTTTGTGCCATGTAGTGAGCTAAAGAGGAAAGGTGGGATGTACACTCTTTTCAGGGGGGCACTTCAGAAGCCATAGGATAATTCTCTAAGTTTTTTTTCCTCCTTTCCTCACCTTCCGCTCTTTTCTCCTCCTTTGTCACTATGCTTTCTCCCCATTTTGTGACCTCCCACAGCTGCCCTGTTCAAGTGCTGCATGGTTGGACTGGGGTTCGCCTTCAAACAATTCTTGGAAGTGAGTTTCAAATGGCCTTGAGCATTTTGGTTTGAAATTAAAAATCTCTTTTGAAAAAACATGAGCATACTAGCTTTATTGCTAAACCAACTAATGTTTTCAAATACACTGGACTTCCCTTCAGTGTTATTTTTGTTGTTGTTTCTAATTTGCATATCTTTGTCCTTACCCTTAGATTAAAAGACCAAAAGTGGCACAAAGACTTGGAATCATAAAACAACTGAACATGTTGGCTTGTATCTTCCTTCTTTTTTTTCCTTTTTTTTTTCACCTTAGGTTGATAGCACTATATCGACTTAGTGTCTTACTTATTATTGCGTGAAAAATTCAAATTAAGAAAATCAGACAGTTGTAAATTGCTGGCATATGTAGTAGTAAATTAAAGAGCAGTCATCATCATAAATAAAAGCCTGAAATGAATTTGAGTTCTGAGGATGCACTGAGAAACTGAAGAAAGACATCAAAGCCAGCAGGAAAAAAAAAATTAACAACTTAGCGAGGAAAACTGGCTTTTAAGAAAAGCCATTGGATTCAGCAAAGTGGTGCATGGCCCAGAGAGGATAAAAATAATGAAGAAGAACAGCAGGGACTGCAATAAAAATGGTTGGAAATAAATACACCCTGGAAAGTAGTTTGTACAGTCTTTGCCAACAAAACTCATAGCAATTAAGCAATTATAAATGCTCAGGAATTGTCTGAAGATGAGATGATTTCCTATTTAATATAGTTATAATGTTGCTTACATGTCAGGGAGCAGCTGGCCTTTTAAGCCAGTCAGATCACAAGATTCATGAATTAGCTTCAGAGGAAATCACAACGAATTCCCCAGTAGTTTTTAGGAGTTGTATGACAGCCTAGAGAGTCAGAATAAAAAGAGTGTAAGGCATTAGTAAAATTATGTCAGGGATTTATCTTGTAACCCTTCCTTGTGTTTTTAGTCCCATTGCCATTATGGGTTGCACATATTAATTGTGTGTTTGAGGGACTCTCATACATTCTATGTTAAAGCAAAACCCGTTTCCCAGGCTGTACATAATTTTGTAGTCTACTCTTCCATGTGGATTTGGGCTCCTCTTCAATTCTGAGAACTGTTATTGTCACCCTGATGGTGAGGAATTAGGTGGGGGTGACCTCCAAAATACATGTATCACCAGCAGCACCTGTAACACCCTTGCACAAGTTTGTGAGCCTAATTCTGATCCCACTTAGCCTAGTTTTATGCCAGGGAACTTCAACAGAGTGACTCTTAGTTTGCTGCCGTATAAGGGAGATCAGACCCAACATGACTCAGCCCATCACTTGCCAGTCTATTCTAAGCAAGACTATAATAAGAATTTCCACAAAGGAAGCTTAGTTTGCTAATATGCAAAGCAGAAAAAATGAGTAGCAAAAGAGTGCCTTTATAGACATATGTTCCACATTTTTTTGGCTTTTGAACTGGATATGTCTACACAGACTATAAATATTTGCTCAAGGCAGATATGGCATACTTATGAGCTACCTGTGTTAATTTTAATGTACTTCATGCACTGTTAAAGATATGACAGAACAGCTGGAAACTGGAGTACAAGTATCCTGGGCACATATAGTAGTTGCTTGTCCATGCCACCACTTTTTGCTTCACTTAACTATGTTAACACTAGTCTGGATGTTGTAAAATCACTTTGCCTGAAGAGACATGTAGCGCACAGAAACCCTCCTGAAGATAATGTTTTGGTAAGGTGGGTGTAATTGTCTCGTTCTTGGAGTCACTGAAATCCAGTTGTTTCCTAATGGACCCTATCTCAGGACAAAGAATGAGTTTGTGCTTGAGAAAAGCACTCCCTGTGCACGGCTAACCTCACATCATGCCTCTGAGAAGCAGTACTTTGTTACCTCAGATTTTACAGCAAAGGCAAAAGTGTTTGTAATATCTTATAAATGGAAAACGTTATTAACTCCATAGGAAAGACAGCTTACAAAACAACTTCCACAGTGGCTGCAGCTACGGGGCTATACCCAGCAAATGCCTTAGGCGTGCAGCTTTACCCACATGGGGCTGGTTTGCTCAGGTGACTGATATTGCAAGAGTTCCACAGCAGTAGCCCTGTCACCTCTACAAGGTGACAGATGAGTATTTGCCTCGAATGCTGCTTTTAACATAAAACCACTTTGAATGTTAGAGGATGCTCAGCTACTCACATAAGAGGTCATTCTGAAAGCAGCATGTTATAGTAGAATATAAATCAAATTATATGCATGTATATTTTACTCATCTGAGAAGATTATTGCAGCTATTGCCTTTGAGGAGTCACTAAGGTCACTGTTCCCTTTGTTCAAATTCCTTGTTGAAATGTACATCTTTTAGAAGGCCAGTAAGAAGCCAGACTATGCATAATACACAGGTAAAAGGGATTTGGAGAATGCGTAGAAGACCAGCAATTTACATAAATCAGAAGTTTATACTTCTCTTCCTCTATTGCTTCCCTTTTTTGAGCTGCTGGACCATAAGCAAAACACTGGTGAATAAAGAATTTTTTAAAAATTAAAATATGTGGGCAGTTTTTACTGGATCTTTTTGATCAGCCATAGGAAAAATGGCAAATGCACCATGATGATATGTTAAAACTTTGACAAGAGCAGAATGCACTCCTAGCCTCAGGCTTCCCATCTCAGCTGTGGGTCAGAAAAAGGGTAGTTTTAAATGGTTGCCTTTAGAGGCCTTCCTTTGTCCGTGCTTCTGTGGCTCTTTAATATGCTTTGTGGACAAGCAAAGAATTTCAGAATTATTTCCTTCTCATTAAGCATTTGAAGTCTCTGCTCTGTTTTTTGGTTAAGTTATTCTTTTGGGCACTTACCATAGCATCCCAGAGTCAGATTCCTGGGATGAAGGTGTGAAAGTTTAGTCCATTTGTAATTTCTCCTCCAGGACTTTAAGGTTTGTTCCTAGAAAAAATTTAGGACTGAGAGTTTTTCCCCATCTCCCTACACCCCGTGTTGTAGGATCCTCTGTGTGTGCTGATAGGTGCTCCTCAGAGCAGCACTGGCAATAACTATCCTTCTGTTGTTGTGATTTCTCCAACAGGGATGTGTTGTGATGGATGGGAGGATATGCAGAAAGGTACCAAAGTGTGAGGAATTTGTGAGGAAGCAGTGACTCTGGAGGCTGGCAGTGAGTCTTTACTTGAGGTCACCTCCCCAGGCTAATGGTGAAGCTCTTGGTGACCTTGAATGTGATATATGGCATGATCAGCCAAGTTCATTGTTTACCATGTGCAGAAAGGAGTAATTGATAGTTCACCAACAGACTGCTCTGGCTCCTGGCAGACCTTATGGGGAAAGGCACAGCATTTATCTCGGGCTATTTCTGAGCAAAATAAAAATAGATTTGTGTCATATAACATCCTGGTATTTATATTTCTGGAGGCAGAACCTAATTTCTTAATTAACCTGAGAAAATAATTAAAATTGTCCCAAACACTTCAAGAGAAAAAGCATCAAAAATATCTTAGTATATATTACATTAAAAAAAAAGCAGCTACTCATCCACTGCCATTTGTTGCTATTGCTGCCTTCTCTCCATCGTTAAGTGAAAAGAACATTTTTCCTTCTTCTAAGCCTATCTTGTTTTATGTTTATTACATCTTGTCACCTTGTGGCACATCCAGCTAGATTTGCTAGAATTGGATGTTGATATTAATAATTACTTGTCTGAACTAAATGAAAGTGCTAATTAAGTCATGGCCCCTTTGGGGGTAAGGTCTGGGCTTCTAGTGCTATGAAGGTGTAGCTGGATTTTTTTGAAGAAAGCATACATTATCTCCCCCAAAACACTTCTTTCCAGTGATAATACACCATATAATCTCCCTTAGCAAATAGTAACAAGTGCTAACAGAGCAGAAAGAGAACGTTGAGGAGGAAAAATAAAATTGCTGCAAACTACCCAAAGGCTATGGAGCTTAACTCAGCATGTGGCTGAACTGAAGGCAGAGCTATTTTAAATAATTGATAGTGTTGTAAATGTACATGATGTGGTACAGGAAGAGGTCAGTGCCTAACACGCAGAAAGCCCTGAAGGGTTTGCAGCCTGATAGTGCAAGGGCAGGAGAACCCTAGTAGCTCATCAGAGGAAGGGGCACAGCCTCTGGAACACAGATGTTTGATTCAGAGATGAGGCCAGCAACCAGAAACCAGCAAGGGGTGCCAGCACAAAGATGCAGCTTGGAGGAGGCAATCAGACAATTCAGAGCTGTGCCAATTTAAGCAGGCTGACTAAGATCCATTGGTGATTCAGCAGCAATGCTGGCATGGCAGCAGAGCTTTGGGAGCTTGTGTGAAACGAGATCAGATATTGTGCACCCAAGGTCTGGTGTGATCCCTGCATATGGAGAATCCTGCAGCTGAGATCTCCTCAGCTCAGATGTAGGGTGGCCAAGGCAGTGGGTGGAGGGCTCTGAAGATAACATTCCTCATCTGAAGTATTAGAATGCAGGGAGGATTACACCACAGGAGTGAGAAAATTAGTTGATATTTCTCACCACATTACCCCCAGACAACAGTAAGGTTTGGCCTGTGTTACTTAGTCCAAAGGGAAAGGGTGACAACCAGAAAGCTTCTATAAGATAATCTCAACCTTTTGGAGCTGTGCAAATGTGCCCTCCCCAGATCTCTCCTCTGCTGGCTCTCACAGTGTGGGACACCTACCGAGTGTATGGAAGCCTCAGGGGGCAGGGAGAGCCCTGCCAGTGAGACAGCTGGTTGCCATTACATTATTTACTCCTTACCCTGGAACATAAAAATAATAATGAAATGAATGTTACTTGAAAGAGGGAGAAAACAGCAAGCAAACAAGATTTTATTTAGATCTGACAGGTTCAGCTCTAACACATTTGCATCTTAAACATCTGTCTATGTGTAAAGAATTTTTAAGCATTTGGATGCACAGAATCAAATCCACTTCAGTGCCATACTCAACAGCTGCTATAAGCATTTTCTGATACAAATAACTCATAGTAGTTAAGTAATTTACCAATATTTTAAGAAGAGGTGCTTTTGATAAAAAAAAAAACCCATCTTCTTTTCCCCATTTAGCAGAGATTTTTGAACACCAGTTTTTAAACAGAATTCCCCCTTGCTCTCCATAAAATCCCAGTTCTGAAGAGTGGGGTGGTACCACCATATGTCAGTTTCTCAAAAACTTTGTATTTAACCAAGCAACAAGAAGTCAATTTTGTGATACAGAACAAAAGTAAAGACATATGGTGAGTAGACCTGCTGGGGGAATACCAAAATTCTGATATACAGAACAAAAATGTCTAAGTATTTTTACTGTCTACTGCCTAGTCTGCTTCCAAGAGAGCCTGTAGAACCAAAAAGACATATGGGGCAGAACATATCTCACCCAACTTGAGTCATCTATAATACAAAGACCTATGTCTGAACTAGGCACCCTGGGCTGTCTTTACTATCAACAGGCACTTTGAAAGGGCTTGATGTATCTCTATTTTAGATGTCTGTGTTAAGATAAAATTAATTTCTTTAAAAAATAAAGTTTTTGAAAATATTTTTCTTCTCCCATTGGGATTGGCTGTGCAGAAATTTTAGGTCACTAATTCAGATGAGAACATCCCCAAAGTAGACATGAATGTTCAGAAGAATCCCACCTATGCATGAGATTTTTGGATCTAGAGGATGCTGAAAGCATCCAAAAGTGCAGATGCATGGTATGATTTCCACAGAATATGGAAGAATAATTCTTGTGGGGAAAAAACATGCCCTGATCATTCAAAATATTTTCTGAAATTTTTGATGGAAAGATTTTATTAAATTTTTGTTTTATCAATATTGTCTCTCTTAAGAAAAACCCCAACAACCAAGAAAGAGGTGAAGTCCATGCAGTTTTACAGTGTTTGGTAGAATTTGGTGCTCTGATGCAATATAGGCCCCTGTGGGTTTCTCTAACACTGTACTTTGCAATGTGAAGCCTCACTGTTTCAGAAACATTCATATTGCTTCTTCAACTTCGCAAGATATCCTAATGACAAGATAAAATATATGTAGCATGAGCTGACATTGGGAAAGCTTGGAAAATGTATTTGCAAAGAATGTCTTTGCAAGTATAACATTTTATGACGTAAACTCAGTTGCTAAATTGGAAACTCTTTATTCTGTTAAAACAGTGCAACAACTTCTGTCTTTGAGCTTCATTCTTCAGAGCACTCCCAGACATGCACATTGTTTTGCTGCTCTTCTTGTGATGGTGACGGAAATTCAGCATTCTTGGTAAAGAGGAGTTGTCTAGAGCCAAAAATAACTAATGAGGAAGCAAGGAGGAGGTTGATAATACCTTCCCCCTGCATGGAACTAGTACAGGCACTGCTGTGTTTTAAGCTGATATCTTTTGCTTTATAAAACTGCTTAACTCTGCCAGCTCTCCTCAGCCTCCCTTCTTTAAGGCCCACCAACTCAGATTTTACTTTTTCCAAACAGTAAGGGAACATTAGGAGGTCTGTGCCTCCCTCCCCACGGACAGCCATGTGTTCTGCATTTCTGAAATTGTATTTCAGCAAATCAGGGAGGAAGAGGCCACAATATTGAGTTGGAAAACTGCATTACATTAATGGCAGCTATTCTCTTTTTGGTTTAATTATCAAAATCAGTCATGAATACAGATCTGTTCTTGTATCTGTAGAAAACTGAAACTTCACTGAAAGCAAAATTAAAGCTCTGATTGCTTAGGCAGTCAATGGAATATCCATTTACAACTACATTTCTTGTATCAAGAGTAAGGAATTCTATAAATAAATGAAAATACAAAATGTTACACTTTCAAATAGAGAATGGATCAACAATATTAATAGCTCAGTACAAAAGCATCAGGGAGACACAAGCCTCTGCAGCTGGGAAAACAGAGGTGATGTGTGGAAGGCACAAAGGTAAGACCCATACCTGCCTTCTTTGAAGCACAGGATTTTCCTTCTGCCCCTGCAGGATTTTGGCATGAGGACTGTGGTTGAGGTGTCTAGATTATGTGTGTTCCCTGAACTGCATTTTCTTGTAGGTAACTTTACATAAATGGATTATACACTTTGGTTTTCTGTCTTCATGTGAGCACAATAAACACTCAACATCAAGAGTGTCTTGTCTAATCATCTCACTTGGAATCAGAGGCATGAAAGCCTGTAGTGTCCAAAATAAGTAGAACAGCCCATTTACAGTAACTTTAACATCCCCTTTTCAAACTCTAGATGAAACTTCAGAGTTTTGAAGTCAGAAAACCAATCCACAGTCTATCTACACATTGCATATACCACCACATAAACTAAACCAACACTAGGAAATGACAAAGCAGCAGCTCTTCAACATAGGGGTACAATGATTAGCTACGAGGTTATTTTTAAATATAAACACCCTTTATCTGTCCTTGAAGTGCCCAGTTGTTTAGAGGAACATTTTCTGATGCTGCTGAATTTCTTCTGAAGATGTCTGTGCACACTTCTGGACCATCCATGCAACATTCAAAAATGCACACTCCTGCCTAATTAAATTGCCTGCTGACTATTTCTGCCACACACAATTCTTCAACATAGCAAATTCAGCAATAAAAATATATCAAAGCAAGTAAAAAACACAGAATGAACTCTTAACCCCAAATAGGAATCATTCAGATTTAATTGGGAAAAGAATACATTTATTTTTTTCCCATAGGATCAACCATAAATAAAACACAAATGTAAATATTTGTTTGAAAAATGGTGCCTCTTCTAGCAGCTGAGTCAAGGCCCTGCTAAATGCAGGGCAAATTTTGATTTTAGTGGTAAAAGGAGTTTTTCACTCTAGTAAACAAATGTTGTGTGAAAGGCTGCACCCCACTGAAGCTGGAGGGTATGAAGGAGAACTTTAAAAATAAGAACTTCTATAAAAAAATCCAGGAGATCATTATCTGTAAGAAAGGCCCAGATAAAGTCTCTGACAGCCTACTGGATAACACTTTTGGAAGTGAAATATGTTTTGGAGATGGAAGTAAGCATGACCCTTTCCTGGCCTGCCATCAGAGGGACAGAGATGGTGAGAACACAACTGAAAGGACAATGCTTGAACCAGCTCTGAGAAGAGCTTAGCAAAAGATCTATTCTTTGACTCACAGGCAGCAGAATAGTGACCTGTTTGGAAAACCTCTAAGTGTCTTTTAAAGATGTTTGGAAGTAAAGAAAGACCTAGGACCTTCTCCAAGGCTTCTTATAAAATCAGCAAAGACATCTTACTTTGGGTAATGGCTCAGTTCAAGAAGTCATAAGCAGAATTAATCAGATTATTGCTTAATATTTCAGTGAAGATCTCCTCAGACCACATGGGCCAGCAATAATGCAATGCATGCTCAGAGCTCCTGTCATCCAGGTATCAAAATTACTTTCTTAGAAATTATATAAGCTTCATCAGCAGACGAGCACTATAATTTAAAAGATGGACATGGCAATATGCATGAAAGAATTACATAATTAAACAGCCATTTAAAGATAGATCAAGGACATAGCCCAGCCTTCCTGACTCTCAGTCTCCTTTCAATACCATCTGGATAATTTTCTTCCTTCTTCTTTGAAATAAATAATTCAGTTGTTTGTCAATATTGTATGGCAGTTGTTTCCAAAATTTGTGGATAAAATACTGTGCTGGATCTCCAGGAAATATGATATAAATTCCATAGGCCTGGGAGCACTCGCCTTTTTGTAAACCTTCGGTGGCATGTACTGGACTTTCAAAGGCACTGCAGCTTAAACACAACCAAGAGCCACACTTGCTTTTCACCCCCTCACCAGTCCCCTTCCTAACATTCTTCTAGGACAGGATTGGCACAAGTGTCCAGGTTTTACTGTCTTCAGCAATGCTTTACTCAAAGGAGTATTTGCTGCTGCCGTCAGTTCAATGTATTTTTTTCTGTCTTGTCAACACTTCATAAAGAGATTGAAACATGGTGAAGGATCTTACCACCACCTACTTTTGACTCATGCATTTTCTCCTCTTACATATTTGTAGGTTATACATTAAAGTATAGTCCATAGGTAAAAAAACCATGAAGTGACTAAGCCATTTTTAAATACTATCCTTTGAAATGTCTCCTGTAGTTGAAGCAATGGTTGTTAGCTATAAGCACTTAGACACAGAATGATGAGAGTGGGCTTCCTTTTTGAACCTTTGTACTAATGGTGAACTAATGGGACAGAGCTTGTGCCCAGCCTCCCGACCTACCACACTGCCCCTGCTTCCTGAAGGCCATGTCATCACAATTACATGTCAGGAAATGTTTTAAAGAAGGATCTGTGGTACTTTAATCTGCATAATATAAATTTTAGGGGAGGACAAACACACTGTTGATATAGGTGACCTATTATAAACACTCAAATTGTATGTGATTGACCCAAATAGCACAAATACAGATTCTGACTGAAGTGTAGTGAAGTGCATGTTTCTGTTCCATCACTATAGTTTACAATTGCTAAAAATATCCCTGCACTGTGCAGATGGTGAGGATCATTTAGTCCAAAAGAGTAACGAAGAAACAAGTTTTAATGATAATATGGGATTATTTTTTTGCTTGTATGTTCCTGTAATCTTGTAAGGTGACTATAACAAAGAGAATTAAAAGAAAAAAACGTGCTGATTATCTTTGTGTGGATGATAATGCTGTAGTCAGGACAGCTGTCAAATTTTTTTTTGATCCATCTGTGCCTGAACTTTAAGAAAACTTTTTCAGAACAGCATCCTGCCAGCACATCAGCCCTGCAGAGCAGCTCCTCAGAGGAAAGAGACCTTGTTGGTGTCAGGGAGACGAATACCTCTGTTTCTGCAAGAGGGGTGAAAATACATACTGAATGTGGTGTCCCTAGTGTAACACGGTAAGGTTGTCTCTTCCTTGCAACTCTAGTTCCCTCCTACTTGCACTCTCAATGATCTGGGCCATGCTTTGACCTGGACATCTGGCAAACACATGGATAATCAAACTAACAGGGTCAAATCCAGGCATCTATCTGGCCTCACTTCAGGGTGGTTTCTGGAGCTGGGAGAATGTGGAATAGTGATGACTCTGACAAAAGTTTTCCCTTGTAAAGGACAATAGAGATAATAATCAGAACAATTATGCAAAACTCACTGAAACTTTCAGGAATTTACAAGTAGGTACTGGTAAATATTCAAGTGGCAATCAGTAGGATTGCAAGAGCAAGTCCTTCTTTTTTAATCCAAACAAAGCAGAGAACAAACACCAAGGGACCATGCAAAAAGTGGTTACACTGATACAAAAAAAAAAAGTGCAGCTGAAGCAAGAAATGGTTGTTGAATGTTAGAAAATCCAGTGTGGTAAGGAAGATCTATGAAAATAAGTACTAACAAACAACAAAAGGATAAATGGGGAAATAAAATTATCAAGTTGTAGTTAAATCTTCGCAAACATCAGAAGGTACATCCAGTACCTTCTTATTGAATTGTAGGCAGAAAAAAAGCTGGTTTAGAAACATTGGACGACACCGTGTTTATACTGCTTTTATGAAGTCCTTTTCCTCAGCAGTTATTTGTCCATCTGTTTCCATTTCATTTTTACAGCTATTTTTGACTCACAGCAGGTCAAAACTAAGGAGGGCTGTTTCATTTTTAACAGTGTTTTTATTGCTGTAAGGGAGTGTCTGTGTTGGTACCTTCCCTCTGTGCCTGCCTGGGGGTCATGGACAAGCAGGACTTAACCTCAGCCTTCCTGCCACCTCCTTCAGGACTGAGGAGCCCATCTGTGTCTTTGACTGTTCCAATACCCATGGTGTCCTGCTAGCTTTCCTAACACATGCCTCCATGCTCGGGCTCAGGCTGTCCCAAACACTCCAGAGAAGCTCTCCCTGAAACAGCTGCATACCTGCCTCATAACGTCTCTTCAGTTCTCCTTTAAAACTCTTGTTTTTTTCATATTATCTCCATGAGTTTGCATGAGACCGACTAGACTGACAAATATTTGTTTTATCACTTCCTTAAACTTGTTCTCGTCTTCTTTTCTGCCTATCTGTGTCTCTTCCTAGCTTTAAACTGTAGGATGTTTTCTCATGTTCTACTTAAAGAAGATCTAGTAGACCAAAAATTACATTCCTGGCATGATCATTTCTTGATATATTAAATTAATTTTTTCTGGATTTAGATCTCCCGATAGGAACATCCTTACAGTCAGTATCAGAGTTTTAACAAGGGCTGCTGAGGTCCTGAGAGATGAACCATGGTTTGATGTACAGTAATTTCACGATTATGAGCCGCACCTTTTTCATTGAAGAATCCAGCCTACCCCAGTAGGTTTATCTATGGACAAATCCCCGATCCAGAAGTGAGAGCCGGCCAGGGAGGGCACCTGGGGCTGCCTTTAAAGGCTTCGCTGGTCTATGAAAACTGTTGCAACTTGAGCACCTGGCACCAAACCTAGCTGGCATCGATTCTGTTACTAATTTGTTACTTTGTTACACACAGATCCTCACTTAAAAAAAAAAGAAAAAGAAAAAAAGAAAAAAGTGCGGCTTATATTCAGATGCAGCTTATATATGGACAAATCCCATGGTCTACCCGGCTACCGGGAGGTGCGGCTTATAATCAGGTGTGGCTTATAATTGTGAAATTACTGCACTTGTAACACCTGGATGATGCACGAGGTATGTCTGTCCTGCACAAAATCTTCCCACCATGTTCATATCTAGTTTCAGGATTCATGAATTTAGTGTCAAACCCATGCCATACACCCCTGTGGGCAGGCCATTATCTAAGAAGCCTCTATGGACTAGACCCTAAAGGACATTTAGCTTCCTAACACCTATTTTAGTGACCAATATACCCCAATTCCAATAGGAAGGGAGATTTCCAAATACGAGTTGTTTTTAAAAAACTGGTACTATCTTGTCACTCAGACATTGTATAATCAGACAGTAAATTGAAGACTTGTAAAATGTTCACTCTCCTAAAAGATCACAAAATTTTCCTGCTACTTTACAGCCTTTGTGCTTTCTTCTCAGGGGTGCATTAGAAGATATCTGTGGAGGAATCCAAAGCAGTGACTGTCATTGCCTCAGCAATTCTTTTGCAATCCAGTTTTGCATTCAGAAATGCATTTGAGTCACAAAAATCAATTGTTACAGAAACTGTGGTGCCTTGTGGGAAGGACACAGCAGTGAAACAGTATTGTGGGTGAGGGTGGGTGGGAGGTTGGAAGCAGAATATGATCAGTGGGAAATGGACTCTCTGGGTCCTCACTAAGCACTGTGCAGGTTTTTGTGGATGGACCATGCTACTGTCAACACTATGGGCTCTAATCTTATTGTGCACCCTTGTTTATCAGATCCTGCGTGCTAATGCAAGATAACTGTCCTTTGATCAAACAGACACAGATGGGCAGCTTTGCTAAAAAGAAAAAGGTCCAGCTGGAGTAGTTTCTTTCTGAATTATGGCAAAGTGGTGGCAAAGAGCTTCAAACATTTTTAATAAGGAAAGTTGTGAATCTGTGTTCCCTAGCGATCCATCTATGAACACGGACATAATGGGTCTGTGAAACTGGTTAATTAAAATCTATCAGCCATATTTATTGACCTGCCTGATCAGATCTCAGATTCACTTGAGAGGCACAGCACACACTGCTACAGCTGTCAGCAGCACCTGCAGCCCAGCCCTGCTGAGGACAAACCTGGGAGTCAGATTTCCCAGGTAAAAACAAAGACCTTCTGGATTACCAGACCCTTTGCAGAGCTGATACCTTCTTTCTATGTGCACAAATTCACCACTGAAACCCAGCCCTTGAAATGTTACTGCCTATTAGAACCTGAAGGGCTTGCTGTTAGGTAAATATAACTAAGACGTGTACCTGAGACTGTTTGACCCCTGCTAACATTTTTCTAGATTGGGTTAAACTTTGTGAGCATAATCAGCTGCTTTTCCTCCACGATAAAGCTAAAAAAAGCCACCAGCTCCTCTGGAAAGGAAGGAGCCTCCACCCCTACTGAAGTCACAGTGGAGCTGGAGTGGGAATGCCCAAGGGTGTTCTGATACAAGAGGATGGTGCAGGAGATAACCTCTGCTGTGCTTCTGTGTGCCCACAAGGACTTCAGCAAGAAAGACTCCAGAAATCCTGGAAAGACAGGAAAGACATGAAGACCACGGGAAAAGCCCCAGATCCTTAAGGAGAGCAGAGTTAGCAAGGTTTCCTGACTGATAAGCATGGTGGGTGCACAAACAGCCTTACTGTCCCTGCCCTGCCTCTCCAGGGACCAGACCTGCAACCATGGGCCCCATTTTAGCCCATGCTTTTAAACTTCCATCTGAGCTGGGGTGCTGCTCTACAGCTATGCCTGGTCATGAACTCTCTTGACCCTCATGGACCCTGGCCTTTAGACTGGCTTGCCCTTAGACCTGCCCCTGCACCGTAGAGGTGCCAGTGACCTGAGTTCTTGGTGGGAGCCAGCTGTCCCTGCTACCCTGCTCCCTGCCTGGGGTGAAGTCCTGCCTTGCCACCCCCTGGTGAGACCCTGCAGGCCCTGGTCCCCAGGGATGCTGGGGAAATCCTGGCAGGAGCATGAGACCACTTATTAAAAAACCACAAACTTATTAAATAACACTGCAACTTGATTGCAGCTGTGCTCAGGTAAGCATTTCTAGGTAGGATCTGTGTAAACAAGGACCTCTTGCATCTGGAAATATCTGCTTTTGTCAGTAATGTCTCAGACAATGCACAGAAACCTGAATTTTATATAATTCAGAGTAGAAAAAGCAGGTGGCTGTGGTGCCATTGCGGTGCTGTACGTGCATGCTGACAAGAATGTGAGAGGCTCGTGTCTCAATGGGAGTCCTTATTCTCTGTCTCACAATGTTCTTGCTTTGGTCTGTCCCTGCTGAAGAAATGCAGACTCCCAGTTCTTCAGTCTAATATGGCTAATAGCTGGTTACCAACTCCTGTTAAAGAAGTAGCACTTGTTACTCAGTAAGGTCTTAAACATTATGAAACACAGGCAGAGAACAATCTTTAGGCTGGTCCCTCAGTGTTTCCTTTAACAATTTGGTTGAATTAGCAAACCAGCAGAAGCCATACTTCCATTTGTTCACATTTTTTCCTTTTGAAGTTCATGGTGGGGGTCTTTTTTCTTTTTTTTTTTTTTACAAATTGGCTCCTCTTTTCCCTTTTTATCTAGTTGGAAGTGATCTTTACATGTTTATGCTCATTACAAACTCCCACAGCACTGATGGTCTTTGCAGAGGGACTCGATAGTGCTAATACTTACATATTGGTGCAAACTTCATTGGTTTCTTGATGTGTTCTCCTTGCTACTTTACGTTTAGTAAATGAGCTTTTTAAGAATCATATTCAGAGTGTTTTTAAAAGCTGCTTGGAGCTGCAAAAAAGGACGGGGTCAGCAGTAAGGAGAAGTGGTGGAAATGACAATGCTTGTGCCAGGCAATTCTCAGATACAAACAAGATGGTAGCAGCAGTCCCCTGAATACTTGGAGCCATGGAAGTTGAGAGAAGCAGGGACAGACAGGCAGAGATAGTCAGAGTTGCGCAGTCAATTCATAACAGAAAAGCAAAAATGAGGATGTTGCCACTTCACTGCTGATGTCTAGAGCATTTCACGTCCCCTGACTTGGTGGGTACAAGCTGCTGGAGTCCGAGCTGCTGTTGGGACTTCAATTCTTGAAAATTCTTTAGTGTGCACTGTGTCGCTTTTAGCTGGATTAAGACATTTAGAGATCTGTATGGTGCATTTTGTCAGAAGGCCTCTAAATAAAAGGGCTAAAATATGTGGATACTAACTCTAGAGGAACTGGTTTCTGCAATTTTTGTCAGGGCAAGTGGCCATAATTCTAAGGGAGAATTTTGCTTACTGCCTTAGGCTGTGTTTTGAAAGGTATTTAGGTGCTGAAAGATAGTTTCAAGTCTTTCTACTAAGACTTTCAGAAATATTGCCTGCTTCATAAAATCCTCCTTGGGAACTCATCTGGTTTGTTTGGTACCTAAATATCTTGGAAATCTGGCAATGTGCAGGTAATAAATGCAGAAAAATAATGGGAGTTCGGATTTTAAAATAGCAATTTTTTTACAGTATTGGCATTGGTACACTTCAACTGTTAAAACAAATAAGTCAGGGTCTCTTACAAGGATGGAACTAAAAGGTAAAAATAAAAATGGACACCAAAAAAAAAAGATAATGAAGAGAACGGATAAAATGCAAAAAGTCTACTTTATAAAGACCCTATCATGCAGATTCAGATGATTTACTTTTCCTTTTTTTTTTTCAACCTTTTCTCTTGGGAATTATTAGACGAAGGTAGAATTGTAAATTGAATATACAGATCTTTTTACATTTGCAGAATGAGAGAGCTGAAATCATACAACCAACATTCTTCAAACTGGTAAGGACAGTTACTTGTTCAAGAAAGTTAAATATATCCTGTAATAGTGAGCAAATCAAACTGAGGTGTTCTAATCATGAGTATAAGCCTCCAGTTTGGTTGGCTTTCTTTTTTTTTTTTCTTTCAAGGGTAAGAAATAGAATGGTTCTTGAATATGTAGATCAGTATAATTTAATTAGCTTTTATGACCAGGAATCCTCAGAGATAACCATAAAAGTCAATTAGACTGTAACCATTTTCCTGAAGGGCTGTAACACAGCCCTTACTTATTAAAGAAAATGATAAAAATCTAGATATCTAAATATGATATAAAGAATAACCACATGGAAAGACATGGTTGTTATTGTTTATAATATAACTGACTTCTGTCTTCACTATCCCAGTGAAGTGCATTGCAAGGTACACATCATATCTTGAGTTAATGCTGTCCTGCCCAGTCAGTGCTACAGTATGATCTCACAGTCTGTTTTAAATTGGATTTGAGGAAGATTTTAGCAAAGTGTAGTGCCTCAGGGCAAAAGCCGATTATCTGCAGGAATCAGGAAAGGACCATGTCCCAGCTGTACTCCCCCTCTCAGCTCCAGATGTTACACACACAGCTGGCTGAGCACACAGGAAGATGTGCAAATACCTAACCACACAGTCAGATGATCACATCTGAATTGATGCCTCCTTTCCTCACCCTTGCCCCTCTGTACTGTAATCAGATCTTCCATGCTGAGTTTAAAAGCAGCGTTGAGGTGGCCCTCAGTGACCATCCAGCTTGGTCTGTGTCCACCCACCCTCCCACATGGCCACAGCTAGTCTTTAAATGATGGCTCTCTGCCCCAAAATGAGGTTACCTCCTATGAGTTTCTAGTGCACCCCAAACTTCAGGTTTCTGCTGAAGTGGAGGCTTTTGAGGGCAGGAATCACAATTACATTTTGGTGTCTCTAAAGAACATTACAGAACATATATGACTGCATTACAGAACATTCAACATTTAGTTTTTCAGTTTGCACTTTTTCCTCTGAACAACATATTCTGGCCATTCCAAAGAGCATGATTCTACTTTTAATTGTCCTGATGAAGTAAACACTCAAATATTAGTAGGCCTATTAATGCCAGGAATGGCTTATATTATTCCTGCAGGTATGGATTACCCAAAGCAGAGGTAGGGAGAAGTCAGCAGCCTGAAGTTTGCCCACAGTATCTTGCCCACCAGATGTTTGGGCTTTAGAGAAGGAATGGCAAAGCAGCTGGGCAGCTTCTTCATCGCTGCCACACACATCTGGCCCTAAATTCCAGCTCAGCCTTATTTCAATTAGCTCATTAGACGTTTCAAACCTCCACACTTATCTCAAAAACAAATATTTGCTGTACAGCACGTCACACTACCCAGTATTATGTTCCCTGCATAAAGAAGGTCCTTGCAAAACATACCACAAAGAGCTTGTTTTAAGTCTATTGTGCAAATCTTCATTCTGTCTTCACCTGATTTTATAGGATTAAAGTCTCAGAACTGATGCTGCATTAGTGTGGTGTTTCTGTGGAAATTATTGCATTTCATAATTATGTGTTCAAGTTCTAAAGGAGAGAGACAAGTGTGAAGTAAACAGAGCCCTTACCAAATTTTCAGCACGTAAGAACAAGTGTTGTCTCAAAATCTCAAGTTCTTCTCTCCTTTTTTAAGGCATAAGGAAAAATATTTGAGAGTTAGCAACCATGGCACTGAGTTGATGTTCCCTTGCATTGACGTAGTTAATCTATCAGCAATTCCATCAGCAAACCTATTTTTCAGACCTGTTAACTGTGGTCTGAAAATCAATTCCAGACTTAATCATGGACAAAAGGGTGCATTCCATGTTCTTCATGCCAGCGATACACATATATCACTTGGAAAATATATTCCAAGGTCTCAGACTATAGGAAATTTAATGCTTACAATATTTATGACTGAATAGCACCATTGTGCTAAAGAGTGTGGAAAAGTAGACAGAATAGGTGATTCAAATGCAAAATAGCATGAGCATCTGTTTAAAATTCTTTGGCCTTCGGCCTTATTGTACAATCTGAGGCACGTAAAAATTGTGCTGGAATTTGCCTCTTGTCATATTTCATTGCTTAATTATTAAACACGTTTGGTATGGTACAGTTGCTCTATAATAAAGTCTGTCATTACCTGAGCAAACAAAATTCCTTGTGCTATTGCCCTGGTAGGTAGTCAATAGCTGATAAGGGCCAGAGCTGCAGCTCCACGCTGAAGCAGGGCCATGCAACTCTCCTGTGTGAAATTATATCACTGGGGCAGTGCTGGTGCTCACAGAGCAACCAGGCACTGCATTTTCAACTCCTTATTGTATTCTTCATGAAGGAACAAATCCTGCAGCTTTCTGTCCAGCTGGACAGACCAGGAGAAGAGGACAGGACACTGAGCCTTTGGCAATAAATGCCAAAGTCTTTGGACCAAGGGGCTAGAGAAAAAACTGGCTGTGATATCAGGTCAGGACACCAAAATTACTGAGGTTTCTGCACTTCTCAGTACACTCAGGGAAGCAGACAGAAGAGCAGAGCTTAAAGAACATACTGCATGAGTGGGAAAGGATATCCTTTCTCCTCTCCCCCAGCTTGTCCAAACCCAGTTTCTCAGATGGGTGTGAAAAAAATCTGTCTGAGATACATACGTGAAGAACTTCTGAACCTGCTTATTTTTAGGCTTTCCACTTGATTTTAACCAAGGACTCCCCAAAGAAAGATTAATGAAACAGACAATGACAAAAATTTTCATCTCTGTAAGCCCTAGGCTTAGCAGACACAGCCTCCTTCAGTTTTACCATCACCACTAGCTTTGTGTGCCCCTACTTTTTGTTACTAAATTTGGGTTTGCTTGCCTGTTTTCCCAGATATGGTTTGTGAGGCACCAATGGTGCCAGCTCCTGGCCATGAGTATCAGTCACAGACCAGCACCTCTTTGGAGGTACCCAAAAACTGAGACGAGATACATCCAAATTAATGGCTTTTCGCTTCATCAGTTTATCATTTTCTGTGCAAGTGTAAAACAGCACCTTCAGTTAAAAAGGGAGTGAAAGAGGTGTAAGGCTCAAATACTGATGAGAGGCACATTTTCTGTCTACCCCTTGGTCTCAGCCACAAGGTGTAAACATGCAGCCCAGCACAGGGCCAGGCAGTAACTCGAAAGCTGTACAAGGAAATGCCACAAATGCATGGTGACCTCAGGTCCCTGAAGCACCTTTGCCAAGGTGCCTTTAGCCCCAGGATAACAAACCCGAGTGAGCTCTGCTCTGGTGCAGCAACAGGATTGACTCAGGGACACGCTGAGCTCCAGCAGCATCACTCAGTTCATTATGAAATGCAGGGTTTTTCTAAATGAAAATTGTGCCTGGGGGCTGTCTGAGAATATCTGTAGGGTGCTTAAGTTTAGTTTTGCTCCTGGGTGAGTCTGGGGAACCAGGCAGGACAGCATCCTGGGAAGGAGAGAAAGGTCGGCTGGTGCTGTGGGTACTTCTGTGGATGTGATGCTGCTAATTTATCTTCATGTGCAGGTTGTGTTACACAGCAGCCAGCAGTCTGGGGCAGCTGAGGTGCAGGCAGACCTCTCAGCTATGACAGCAGTTCTCTCCAGTGCAGAACTGATGCTGGCAGCTGGGAGTGATGACTGTGCTGCTTGAACAGCCTTGCAATGGGGTCCTGCTCCTGGCTCAGCTCCCCTGAGGCTTCTCCCTCTGCTTACAGCCACTGTGGGCTCCTCGGGGCTGTGTCAGCTGCAGCCAGCACTGGCTGAGCTCCCTCGCTGCTGCCTCAGCTCCCAGCACTGCAGGGCACGCATGGGTTCCGAACAACCTCTGCCACACAGGTGGCAAATTCTGGCAGAGGACAGGGCAGAAAGCTGGAGGGAGCTTTTATGTTGGGGTCTTCTTGATGAGGATACAATTTTTCCAAGGCAGTCAAAAAGCTTATACAGGAATTCTACAGTTCTATCTCATCTCCAGTGCAAGCTGTGCACAGCAATGCCATAGCTTTATAACTATATAATCTAGCAGTGTTTTCTAAAGAGACAGGCTGGGAGTATTTTAAAAAATACCTTCGAAGTTAATTTCTTTTGAAGCCAACTAACTGAGCACTTGCAAACCTAACTTTATAAAAAGAGCTGTATGCTTAACCATGGGACATCCCACCCCACAAAGCTTTTAAATGAACTGGAAATTATTTCTCTTCAATGTCTTGACCTCAGGGCTCAAAGGGGGATCTGGCAGCAGCTGCATACAAAAGCCCAGGTGGGAAACATTTAATTTCCTGAGATGTTTCTCCCATGGTATTCATGGAGAGGAATTGCTTCAGATATTGCAAGTTGAGTTTTTGAATCATGAAGCTTTGCCAAAGTAGGGGTGAAATACAAACAAATAAGTAAGTAAATAAATATATCTCTCTCTCCTTTATCATGCACTAGTCGGAGGGTAGTACGGACAAAAACAAAGGTCCAACAGAAAAAAGCTGATGTGAAATCCCAGTTGAGAAGATGCTTTAGTTTTATTGCAGCATCTCTTGTCCAAACAGTAAAGGTGTGTGTAAGGCCTGGCTGTGTTTGCTGTGTTTGCAGGGGGAGGAGGGGGTCTAACCTGCATTGCCTGGAGTGGGAGCACACACTGCTGCAGCCCGCAGCCTGAGACACAGCCCTGCCTCCTGTGCAAACACATTAGCTCTTGGGTTCATCTGTGACCTCTTGAGATATTCTGTCTTTACCACTTATGCTTTGCCCATCCCTATCCTAGGAGGAAACCATGAGTTTCCCATTGTGAATTAAGTTAATGGAAAAATAATCTAGGGAAAATTGGCTGTTCTTTGTCTGATTACCTTTAGTTATCCTCCTAGCCATGCTGGGGTTCAGCACTACTGAAAGAATGAACAGTAATCTAATTAATATGCTTAGTGTACTAGACTAGAATCTAAAGACATATTCAGCTTGCCACAGCATGCACTTTTAAATGTTTTACTCGGCAGTAACATTAAAACAGCCAGACTTTCAGCCCTGCAAACTGTGGATAATGAATTTCTTTCATCCCAAACAATTTACTCCCTGGTGTATTAAAACACTTAACCAGATCAGTTGTATTTTTACTAATGCATGCTCTTACATGCAGAGCAATGGAAAAAATGAGCAGTGTGCAGTAATGATTATTTTGTTGGTAATTTTTTGTACCTTAAAATTATAGGAAAAAAGTCACATATTTCTCAGTCACAAGTGAGCACTGTTTACACAACCAACATGAATAATGATAACAAGTATGTTCCCTGCTGCCCTCACTCTCTTTGGATGCTATCCAGCATTGACTGAAGTCAGGGAGAGCTCTCTGTTGAGTTCTTTGGAGCAAGATGGGATTTGCTGCCTGCAGTCGGCATTCCCCTCAAACAAGCACAGCTCTCAAAATGCAGCGCAGATGGAAAAGTCCCAAGGAGATGGCAGAGCTCATCATACTCAGGGTTAGTAGGGTCACCCTCTGGGCCCCAAAACAGGGTCAAAGTCAGGAGGAAGGGGAAAAAAAGAGTTTAAAAATAAAAGTTTGCATGCTTTTTCCCTGCCATTTTTGTTTCCGAGGCATTTAGCTATATTTGGTTGTATTTTTAGGCTCTGTTCCAAGAGCAGATAGAAGAACCAAAAACTTTGTGAAATGAAAGTTAGGATTTCCGCATCATCACTTCACTTCAAAAAGCTTATGTTCAGAAAGAAATCTTCTGCCCTGCCACACTTGTTAAAACACAAATGTTTTGTACAAAAACAATTTGTACAATTTGTGGCATGCTAGCCACATGAATCTGGTTTCAAGAATCTAATTCTCTACTTTTAAAATTTGATACAACAGCACAGAAATGACGTTGTAAGGAGCTCATCCTTTCATCATGAGTGTTTTGGGGTTAAGTTCCATGTTCTTTTGCAAACATGCATGGGATTAGGGTTCAGTTACAGTACACATACACAATTTTTCAAAGCAACCCCCAGAAATGCAGTTAATCATTCCAGCAAACTGGAATTCAGAGACAAGCCTTCTGCCTTTAAGAAAAATGAAGAGGAGCAGGGTTTGGCCAGTGGGGGTGGGATTCATCCTGGGTGAGGCGTGATATGGACTTGAAACAGGCACAGGTTGTCAGCCTTTGTCTGTAGTGGCAGCTCTTAGCGAGTAAGAGCTCACATGAACTTTCCATTTATGCATCATAAGGGAAGAGTTTTGGCTTTGGCTTCCAGCCTCTTCAGTCCTTCGGGCTCTCTGGGGTGGTTCCTCTTGATTTCAAAGTGTGTCAGCTGGGGCTTTTCATGCAGTTGTAAAAACAATGTGGGTTGATGAGAGTCACTCCCCACGAGGTGACCCCTGGAAAACTTGCTCAGTCAATGGCAAGAATTTTTATCCCATTTTGGCTTGAGAGAAATTAAATCATTAGACTCTTTCCCATCATCTGCATCCTTGTTGTGGAAGGAGTGGTCAATTTTTATTGTGGTTCGACAGGGCTGTCCTCAGCACTGTGTATTTCCTGCTTGGCATCCACCTTCCTTGCTTTTAAAGTTCATTATTGGTAATCTGCTGTGAAAGAGAATATCGAGCCTGTATGTGTTCACCACCCAGGTCTGTACATTCCTATTGTCAGATCTATATATTTCTGCTGTAATAAAAGCACTGGAGAGCAGAGCATGTGATAAAGTGCTCCTGAGCAGATCACTGAATCTTATTCTTTGCCTTACACCCTGTTTAGCACTATTTCTTCTGAAGCTCTGCAAATATCTGTGCAGCTGTATATTTTCAGCACATGCCACTGCAAAATAAATTATTCAGGATTGTTAGACTACTTATAAATGACACCAATCAATTAACACCACAGCCGGCAGCCTTTGGGGCTTTTGTCACAGGACAGGATGGTTCAGCTCACGACTCCACATTTCCCAGTCTGAAGGATTATGGTAATGACAGCTTATTTTTATTGAATTTTTAATTGATGAGTAGTATCTCTGGACTCACTGTGCTAACATTAAGTCTAGGGAGAATTAATCTCTTGAAGGAGAGCATGATACAAGCAGAGCTGTCCTTCTGCAAACAAAAAAACCTCATTTACACGTGGCATGAAGCAATCAAGTGAGTTTTCTGCTGTCAGTTGTCAGAATTTTTTCACAATCCTTTGCAATGAAAATTTGTGCCTTTTCCTTACAGAGGGCTGCACAAGCCTTTTAGGATACCATACAGTGACATGATTCAGTGCTGCCCTGTAACAAGGTGAAAAAAGCAGGGTGGTTCCAGGTCATGTGAAACAAAACGAGCAGCAGTCTCTATTGATCCCTGGGCTGAAGATGCCACTTCTTTGCTGGCTGGAAAAACCCCGGGTTCCCTTCTTCTGCATCACTGACATTTCCAGTGTTTCTGCTGGTGCTACCAGCAAGGCCACTGGATAGCAAGATCTGCAGCTCTCTGACACAGAAACAAACCCTAATGCTGGCTACAAAGCCACAGAGCCATGAAATAAAATAACTTGCTTCCCTTTCTGGAACAAATAAAACTGGGATCCCTTCATCCTTCCAAAATACCCAGCTCTTGCTGGTGCATTGCTCATGGTGTGGGTAAAGGGTGACCCATGCAGAGAGCTGCACCTAAACACTGGCAAAGAATAGCAGATGATTGATGTTATCCATGTTGCTTTAAGGAGCAGTAAAGCTTCATGATGATGGATAAATACTATTATCATGCATTAAACATGTGTGGTTTAAGGACAGAGAGTAGTCCAATATCAAGTTTTTTCGATACAGGTTGAACATTGAACTGTTTGTTTTATATTAAAATCTTTCTAGCCCCACAAACTAAAATCAGAGTCCAGCTGATTTTACTTAATAAAGTCACTGAGAATAGTTTAAAATATATACATCGTATGCTGACATGGATTGCTTCATTAAGGGTGATGGTAGAGCCTGAATTGGAAGGTGCAGTGAAGACGATTATGAATTTTAATGTGGCCTGTGGCTACTGTTCAGCAGATATGAAATTGGAAATCAATGCTTGCTATTAAATACAAATGGATGCTTTACATCTGAAGCAGTCTTCCATTCCCAGTCTTTCAGTGTGCCAGGGTGATGCTGGAATGAAGGAAGGAAGCCCAGCCCTGCAAGGGTTGCTGAGGTACATCTCACACTCTGTGAAATGGATACAAGCAAATGCTCCAACTGCCCCCATGCTAGATGCGGTGGCTCTAAATCTCAGTCTCTGTCTTGGAACTGCATGATTGCATCAGAACAGAAGCTCATACATATCTCTAGATCTCATGGTCAGAAGGAAAATCTGTGAAGGGTGATGAGGGCATAATGGATGCAATGATGCCTGAGCCTGCTTGCACCCAGAAGACTCGGCCAATGAGAATCAGAGTCCAAACTCTAAAAGCCAAGAATAACTGCACTGCTGCTGGAGGGTGTTGGTGGAGGAGTATGACATCACAGACCACCCTACCCTGGCACAGGAAAATGGTGCTGGACGTCCCCATGGGTGCTAACATGGTGCCAGAAGTGGGTGGCAGGGAAGTCTCTGCCTGCCAGAGAAGAAAACTCCCCTGTCAGTGCAGCTCTGTGCAGCAGTGGAGACACTGCACATCCTTGGGGAAGCAGTGAAAGCCTCTAGGAACTCTGAACTCTGCCTAGGACACCAATTTGCTGTAATCCAGCTGTGTTCCCATATAATGCAGAGACCAGGTGTTTTAGCTTCCTGTTGCCGTGCTTTCTGCCATCCCTCTTTTCAACGCACACATGGACAATACAAATAACTTGACTCTTTTCCTTCGTTATAAAATATAAATGGAAAGACAGACCTTAAAGTGCCTTCTCCTCCTCTAGCAAAGCAATGAAGAAATAAGCATGCCAATCTCATCTAAATATTTGCTGGTTCTGTTGATACAGGAACGTTGAGCTAAGGCCCTAATTAAATGAGAAAACACAGCTAGTAAACTATTGGTTTTCAAACAGTGTCTAACAAAATGACCACCATATTTTAAATATTCACCCTCTAGGTCGCTCAAGCCTAATCAGTGATGTTTAACATGCCCTTTATGAAAACACTGTTTCTTTTTCCTGTACAGGAGCAGAAGAAGGGAGAGAAGCTGTTCCTAGGATGTGGATGATAGATTGCACCTATGCACTGGAAATAAACACAGATTCTCCTGTGTGAGCATGACAGTGGTATTGGTGCAATGAGCTTTTCTTGGGTAAGCTGACCCAACAAATGGGTCTAATTCCCAGGGAGGGGTCTGAGTGGCATGCTCACCCAACACAGGAAAGTCAGGGAGGTAAGATCAGGATTATGGGATCTTCCAGCTCAGAGACTGGCTTTCACCATCAGCCAGCATGGCATTTTGCATTAAGTCCACAGACAAGCCCCAGTCAACACGACTGGTTCAGAGAGCTCAGACACCAGTTCTAGTAAGGAGGGACAGAAATGCACCAGCTGCACTACCTTATTTTTTTTCTCTGTGTCAAAACTTCTCTGACTCCTGAGAAGCATCTCCCATTATGTACTGTAATTTTACCTAGCATGTTGTCTTTGACCTGTGCTGGCACTGCACATCTATCTGTCCTTGTGTATAGCTAATGCATATAAATTTAGCTGGTAAGGTTGAAGTATTGGTGATTTGCAGGCATTTTAGATGACATTTTTATACTATGAGAGGCAGATTTCAGTTTGATATTCATTGGAGCTGGTGATCAAAAAGCAGGTAAGGGCAGAAGTGTTGTTAAAGAATCTTCAGGAAGCAGCCATTTTGTGAATATCTGAGATTTCTTTTTTGTTTTGTTTTAATTGATATTTGACATTTCAGCCAAGCCTGAAACCTCCAGGATTTAATTGCAGTAAAATCAATGATACACCAGGAGTAATGAGGTGTTCCTGAATTATCCTGAAATAGATATAATTGCTGTGTAACTCACCCAGCAGGTCCCACTTTTCCCAGCCACAGTCAGTATCTCGTTGTTTTCCAAGTGAAAAGACGTCAGGAGCCAGTGGGATAGAGCATAATCAGTCGGGGTGCTCCTGCCTGTTTTGCTTTCAAATGTCTTCCAGTGAACAGCATTTGAGAAGAGGAAAGGATGCTGGAAGAAGATGAGAAGATGATGGTTAGCTGGCACCCTGAGGGTGCTTCACACTCAAGTGGTGGGGAGGATGACTGTGGAAGTGTGATGCAGAGTGGAGCAAGCACTGCTGCAGAGGACTTCATTCAGCTGGGAGGTCTGTGTAGATATGAATGGTGCTCTCATCAGAACTGAGGCTTGACTTTCACTGCAGTATAGAAAAATCCTTGCTACAGGCCAAGATGAAATGCTTCATAAATTATCAGCTGTCACCTACTGGAATCACAGCTCTGAGCCATGGCAGTTCATGGAGATGAGCGATAGTAAGGTACCCGGCCATGAGAGATATAAAAGCTACTGCAATTAGAGAGTCTGTTCTCCTAGGGGATGCTGTGGTACGTACATCTCTGCTCAGGAATTCTTGCAGCCAGATCTCTGCTTCCTTTCTTTCTCCTGAAGAGAAACATTCCTAAGATGTGATGAACCCAGGCTGGATGTCTTCTGCTGCCTGAGGATGCTTGAAACATCCTCTGCTGGAGACCAGCAACACACCAGGTTTTAACTTCTTTTACTGCACTGCCTCTTCTGCTGCAGAGGTTTCCTTACACACAGAGTAACTCTGCCTTAATTAAGGGCACTCAGCTGGGAAGGCAGGATTTGCAGCCTGAAGGTGTGATTTGGTGTGGCTCTTCCTGCCGCTGCAGCCACTGAGCTACAGCGGCAGCCTCCATCGCCCCTCAGAGTTGTGTTAGATTGTCAGTGAAACTTACTTTGTTTTTGAAAGACAAATAATTTGATAATTTAAGCCTTTAAAATTTTTTTGAAAGCTCAGGGAGATGTAATGGGAATACACAGTTATCTGGATTGCTACAAAAAATAATACAAGATAAATTTACCTAATGAGTTCAGTGTGTATAGGTCTTAATAGCCTTCCCCTGGTAATTTTATACTGGCTTCTGTCATACATCAATGCTTCTTTCATCACATGTAAATAATACACAGGGCACAATTCAAGTTCCCACAGAAAGCAACTTGCATTTAGTCACAAACAGAAATAAGTGCAGCAGCAATTACATAGATGCATTCAGGCAATAGACCAAAAACTGGGCCAAATTCTGCACCTTTTGCTCACAAAAATAATCCCTGCTGATTTCCTAATGTTGCTGTGATAAACTGGGCTAGATTTTATGAAAGAATTTATGTTGCAGTATATTTCATATTAGGTCCCAATGCCAAAGGCATTTTTAAAACCTTCCCTATGTCTAGCTAAAGCATAGTGGATGGGTTTCCTACGCTAATAGAGAACATAACCAATCAACTAGTATAAAGACTCTCCATAATCACCTTAGTCATACATCATCTAACTGAAGTGCTACAATTGCAAGACTTTTAAAATAGCCTATTATTTGTCAGCAAGGTAAAGACTTTAATGCAAGTACCCCGTATCCATCAGCGTGGCTTAGACGAGCAGTTTGGATAAAAATCTGAGGAGTAAATTTAAATATGCCTCTGCATGGTGAGCTGGGCCCACTCTTTGAACTTTATTTAGTCTGGCCATTCCTATGTTGCTCAAAGAAGCACAGCAAAGTGTGTCACACGAGGCCATGTGCAATGTTCACTTCTTGCAGTGGTCATCTTAATTCACAAGTGTCACTGGGGACCATCACACAACAGCCTTCACACCACAACCTACTGCTAATTTAAACCTGAGCTTATACTGTGGTCACGTTTGCAAGTTGCACTTGCAAAAATGTGTGAAGAAAATAATTTTCAGGTAGACCTTCTTTAATACCAGTGTCCAAGGTGGCAAGGGTAGCAATAACAGCATAAATAAAGTCTTTGTTTCTGCCTTGAGATCTAAGTGATTAGGTTGTGTACATTTTCATTTTTTTCACTCTGTTTCTGTGATGATGCCCCAGTTTCTTATCAGGGAATCAGGAAGGAGCTTGTAGGGGTAATGTGTGACAGACAGATATTTTCTGTAACAGCATGGCTTCTTCCAAAGTATTTTTATCTGGACAAAGCACTATACAGAGTTTACTAGCAGAAAGGGGCTTTCAGTATGAAAGTGTGAAGCAGGAGTAGTATATGATTATCTCCTTCACCTTGGTCTTAATCTGTGTGTTCAAGGCTGGATCTTGTGCACATGAAAATCATGCTGTTGGCTTCTGTGGGATCAAGAACTAGAAACATGCAGAGGGAATGATACAAGAAAGTGCTTTATAGCCAGTCTGCATGGAAGGAATTAGAAATACCAGGTGCAAGTTCAGGGAGAAGAAAGATGCAGATGTTGCGTTTTCTCAATTTAGAAACAAGCATCCAAAAATCAATATTCTTTATACATAGTCCTGAAATATGCTGCCTAAGGTGACTTGGACACTACAGTGATGAGTGTCCTCGAAATCAGATCAATACGAACATCTGCTCCAAAGGTCTACCTTAGTCATTACAAGTACAACTACTGACTCCTCAGGACATGGGCAGCTCCTGCAGAAAGTAAGCACAGACACGGTCTCCATACAAGTGTGTTTTTTGGGGATAATACTTCAGGTACAGTTTGCCTGCTAATTTACCTACTGTAGGAATTCCAGCATGCTTTGGAGATGTTCTGTAAGAAGTAGAAAAAATATATTCAAATGCAGGAAATTTTGGTGATAAATAGATGCTGTATTGTTTCATTAAAATGCATACACTTGTTCTTTTTCTCCTCAAAATCTAAATTAATTGTGCAGGTGTATGTAATAAAAATACCAAACTAACAAGGTATCTTTCCTAGTACCTCTTGTTTTTTAACACGACCTTACAAAATTTTCAAATTGAAAAATGATGGGAAGCAGCGAGGCAGAATTTTCAGATCAACTGTTATAAGGGCAATGGAAAATTTCTCAGGCATTCCCCAAAAAATTTCCATATTCAAAAGAATTCCTTCTATCTTGAAGTGAATATTGTTTCAGAACATTTGACATTTTTTGACACTCTCATTTATGTTCTGCCAATCACCAGCTTTCCTAGGAAACCCATGCTTAACACTTAAGGCTAGATTTGTATACTTGTAGAAATCATGGAGACTGAACCTACAGGAGGACACAGACCCATAAAACCTTTCTCTTGTGTTTCAGGTGAGCTGAACTAATACAGATATTCTCGTCTTTCTACACCAATGAAAGAAAAAATTGCCAAAAATTCACTTATTTGACACAATAGTCAGAGAGAAATATAAGAGGAATTTCATAACTCACCTCCAATCCCAACTGGGAGCACACAGACCCCAATTATTTCTATAGTACTGTGTTGACAGTCCCTCACCAGTAGGCCTCAGTGGGGAATGTCTGTTAAAGGAGACCATTTTGTTATAAAATATGTTTTTAGATTTTTTTTGAGGAAGTTAAAGGGCATGTCCAAAAGTACCACTCAAATATGGCATGATGCCACCTAATACTTTTATATAATAATGGTATGGTTTGAATGGAGTATCTGCTACTTTAAAGTCATTTTGCTCTCAGGAACTAAGGCAAATTGCATTTGTTTTTCTAAAATGGTTACCCTTAATGAGCCTGCAAGGAATCTATTTCTGAGAGAGGCACATTTGAGTGCAGCACTATTATTCCTAAGAAATTAGTCATATTGCATCACCAACACAAAACAATGAAACTAAAGAGCCAGGGCCATAATTTGCTCTCACGCATACTGGTGTAACTCCACTGGGTCTGATTTTTGGGCACACCCGAGCTGAGCAGGGATGTGTTAAAAAAGCCAGTTATAGCTCGAAGGCTGCTCTGCTCTCCTGAGGGGTGAGTGTCCCACTGGACTGGATGACAGATGGGATGGGAGCACCATAGGCTTGGCCATCTCCCTCCCTGCCTCTCCTCTTCTGAGGCACTGAGGGGACGTGGCAGCTTGGTGCTGGACGAGAGCTCCCCAGAGAGAGGGCACTCAGGTCAGGAGACTGCCTGCTTCCCACCTTCCTTTGTCCCGTGGGGCTGATGTAAAGCATTCAAATATTGAATCAGACAGAATCACTCCCCTTTCCTGGCATAGAACAATTGCAGAAGCCCATCGTTTCTTACGCCTGTTGAAAAGTAAGAAAGAAATCAGGATATTGTGGTAGACTTTGGAGACAGATGCCTTTCTTCTCTGTTTGAATACTACAGTGGTCTGTGTCCTGATTGACCTTTGCAGTATTAACATTTTTTAAACATATTTTTTAATTATAATGGGCTGGAAAAAATTTCCATTCTGGATTGAGCATTTTGAGTCACACTGTACTTTCAGTGAGGTTTCCAACAAAACGTCTGACAAAGTGTAGGGCTACTTCAGATTTCTATGTAGAGAATTAAGATCAAGATCTACCCTTGACATTTGAGCCTCCCTCCAGTATAGATCAGGAGTTTTGACACTAATCCATGTTTAAGACTAAAATCTCATTCTATTTTTACTATCAAAAACCCCTCTCCTGTGCTCTATTTAGTAACTCTGCAACTTTGCGCTCGTGAAAATATTGTAGAGAGAAAAATTGAAACTAGTAACTAAAATAGCAGGAACACGATCTACTAAGCACCATCGTCTGAGCGGTTCTATCCCCTTCCCCCACATGCCAGCCTGTTCTCAAGTATTAAATCACATAGTGAAGGCTGCCCTACACAGGAGCACCTGAGGAAAGCAGCTGTGGTATGCTAGGGCCACTCACATCCCTATGTGTGTACTCGTAACCGTGACAGATGAGGGTGAGAAAGGTACGTGGGCAGGCAAGTAATTGGAAGTAATCACAAAACAGACTTGCATAAGGGAAATGATGCATACAAGTAGTCTTTGGAGATTAAAGATATTTGGGTTGGGAGAGGAGCTTTAATTGGAATTGACCTTGTAAAACATGCTGCCTTATGTTCAGGCTTATAATCATGGGTGGGCCATCTGATCTATTTTAAAATGCCTGGTTCACATTAACCACCCAGGCTTTAGAGACAGTTTTTAGATGCTTGGTGGTGTCACAGAGAAAAAATTACTGTGTTTGAATATTGATCCAGCGCACTTGCAGTTAATGGGAATGAGTACAGATGTTCAGTGTAGCACCTTAAACAGCGCTATCATGCAATATTTTGACCTAGGAAAACACTTTCCTTCAGGAATATAAAATACTAATGATCCTACTGCTTCTTCTAGGACAGATTGCCAGTTGCTGATCTCTAGATAGATTTTTAGATCTAATAAGCCCAGTGATGGTCCTAGGAATATCTGGTCAAAATGAGTTCCTTTGATGGTAACACAGATCCAAATGTAATAGGACCAACACTAACCAACATGCCATTTTGCTCAGAAAAGTTGAGCAAAAAAGAAATGCTGTATCTTTGTGTGCACTGGGTTGGGGCATGTGAAGGGTGGGGCTGGAAAGGGGAAAAGCAGATTTTTATGAGGAAGTCCAGGGCTGCACTTGCCAGAGTCTGGATGCAACAAGTGCCTCTCTCTTTCTTTTGATCTCAAAAATAGCATACACCAATTGTCTGTGAAACAGCACAAATTCCCACCCCTCTTTAGAAAGGAAGAGTGTGAATATCGGATGTTTTGAATTTGCAGAGTCCTGATTGTGCATTCCTGATGTGAACTGGCAGGGTATTTTTTTTTTAATAATTAATTAAATTTATTTGGCAAATACTGAGCCCCAGTGATTCACTCTGCAGTACTATTTCAAGGTCTGCTCCCTGGGCTGTTTTCTGCATCAGTTGTGCCTGTCACTGCAGTGGGACCAGGGAAGAGCTAGGTGTCTAAGAAATGGTACTTCCAATGGGAAACAGGGTGAGACCAAGCTCTGCTCCACAGAGGGAGTAGGATGGTGAAACATCTCTGCTTGAGCTGAAAGCCTGCCTGGAATCAAAGGTCCTGGTGCAAGCTCCTGCCCTGTGCCAGCTTCAAGCTTCAGGGTTTCTAAGTGTCCATGACATATCTATTGCTAAATGGCATGTAATTGACAACTGCATGTAAATTGCAGTCCTTCTCAGGCAAGGGATCTGCAGTGTGAGAAGACACAAAATACCTTAGAAATATTGAGAATTGATGACTGAAACTTGTTCTAATAGAAAGTCAGGTTTTAGCAAAATTATGTTTTTTCTCAGAAATACTTTGCTTTCCTCTATGTAATATATAAAGGAGTATTCCCTCCCTTTCTTACCTCATTGGCCAAAATGGAGAACTTACTTTGTTTTCTGCCAAAAAAATCAAGTTTCCTGTAAGGAACTCTTTCTTTCTTACCCCCGCAGTTTCTGACTGGCTTCATGCACACAACCTCCGTGACTGTAATGTCTGGGTGTAGCATCACACTTCCAGGAAACCAGACCAAATTCACATTTGACACAAGTGACTCAGGAACTCAGAATAATATATTAAAGGATGCTGTCTGTGTAAGAAATGGGGTTGTTAAACCTATTTTTAAAGGAATAGTCTCTGATCTTTTTTCTTCCTGCAGCCTCAGACTTCCTTAAAAATCTTTTGACAGGCCTCAATTTTTTTTCAATCTTCTGTTGCTAACCTCTGTGCAGGCTTTCAAGTGGATGCTGTCCAGAAATCCTATTACAATAAATTTACTGTATTAAAAAATCTGAGGAGGAAATAAGATATGGCCATATTATTAAGTCTGACTGTTCACCACTGCCAGCTTTTCATCCAGCCCTTTGTTTATTGTCATCTTATCCTTCACTTAATCTCATTTAAAGCATAGGTGCTTTAGTACAAGGACCTTCCATTTTCCTTATTTTGAGTGCCTTCTGCATATATGATACCACATTTAAAGCAGATATTCTCTTTCTTTAAAATGCTTTCTACATTTATAATGCCATAGAAATAAATTGTTACAAAAGCTTAATCAAGACTTGCAAGCCTAACTGAAATGTACTTCTGTGGCTCTTAGTCTCCTTTGTTGTAAATAGCAAGGCCAGCTTTCCTGTATTTTGGGAGAGATCAATTACCATACTTACTAGAAATGCTGCTTAAAGGAATGGATTAGATACTAGCAAATCTGAGTTAGAAATCAGGGGTATACTAGAGTGCATATCCCTAAAGAAATCTTGAGGATCACTTGTTTTAACTTGAATTATCTTGGGATCTCTAATACCTATTTGGAGAGCCATAATGTGAAGTTTTCCAGGTTGACAGTCTGCTCAGAGGACATCATGAGAGCAGCTCTCCCCAGAGTTGCAGTGCAGGGTCAGAGCTGACCTGGGGGCAAAGTGCTGCTGAGATACTTCATTTTAAACCTTGGGGCCCAAACACAAGGTTGCACTGAATGAGATGTGTGGCCACAGCCAAAGAGAATGGGACTACGGTGGCAGCCAGCTAACCTTATTTTTATGATGTGGTCCTAGCTGTCCACATCACTGCAGCTCCAAGTGGAAAAACAAAGTGTGCCTTAAATACTTCAAATGCTGCAGAAATAGAGAAAAAACTCTTACTTATTAGCAATGTATTTTCATTTTGCTTGGAGGGAGGAGGCAACACTGAGGTTGTGCTCCAAGCACGCCCTCCTTCCCCCGTTATTCAGAAGACATTCAGAATGCAGTGGGCTGTCCAGACGAGCCCTGTGTGGATGGCCATGGTGCTGCTGGGGCTGTGGTAGTCCTTCCACTGCCCAGCAGAGCACTGAGCTTTCAGCATTTCTGGAGATGCTTTCTGCTGCATCAGGTTCCTGCCACCTAGTGGTGACAGTCCCTTCGGCTTCCACATCTTTTCATGAGAACAAAAAAAATACCGGAGCATACTTTCTAAAGCACAATCTCTTAGGTTATTAATCAGTACACTGGATCATCGGGTAGGTTTTGTCTTTCATCTCCAAACCACACATCAGCCCTTAGAAGGCTGCAGATGATATCCTTGACTTCGGTGAAAGAAAATGCCAAAGGCATGTGTTAACATCTGTAAATCTGCCTGCCCGCTCCAGCTGGCTCTGCCTGCGTCTTGAAGCCAGAGGCAATGCAGTAATAAAACAGAAGAATAGAGGAGCACTTCACTCGGGCAGTTCTCATTCATTGCCATTCCTGCATCTGCCCAAGTCATCATACCATCAACATGTATTGCTCAGAAGCCCTGGAAGGTGTATCTGAAAAAAAAAAAAAGTTTCTAAGTAGCTTTATTTAACTGATCTTGTCTTTGACTTTGATGTGTGATTATTGTCTTAAAACTGGAATAGATAAATGTAACAATCGGTTGTCAGCAAACCTGCAGTATATTTTAAATTAAAATTCTTCAATTTGTCCTTGTTCAGTGACATTTTCAGCCTTGCTTAAGCAAAGTACAGTAATTTCACGCTTATAAGCCGCACTTTTTTGACTGAGTTTTCGAGCCAACCCCAGAAGAGTGGCTTTTCACCCGGTGCAGTTTATATATGGACAAATTCCAGCGAAATGCTAACCTGGAAGTGCAAGGTGGGCCGGCCTGAAGCAGAGCAGGGTTGGCCGGAGCTGGATCCTCCCTGGAAAAAAAAAAAAAAAAAGAAAAAAAGAAAGAAAAAATCACCCGATGTGGCTTATTTATGGACAAATTCCGTGGACTTTCCAACAACCTGGAAGTGCAGCTTATAACCAGGTGTGGCTTATAAGTATGAAATTACTGTACTTATGAAGAATTCTCATCTTTTTGCTTAGACAATTTAATTCAGGGAAAAATAAAAAAATACAGCATCTATCCAAATTGCAGCATTGGAGTTGTACCAGGAATTAATCTGGAGCAGAAGATTTATTGACCAAAACACAACAGAAGAAATTGTTGACTTCAATCTTTCTGCACCGATTGAGCCACAGAACAGACTGCAGTGGAAATTTTCTAGTATTGTGCATTCATGGATGGCTTAATGGATTCAGGCCAATACTGAAAAGAAAGTCAGCACACAAATCTTTAGAGAAACTGTCACACCATAAAATCTGCATTCTTCACACTCAGAGACCAAAGATTTGACTTGCCCTGGTGAAGAGGTAGAAAGAAATCTGAAACCCTGAATTGCTTTACTTCCCAGGAACATGGAAATATGTGGCACTTCTGCCACTCTTCTCTGGAAACTGTTAGATCGGCTTTAAAATAATAGCAGATCATCTGTGAGTTCTTCTCATAAGAAATGTGGATAAAACCTCTTGCTAATATGTAACCTCAGTAGATGGTCCTGCTGTCTATGTGATGTGTGGACCCTGGTCTTGTTTTCAGCCAGGCATCCCTCTTCCAATAAGCCTTTCTGTCACTGGGATTACCCAAAGAGCCCAGGAAGAAAAGAAAATTTCTGAATGTAGCAGAAATGATAGTATGCCAATAAAGGCTTCTTAGGGATTTAATTGGTGCTCCTTAAATAATCCAATTCAAAACACAATGAGAACTATGTTTGAGAGATGAGCCATGCATCTTAAAGAATGTAAGAAATGGATTAGAAAAACATCATTTGCTGAAGATTAAATATTTTATAGACAGAAAAAATGTGATAAATAAGGCTTCTTTGAGGTTTCTTAATGCAATGCTTTCAGTGTTCAGTGAGCAATGGGGATGGAGCAAAAATTAGGAGGAAAATCACCTGGAAGAGCTTCTGTATTAGAATTACATTTTAAAGTTGTAGTCAGGATAGATGCATCATGATATGACAGACACCAATGCAACATCTTCCTTAACAGCAAATTGTTTATTTGAGGATGACTATGTCTGAGAGGGAGCAGAGGGGAAAAAAATCAAACATTGAATTGCAAATAATTTTTCTAAGTTTGAAAAGGCAACAACTTCAGAGAGGCTGCCAGCATGACCCACACTTAAAGTACAGACTGAAAAATGGAGAAAATCCCCCAAAATACCATTCTATAACCTAAGAATAATGTATTAGCTGTGATAATGCAGTCAAGCTGGATTGACTTCTTGGATCCTGCTAATAGAGTTCAATTAACATGCCAAATTATTCTCAGACATCTTCCTGCTATTATTTTTACAAAGTTTAATTTCTGATAAGACCAGAGCAGACTGAAACTCTCCCATTTTTTATTTTGTTTTTTTTTTTTTTCAATAAAAATGTAAAATATTTGGAAAATTTGGAAAATATTTGGAATTGCTTTTCAATAGGAAAATTTAGTTTTGCTCGTTGTCAGGTGATTGCATATGAAATATTTAATGTCCGGATATTTTCCACCAGAGAAAATACTCTGTGGGAAGTTAATGCCACACTGGAGGCTTGCCTTAGACCCTTTTGTCCAAATATAAGGCGGGGTACAGTTTTCTGCTTGCCTTTGTGGACCCAGCAGTTCTGCAAATGGGTGTTAATTAGTCACAAACAGCCTGTCTTTACCATGCTGCTACATTGGGCACTGTGTAGTCAGAGAGATATTTACCCATTAAAAAAAAAAAAAAAAAAAGTTAAAAAGGAGGACCACTGGGATATTCTGAAAATGTTAACTTTACTTCTTTTTATATGCAAATCCAAACCCAGATGGAAATTAGCAGCATACTTCAGCCAAAAGAAAGAGGTTTTTCCTACACATTTCTATTTTAAAATGGATATTTGCAAACCTACCTATTACTAACATGGCTTCTCTCCTGCAACTTTACATCCTGGTACAGATGAAGGACTGCTTTGTCTGCTGAGAGAATTTCAACTTGGCTGGGATAGTAGAAGTGGTGGAACACCTGCCTGAAGTAACCTTTAAAAACAATTAAGTACCATGACATTAAAACCACGTTGGTTTTAATTCACTGTGACATTGCCCTTTAGGTTAATGCGTCACCCTCCTTCCTTCAGAACAAGATGATTTTTTTCCTTCTCTTGAGGTCATCAGGAATGTTGGTCCTTACATCAACAGAACTTTCAGGATATGACAGTTATAACTTTATCTCTTCACCTGATATCCTCATAGAGGGTTTGATTCTGACAGCTCATTGCAACTGATGATGGTGACACCCAGAACATCTGCAGGCGGAGATTTTAATCACAAAACCTTTTGCTGCTATTCCAGATTAAAAAGCAACGAAGTTTTTCAAGATTTTGCTGAAACTGACAACTGATGATTCTCATGAATGACATCAAACCACCACTCACATGGTCAGGTTCAAGCCACTGACTAGAAAATAAAAGATTATAAGACATAATCCTTTTTAGATCTCTTAGCAGAGATGATCAGCCCGTGGCCCTATATTTAGATTTGGTCTGTGGAAACAAAAGGGATACCTTCAGAAGACTGTAACTCCGAGTTTGCTCCACTGATTTCAGTAGGAGCCACCCAGCTGAAGAAAGTTTCAGCATTTTGTTCCCAGGTACTGCCACAGAAAGAAAAACTCTAATGAAATTATCTCTGGAAGCATACCGTGGCAAGTCAGGTATTTTGAAATCAATCCAAAGTATCATATTTACTTGCAGATATTTTCTGAAAGCTGTTAAGTAGACAAAGACCTGGTTTATCTGAAGTTGAAAAGGCATCCAAGACTAAATTGATGGAAACTTAAATTTTGGGTACTGAGACTGAGTAGCTGTGATAAGGACCAGATTGCTGGTTGGGTGGCATTTTCCTGTTCAAGTGGTATTGGAAACTTCATATTTAGATACAGACTGAAACAAAATACTAGAAACCATCCTATTTGTGCAGACCAGCTGTAAAAACAGCGCCCATTTTATAAAGGTCCTGAAGGCTCCCACCACCATGAGGTGTGGCTGCCAGGGCTTGGGAGTGATGCAGCCAAGGCAGAGGTCCCCAGGCAGTGCACAGGGAGGCTACAGCTGGGAGCCAGCCCTGTCCTGGGGGAGCTGCAGCCAGACCAGTCTTCACTGAGAGACAGTGCTGCTGCCTGGCCTCAGCCCATTCCCACTGGGTGGTTTTCCTCTAGCTAGGAATGTGTGGAGTCAGGACCAACTGCACCGGTCTTGCATTCAGCAAATCTCATTAACAAGTCCTAGAGAGCAGCACAGACCACCGGGCCTCTCCCTGGGACCACCAGGGGTAGGGCCAGTCTCAGCCTGCAACTCCACACCTGTGTCCCCTGCAGCCAACACAAAGACAACACAAACATTTCGGCCAGACATGACTAAGGCCCTCCAAGAACACCTCAGCTTGCTCGGTTTCCCCGGTGAACGTTACCTGGAGGAAATAATTCTTTAAAGAAATCCAAGACACCTGTGTCACAGTGATGTCATATCTGCTGTAGAAGGGACTTCAGGGTTTTTGCCAACTGCTGTTTACACAAGATATTATTAGAATGGTGTCCCTGGGGGGCTGCAGATGGAGAAGGAGGTAGAAAACAGATGTGGTAGTAAATACTAGATTTCTTTGTACTCATATGTTGTCAGATAGAAGTGAAGCTCAGACAATTAAGGAATTTCAGCTTTAGTAAGGACATGATGACAAGATCATTAAGATTTGATTTGTGTGGCACTGGATCACCTACCAGGCAGGAGCACATGATGGCACTTCTGGTGATCTATCCAGAGTGCAGAGTTTGTTATTTATACCGGCTTTATGTTGTCTGGAGGGAACTGGTATGGTATGGATAGAATATACTCAAAACCAATAAAAGCTAGAACTCTTTTTTATCACATTCAAATCATGTGCCTGCAGCACTTTGCTCCTTAAGGCTGCAGTGTTTCGATGCAGTATTCATGGCCCTAAAATATTCCTGTGTATTGCCTAACATAATTCCAACTGTAAAGCTGATCTGCAGTAACCAAAGGCTTACACAGAATGTTCAGAAGCTCTTGTTCGTGTGAACAGACACAACAATGTGTCAGAACCAGGTACACAGTCAAACAAACTTCTTGTAATACATAAATAGAGGTAAGAAATTCGTACACCAGTTGATGTGTGTGTGCCTAGGGCAGACAAAGGCCAGGAGAACAAGATTTTCATTCTGTCCTACAGGGCTGTTGAAATAGACTTCTGTCGGTCCACCTGAAGGATGCTGCCAAGAGCAGCAGGGAAGAGGACAGCTGCTCACATCCTGATTCCAAAACATAAAGAACAATCTCATTCGGACAGCATGGCTAATTTGCACTCCCTTAATGAGACTTCCCTTCTAAATGGCTATGAGTCAGCATCATGGAAATGTGATTTCTTACTGATGTATGCATATAGCACCAATAGTGTGATAGCAGATTATTGTTACAAATGGCATGCAGAGCAAAGTAAGAAATGCAAAAAGACCAAAATTTCACTTAAAGTTCAGTATGTCTCTTACCAAAGGTTTTCTTAATACAACATAGGGAATTCTGTCTGTCTAACAGATGGCCCTCTACAGTGACTATTAGATTCTTTGCCTTTCCTTTTGAGGTTGAGCTGTATTACCTTGCAAACCCAGCTGAGCCTGCTCATCAAAGCCACGGTATTTGAGATCCATCTCATGCTTCCATTGTTACAGAGCAGTTACCAATGCATCAGATCATCCCGGGATAATACTCACACGTCCTGTCTACAGGAGTTACTCCCTGAGGGGTTGTCAGAACAGATTATTCATGCCAGCATTGCACAATTTTGCTACTGTAGTGCACAAGTTTATGCACCTTTAAAAACAGAAAGGAGATTATTTCTGTAGTATGAACAGTCACATCGACAGGTAATGACTGAGTGCAAAGAGCTGCACAAATTAATGCCCTGTGCTACCTACAGAAACAGAGATCACTGTTTATATGTACAAAGTGGGTACAAGCTCCTTTGCTGAAGGATGAGCAGCTGTGGCTTCTCTGTGCTCTTCAGGCAAACATTAGATCAAAATGATACATGCTCTCCTAATTTCTTCTAAATTGTAATGTAGAAAACGAAGTTGGCCATGGTTGCCCTTGCATAATCTACACACATTTGAAATACTCTGTTCTGCCTCTGAATCAGAATTCTACACTTCTTAAAAACTATCTTGTGCTTTTATTTAAAAAACAATCCTCATGATTAGCAGATACCAAACCATAGTTAGAAATCTCATTATTCTCCCTTTCAAGACGGAGGAATCATGGGCTAAGGATGCTGATTTCCAAAATGGAAGACATTTTAAAGATCCAAGACCACCTTGAGTTGCCATGGAGGTTGGCAGCCCTTGGTTATGGAAAGCCCTGCGGTATGTCTGGCCCTGGGGGTTAAAGTTCTCGAAGGCAGCCATCACTTTTGACAGTGTTTTGCCCTAAGAACATACAATGCACAAATAAGTAGATGGTAGGTTGAGAGTTGGGTCTGTATGTCTATCCATATTTCAAATTTATGACCTCTTTTACAGCTATAAAGAAGAACTATATAAGCTTTTTTGCTTTTCAGAATGAAATTGTACCAGAGAGGCAGACTACTTTAAGATGGTAAGAGTTAATGCTTCTGCCAAGATCAGAGCCATGAAGCCAAGATATATTTAAATCCAGACCCCTGTAAGCAACAAAACACTGCCCTTTAATGACTGCTTGATCAGCTCTGTCACTTGAAAAAGAGATTGAAATGAGTTCTAAAATTAAAGCAGTTTTAACACTGCTGTTTCTAAATGGGTTGTAAAATAAGCTGGGACAAGTTTGCACAGGAAACATTTGCTCTTACGAGTAAAAACCATGGGAGCTAAGCCAGGCCAGCTGTGCTACCACTCCTCCTTTACTCCTATACCAGTGAGTGCCAGAGGCTACAGACTCTGGAGGTAGACAACACGTTTCATTGCTCTTGTTTTAATCCCTTTAGGCTGACACATGGAGTAGAGTTGTCAGGCTTCACGGCAAGCTGCATCTAGCCCTTTCTGGCTGGAGGTAGGACTGCTGATACATCATACTCTGAATTTTGGCAAGAGAAACCATCAGTGTTAAACTAAAGGAAAGAGACTTCAGGTTACCAGCTCCCTAAGGGAGGATTGCCTGTGGTACCCAAGTTTACAAATAGTGAGAGAAACAGGTCATGGGAAGGTCCCTATTTAGTTAGAGCTAATAATTAGTTGTTCACAGACTGAAGTTCAAGTGAAAGTTGCTCAAGTTTTGAAATCAAGACTCAAGAGCATGGGTGTCAAGAGACAGAAAAGGTCAAAGATTAGGTCTGGATGTGTAGCAAGATATGGTGATGGTAATGGAAAAACAAATTGTGAAAAGAAAAGAATATGGGTCAAAATAACTCATTAAAAAATCAAAAGAATCTTTGTATGTTGTTTATCAAAAGAAATTGTATCTTTTGATTAATTTGAAGAACAAGATAATCTAGATCTGAAGTATGAATTAGCAAGGCAAATTACAATATTTGTATTTGCTTTATAGGAAATAAAGGAAGAAGATGTCAACCTCTCAAGTGTTACAGAAATGTGAAGTGACTTGAACTCAAAACTACTTAGATGTCTAATACAGCAATACAAGTTTTAAATACTTATTTTTTTAAACAATAGGATCCAATAAATTATACAGACCTGTTACTGATGGATACACAATTACATCACTCTGCAAGTTTATGTTCCAGAAAACTGGAAATAATCCTTTCCTACTTTTCCAGACTGTGAGTTTGTGAATGCAGCGCAACTTTTTCTACACAAAGATCCATGTTTATGTTTTCATTATTTATTTATGTATTTATTCATTCAATTCTCATATGGAAATACTGAGGGCCTAAGCATCTTAGCAATCTCACATCATATTGCCTTGAATACTTGTATCTTCAGTAATGTGTATACATTGAACCTGAAGTGGCTGGTATACATCACCAGTGATAAAAAACATGAGATAAAGACATTAGTAGCTTGATGGTTGACATATTTATTAAAGTGCTTTCCCTACATGAGCTATTCCTATCTCATAGTTATAAGGAGACGATCTAAAATGCAACTTAAATCAATCAGTGCATAAAGAGGAATGTGAATTCCATTGTTTCAGGATAATTTATTGTGTTTTATCTTAAAATACCAAAGAGACACAATGAAATATAAAAAATCTGCATATCAGGATTGTGTGGTGTCCTACTATGCTTCTGCACTAAAGAACCAAATCCATCTTCAAATTCAGACAGCCCCAAACCATCTATAAAAGCATTGTTGTAGTTTGGTAATTGAGAAACACCCTAAAAACATATGGAAATTATATTTGGCCTGGTTTCCAGACATCAAAGAGGAAAGATTCCTGGCAAACCTGGAATATCTATTTTGAACATTGTATTTTTGCCAGCTGGCTCTTCATATTCTGCAGCAAGTTTGCACATTACTTTAGTAAATGTACTGAACTGGACCTGATTGAACATTACGAAGTAAATCACTGTAATAACAAAACAAACAACTTTATGGGGTGGACCTAGCAGTTTCAAGTGTAATCGGCAAGTAAATTACCCCAAAATTGTTGTCTTGATCTTGAAATTCATTAATAAAGATGTGTGAAACTTCAAAACACTACCAGCGCAGAAGAACATTCTACTTTGCTCACAAGCTTTTCCTCACCAATTGGAGCTCTCCTCTGTCTCACATGGACAGTATAAAATTGCTTACCAGTTATATCGGGTCCCAGCGGACCCAAACTCTGCTCGAGTGTGTGAGTCTGGCACTGACATTGCCCCCGTGCCTGGCAGGGCGCTCTGCCGAGGCTCACGAAGCTTTCCCCGGAGCAGGCGCGGGTGCAGGGAACGCGGGGAAGGTCGGAGCCACGGGCAACAGGCAATGTAAACAGAGAGCCCGGGCAGTCCCGGGGCGGCACGGCCATCTGTGCACTCGGCTGTTTACCACCCTCTCCATTCTCTTTAATGTGACAGTCAGCATGGAGATTAGCAGGGGGAAGGCAGTCAGGAAAGCGACCCCCGAGGGAAGATCTGAACACGAAGGTGGATTAGGATCTCCTGACCGGGTGCCGAGGACGGGGCAGGTGGCGAAGGCGGACCGGCAGCTGCCGCGCCACCGCAGATGCTCCAGAAGGGTAGGAAACTTGTTTTTTTCCTTTCTCGACACGCTGTTTTTATAGCAACATAAAGCAGCATGTGTGGACACGTGATTTTTTTATAACCAGGCGCCCAAATTCCCCCAGGCCTTGCGATGCATTAGCACCGGGTGCCTCCCTGTTGTTCTTCCCCAGACACAGCGCTGGCCGCTCAGCACGGTTACCGGGGATCAGTGTGTTAGTGTGGACACCACGGCGACAACAGCCGGCAGCACTCCTCTGCTAGTGCCGGTGGCTCCCCGGCAGGGGAAGCGGCCAGACCCAGCAGGGGAAGCGGCCCGGCCCAGTCCGCCACTCCCCGCCCGGCCCGGGCCCCGCCGCGCAGGCGCCCGCGGGCCGAGGGGAGGCGGCCCGGGCCCGGCCGTGACTCCGCCATGCCCGTGCGCTTCAGGGTGAGCCCAGCGGGAGAGGGGCCCGGCGGGCGGCAGGAGCGGGGCTGCGGCCGCTCCTGGGGTAGCGGGAAGGGGGAGGCCCCTGCGCCACGGCACTGGCCGGTAGAGACAGCAGGAGTTGTGTCGTGTGGGTGACAGCGGATCCAGGCTGTGTTTGTTCCTGAAACCATTCATTTGAAGACATAAGATGCGTGTTTTTGGTTTTGGTTTTTTATATTATTTTTTGATGCATGAAATGCTTCCACGTTTTCTCGGCGGTCCTTTCTGTTCTCCGGCGGGGGTGGGTTTGGAGGGTAAAGAGCAGCCTGCCAGTTCATCTCATCCTGCAGCAGCGTGTTGGTGTTTCCCCCCTTCGGAGCTCTGCTACTGCAGGAGCAGTGAAGCAGGAGATGCTCCGGTGGCTTGACAGACTCCTCTCTGTTTGCTCTAGGGGCTGAGTGAATACAAGAGAAACTTCAAATGGAGAAGCCCAGAGTTCTGTAGCCCCTCCGCACAGCAGAAATCTTTGTGGGCAGGACTTCGGTCGGATCAGTTTGGTAAGCGCCCCCTTGGTTGCAGCCGAGGCCGGAAAGTTTCGCTGTGATGACTGCGTGCCCAGGGTGACCTGGTGGTGTTTACAGTTTGTGCACTTAGTAATCAAATTAGAAGTACAGTCTCGGTCATCATTTAGATAGAGTGTGTTTTTGAACTCCGTGTTCTTAACGGCTACATTGAAGCTTTTCAATTAGTGCTTCTTATAGAAACCTTTGGAAAAAAAAAGTGGTTTGTGATGGGCAGCATAAGCTAAGACCCAAACATGAAACACAGGTGCAGTGTTAACCCACACAGGGTGTATCGAGGGTGGGATTGGGTTATCTGTGATGTATGGAAATAATAAATAAAATTTAGTTTGTAAGGGGAGACTGACTTGGGGCAAAGTCTGATAAAGTTGTTATGAACCTGACATAGGTACAGCTAACTGAAAGAGAAGATCAGCCACTACAGTGAAAATCTTATGATACTGGAGTGTAGGATTTAAGGATTGTTGACATTATCATGACAGGGAAATGTGGGGCTAGGAAGCAGGAGGAGAAGGAAATAGCAGTTGGATTGAGAGGCCTGTAGGGAGCTGAGGAGTGATGACAACTGCATTGCTTTGAAAAGGAGTAGTTTAAAAATAGTAATTATTGTAGTGGTGCAAGGCAGAGTAAAAAAAAATTGTGCAGTTCACTGCAACTGTGCTGTGCAGTCTGTGTAGTTAGAGTACAATGCATTCATTCCTACAATAATAAGTGTTCTGAATTATGGTCTTGTAATTAAGAACTGACTGCTGGCATTAGGGTTTTTTTTTAGTCAAGGTGCTAGACATTTAAATAAGTAATTTAATCTTGCTAAAGGTTATGATTTAGATATATTACTTCTTTCTTCCATTACTGCAAAATACATCTTTAACCTTGTTTTCCCTAGCACTTGGGTGTGTTTATGGATACCTCTTATCGAGAACTATAATTGTCATGAATTCGGAAACACTTAAACATCTAAGCATGTTAACTTCTTTTTAAAATGGCAACCTATGCTTATTTTCCAGTCAAACTATTTTACAAGCCTTGCAATAAACTCATGACTTAGCCATACAGCTGTTTCTTCTCTCACATTCATGGTGGTTTTGTGCATGCTTGCTGTAGTTTTTCTACGTATTTGTGTTAATTTTCATGCCCACCTCTTTTCTGGCCATTTTAACACCCACATCTTTAAATGCTACTCTTGATACCTCATAGGATTTGCAGATAGTTGCTGCTAATTTACTTACAGTTCTTCCTGTTGAACTGGCAATTTTAGGAATCACTTGGAACATTACAGCAAAAAGTTGACAGCTGCGGGTGCTTGGAGTGCCTTTCTGCTACTTTTCCACTGGAATTATTTTCCTATCCTGTATGTGTGGTCAGACATATGGACATTCTATATACCTTTCACCATAGGTTGTTCTCTCTTTCTATAATGCTTCTTCATGGGATGGTAGTTTCTCTCTTATGGAACATATTTCTTTCAGCCAGTTAAGAGCTTTCACTGATTCTTCCATTGCAGTTGAGCTCTTTGAAGTGAATTACTTTTTCCCTCTTATGATTTTCCTCTTTGAATGTGTTCAGTTGGTCAACACTCTTCTTAAAATGGTTGGATAATTTTATTTTCTCTTGCCTGTGTAAACCCCAGCAATCCTTAAAGTAACTTGATACTTGGCTTTGTTACAAAATATTTTTCTAATTTTGGAAATATTTTAATGTTTATATTGTAAAACTTGCCAATTATCTGAGATGGTCTTAAATTGCAAGTGGATGGAGATCTGTCACAATCAGAGGGGACCTGTTGAGTAAGGTGTGTTGTGCATGTGCAATGAGAAGTGCTTGCAGCATACTTTCTCCCCACAGGCTGGTTACTCTGTACCTATGTTAACCACATTTTTTTCACTTGGATGTGTGTTTTGTAGCTGTTCAACTCCCAGAATCAATTTTCACAGGGTTGTTCTGTGGACATTTTTGCTTTATAGGGTTTAGTCCAACATGGTTCTGGGTCACCATGTTCTGTCTGTTTAGTGGAAAGGAAGGTCATTTGCAGCACAGAATTTCTCAGCCATGCCCATAATTCATAGTCTGTCACTGCTCCAAGCTTTCTAGTAATCAGTTTATTCTTGTTGTAGAGTGATACTTTGTTATCAGTGAATGTTTCTGTTAAATCTAATGTGTTTTTTTCTCAGGAATCACAAGAGAACCAAAATTCATTTCCAAGAGAAGGGTACCTCACCATAATCCACAGATTTCGAAGTCTCTTGAATGGACAGCAGATTGTGATTTGAATGACCCGCTGGAAACTGAAGCTGCAGAGTTGCATGCTGACCACAACAATAATGTGACACAAGAAAAACTTGAAACACCAGAAGGACCCAGACTCCCCCCAAAAGTTCAATCACATGTGGTAGATTCTGGTGGTGAAATAGCTCTTGCCCTTGGAGAGAACAACATGAAGAAATCACCCTCAGAAGCTCCACCAAATCAAAATGAGGCATTTTCATCTCCAAAAAAGGAATCAGAAAAAATGGGTGATGAGGTAAGGAAATATGTCTTTTTAATTGACCAGTCTGAAAATTACTGACAGTAATTTCACACACATGCTCAGAATTTCTTGTTGAACTCCTTCCTTGGTTTTGTATTTTGATACTCTCTTGTAGCTTCTTTGTTGAGATAACAGTGTGTTAGAGATCAGATTTTGGTGCTACTTAATTCAATAGAATTTACTCTTCATTTGCATCTTCAATGTGTCATCACTTCTGATTTCATTGAAACAGGATTTAGAAAATAATGTATAGATTTTTGGAGTAGTTGACTATAATGAGACAATGTACTTTGTATTCATTTTGTTCTTGAAACCAAAATACTGTAGGAAAGGAAACAATTATTATTTTTTCCTTTTTTTTTTTGTCAGCTTCACAGAGCCCTTCAGAGGAAAACAAACATAATTATCCCCAGAAATTCTGAGTATCAAAGCCAGTTTGTATGGAAGAGTCCTCATGAAAAGTCACCAATACTTGCAGCTGAACAGGTAACATTATAGAATCTGAGAACCAAATTAATACTTTCTTTTATGTATCAGCAAAGTTTTCCTTTCAAAAATATTTCCTTTTTTTGCTTTTTTGGTGGGGGAACAACAAACTTTAATGTTGTTACAGTTTTTTTCATCTCTCACTGTATAAAAGTGTAGCTTAATTGGATTTGTTTCCTTGTGATTCTTCATTGTGGTCAGACCTAAGTATTTGTTCTCCTTAGGCCTTGTATTTCATTCTTTCGAACAGGGTCCTGTTCTTCTGTTTGCTTTAATTTATCTGTGTTGCCCCAGTTTCTTAGTCTCCACCTCTGTGCACATATACTTCTAAGCCCTAAGGTGTGTCTCTCTAGTGTTTTATTCTTTCATGACAACAGCTTATATTTAAAAGTGGAGTTCTCTGATTTTAAGATACTCTTGTGATGTTTTGAAACATCTCATGAGCTTTTGGGCTTTGTAGGATTGAAAATGCTGCTTTTTCCGGTGAGACCACAAAGAGTAACTGAGTGTGAGACTGCTTTATGTTTTCAGTTAACTGTTACTGGGATCAAGACCTAGGAGACTCAATCTTTTGGTCAGTCTGCAGTGTAAAACAGGCACTTCTGCATTTGTCTCCTCTTTCTTCACTAGGAGCATATACATTAGTGGGATTACTAGCGATGATGTGCTCTTTTTATCCTCAGGTGGCGGATTTGTTCAGGAACATCTTTCAGAGGCAGTAAACGTTGATAACTAAGATAATCACTATCCTCTCCTTTTCTGTTGGAATACCAAGCAGGTGGATTTACTGCAGGATATGTTTCCCAGCAGCCCCTTATCCAATGAAAACTCACTGAAATGCATGACAGTAGTATAAAGAAGTCAAAGGATCTTTTGAGGAAAATGCAGTTTCCAGAAAGTCACCTTACGGAAAAAGTCAAAGAGAATTCCATTTGATTCTATGCGCAATCAGTTTGATAATTTCATTATTAATGCTTGTGAACATTGTGCTTTTTTCAGAAAAAAGACTTTTTTCACAACTTACACAGAAGAAAAAACAGTCAGAATAAGTCTATAGGCACTATACATCCATGGATAAGTAGACTTAGGGAAAGTTTAATGATAAAAATGGTATATATTTAAAAATTATTATTCTTCACTGTTGATATGACTGAGAATATGCCTCAATACTGACAATCCCCTTCCCTTGTAGAGATTCTGTGAAAATGTCAAAGTTACCCAAGTTAAATTCTCATAGTAAATGCATGCTTCTCACATATGGCAAGGTCTTGAAATTTGGAACCCCTTGAGGAGATAATACATGACCACATATTAGAGAAATTCTCTACCTTGGTTTATAACACTGTATTAGTTGAAAAGGAGTGGATTTTAATTTGCCCAAGCTCTACGCATCCAGCTCTAAAACTGAGAGCAGTTTTCTGTTACATATGGACAGGACATGTACTGAGGACTCATATGCAAATTTTATGGCGTGCCTTTAAAAAACCATGATCCTACATACAGCTCTAAAGGTGAACAAAAATAAACAAATAAACAAAATCTCTGACAGTAGACTTCAGTAAGTGTTTGATCACATGTTTAACTGTGTCTGATTTGATCACTTTTAAATGTATTTAAATCTCTCTTGAGTTTCTCCTAAAAGTTCATTAGTCTACACATGCTCTGTTTGTAGAGATGACTGTCTCTCTGCTCATATGTGAGTGTATTTGTGAATGAGTTAAGAGATTTTGAAAATTTAGCCTTTGGGTAAACAAATCACACTGTTTTTCTTTGTTTTGTTTTCTTCCTTCCATGCAGCTGATTTGCAACACAAAGAAATCCATACCTCCAGTTAAACCTCCTGCCATTACTTCTGAAACTGCATATGAGAGAAATTCCAAAGGGTCTCCTCCGGTTAAGAGTCCACAAGAGAGAGGTGGTTCAGAAGAGAAAGAATTTCTGGTGTGTTAACAAGCAAATACTTCCCAGAAAGAAAATCTTTAGTAGAACTTCTGCAGTTTTGATCTGTTCTATATGGGGGTGGGTTTAGGTTGAAATTATTTAGTGTTGCTGGTCACACTGGACTCAGTGGTGGTTTTGGTGTAAAGACCAAAAAGAATTCTGTACAGCTCTGCTATGTGGGGGTTCTGTAGTGGGTCCTCTGTAGAGCATTTTTTTTCAGTTTAAACTTAAAAGTTTCTGAGTTTTGAAGTGATTTTTGTTGTTGTTGTTCCCCATTGACACTTTGGTTTTTGTAATTAGGATAATTTCTGCAATCTAAATGTTTGATTTATACTCAGATTGGTACCAATGTTGTGTCTTGATGTGCAGTAGGGCTAGATGGGAGGTCTGTAACTTCTTGAATGTCATAAATCAGAGAATTTTCTCCCCTCAGTGGCAAGCAGTATCTCTGTATTCTTTCCATGTCACCTGACTGTTTCCACTGAGCATACATCTTCCTTTTTTGCCTTTCTGAGTCAGCTCCCTTAGGACCTGTTCCAAAAAACTGTCATTCTGGTTTTTTAGGAATCTTCTGGCCTGGGTTGTACTGGCTGTGTGATGCTCCCAGTTAATCTGAGTCTCCTCACTAGCCATCTCTGTTGCTGATAGAGCAGAAAGGGCTGTCAGACAAGGTGTTCATTAGGACTGCTGCTGAGCAGAAGGTGTGCTTAACATGCAGTGCCTTGGCTTAATCTAAGCCATTGGTACTTCTGAGGGGATTGTTGGCTTGGAGGTTTTATCATTTGGAACTCAGATCTGCCCAGTTCTTTAAATCCCATCTGGGGATGAGAAATTTTATGTCCCCTTTTGCCTCTTTAGGTAGATATGAAGAAAGCTTGAAAAGCCTGAGGCTTTCAGGAAGCATTTTTGGTTTTGGTATTGGAATTTCAGGTAGTTTTTTGAGAACAGCTAATAAACAAAGTAAGAGGAGTCATGAGGAGAGAATTTTTGGTAAAGTGCCTAAAAATTGGTTGTTTATACCAATAACTTGTCTCTGATAAATGTCTTGAAAAAGTTCTTGGGGATTTTGGTGGGCTTTTAAATTTTTAAAAAATTGACTTTGAATAATATCTGTGAAGATCTCTAGCAGAATCAGAAGTTGTGCATTGGATTTCTGAAAGAATGAAATGATCAGGAAAAAATATCTTTGTTGTAAAACCCAAACAAATCAATCTAAATATTTATAAAACAAATATTTTAAAATTTGCCTTTTGGACTCAGGTTAGAATGTACAGATATTGTATTATGTTATTGCTGTGTTTCATGTTGAGTTAATTCTGTAAAGTGGTCAAAATGCATCATCTAACTAGCAGAATGCATCACTCAACTTTGGCATTTTGCTAGTTTATTTTTATGTTAGCAAAATAATATGATGTTTGTATTCAATATTCAAAACAACTAACACTAACCATTTACAAGTGCTTGATGTCAAAAGAAGTATGAGGGTTTTCAGATTGTTAGCTAATGTGGTATTTTTAAAATTATCTTTGCCTTAGAGTAAGAGGGAAGAACCGTTTCAAAAACCAGCAGAAGATGCAGCAAAACAAGGGAAATCAGAACAGAAACATCCTAAACAAAATAATAAGCAACATATCAGTCCAAAGCCCCTCACTTTACATACAAGTCGTGGGTATGTATAAAATAGGAAAACCTAGACTAGTGAGTAGGTGTACAGCAGCCCAGTATTTAGAAAGATGGACTGTGGACCTTGAAGCACACCCATGCTGCAGTTGCAGGGGAAAATGGCCCTTGCAGCACTGAGATTGAGCTTCTTGTGGGCACATCTAGACCTGATGTTAATTGCCATCCTCTTCTCTGGGCAGTGGAAGCTTTGTAAGCACTCCTGTTCATGTGAACCCTGTGATGCAGTAATAGTAGTATTAATGAATACAATGTGAATGAAATAGAATCAGTGCAGAGCTGCTGCTAAACTTTGAACAAGTGCTTTGGAAGTCGTAGTCACCTTTCAAACTGCTTTCTCTATCACTGTGCCCACTCTATGCCTTAAAACTGTGGTGATTGTACTTGTTATCTGCTTAGTCTGGTCTTGTGAGGCCTTGTATGCTCGAGTAGCAAAAGTGAACACACGAGGTCAAAGAAAGCAATCTGTCCTGTTTAGAGTAATCTGGCAAATATGGAAATGAAGTGAAATTGTATGTTATTGAGTGCTATCAAAGTATCTTTTTTATTTCTGCCACATGCCTACATTGCAAGAATTGAACTCTTATTTCCATTTCATACACGTCTGAGATATGTCAAGAACAATAAAAGCCAAGACATAGGCTTTAAAATGCATAGATTAATCCCCGTCTTCTGTGTTTTTGCTTAATGTATGCCCCAGCAGTTGCTTTCATTCTTTATGGCAGAGTAGGGCATTAGATTGAAGATGGGAGGAGACTTACCTGTTTGAATGCTGTTGGATATCAGGAGTGAATTACAAAATGATCACCCAAAATCCTGTGAAATGAAATTGGTTTATGGAAAAGTGAGTGGATATAGTTTTAACTATTTGGTTTTCATACACTTTGCAGTAGATTGTAGTCAATTTTGCAGTGAGTAATGTGCAAAATTCTTGATTGTTTTCTGGGGCTCTTTTCATCTAAGGACAAATTTCTGTCTCTTACGGCTTCAGTGTAGTAGCACAAGACAAAATTCTCTTAAAAAAATCACTGAGCAACTAGCTGTCAAAATGTGCAAGTTCTCAGTGTTTGGACAGGATGGTTACTTGAATGCAAGTAACTGTGTTGCAATGCATGGACTGCTTTTGCAGCAGAATGACTTGGATCGAGGTACAACAGTGTTGTTTTTTTTGTGCTAATGCATTGTTTTGCAACCAAAAGTGAAGGATTTCTGTCAGCTTTAAAGAAAGGGACATATTGACAGAGATTTTGAATATAAAGGGTTTTTTGACCTTTATATTTTTCTTTTTACAAGGTTTATTTTATTCCCTGACTTCAGGCTTTTATGACCTATTTCTGAAGAGGGATTGGAAAATAGAGCTTTTCCACCCTGTGCTGAATATATTAAAATTAAGTTGGTAATGTTCTGGAGCATGATTAAATCCAAAAATATCTTCAGATTTAAGCTGATACATCCACAATTCAGTGCTTAAGGACTTGAAGTACTACTGACTGCCTACCATAGGTTACATGATGTTAATTTTTCTGTGTTTGTATGTGTGTGGCAGAAGGGAAAAATGAACCCATCTTTTCAAGTACTGAGGCCTTTTGAAGATCAAAGCCACTAGGACATAGATGAATTATACTGACCGGTGTTCTGGTAGTCAGATGTTCCTAGCCCCAGCAGCTCACCCCACCCATATGCACAGTGCCTTTAAAGTGGATTTCATAGAAGGAAATGTCTCAGACACATTAATGCCGAACCAGGCATTTTTACTTAAATGTACCTTCATCAGTGATTTAAATCAAGGTCCCACATTTTGCATTGGAGTAATTGAGGTTGATGTGTGTATTATGTTCTGCTTATTGGCTGTCAGGGCAAAAGCTTCTGGTGGAACTGTTGCAAGGAAGGAAAAGTAGGAGTAGCTACTTGAAGGACCACCAACTGTAAATGAATATTTTTCACAGCTTTCCTAATTGTGTTGGTTTGAGTTGCTTGTGCATGATTTTTTTGCATCTCACTGTCATTTGGGTACAAGTACATTTGTGCTTGTTGAGTGGCTTTAAAAGTGCTCTTAAAGAATATTCTGGATATCAAACTTTACTTTTTTTCTTTCCTCATTCTTGATTTCTTAGGAAGATGAACACTGAATATAGGTCAAAATTTTTGTCTCCAGCGCAGTATTTCTACAAAGATGGAGTTTGGTCTCGTATTAAGAGTAAAGCTCCCAACCAGGTGAGTATTCTTAGAAAATCTGAAGCCTGAGTATGCTTTGTATTTTGATTTTTAGATGCAAAAACTTTGAATTGTGGTATTTATAAGGTACAGCTTTGAGATTGTAATGCTAATGACTCAAGCTCTCAAAGTTGAGTATACAAAGACAATTAATTCTGACAAGTCAGTATAATACATAGGGGTAAAAAAAAAGAGATGATGAGACTTAAAAAAAATAATAATGTCACCTCCAAAGTGAGGAACAAGTTTGTTTCCCATACAATCAGGATCATTCAGAGCAGAGTCTCTTGTGACTGGTAATGTAATTTTTGATGTTCAGCCCAGTTGTAATAAGCAGAAGTGTTCAAAATACAGACCTGAATGATAGGAGAGTACAAGGGAATAAAACCAAAAAGGACAGCATATGTATCAGCCTGGATTGGCTTGATGGTCAGGCTCAGTTCATTAGCTTGCCATGCATGAATCCATTCAAAGTAGTCAATTCTGTCATACACAACATAAAATGGAGAATTTTTCTTGCAAGTTCCAGTCGTATTTTCTTGTAGTTTATTCAGAAACTGCAATCCGTATTATACTATATGAAGTCATTTCACAGAACTGTAAAAATGCTGAGTAGCTTCAAGACCACAACATTTCTTATCATTATTAGATGTGATTCCTGCATTTATCAAGGAAATCAAAACTATTAGCTAGAGCTAGCACTGTAACACTCTGGTTTCACTGAATTGATACAATCTTCTCTCAGCTGATAGAGGGAGCCTTTGTGAGACACTGTGCTGCTGCCTGTGTGCAGATACTTGGAAATGTGAGTTTCCTCATCAGTGTGCTCCACGGTGATGTGGAAGGTAGAATTGGAGGAAATGGTTCTAGAGTTCTGGACTTTGAGAATATAGGTTCTCTTTGAAAATAAGGTTCTCTGAGAATTGGAGGAGTACTCAGGTAGCTTTCAGTTCTGTGTTTTCTTGCTCAGTTTAATCTATGAAGTAATTTTGCTGTTAGCAACAATAAAAAAATTATAGAATACATACAAAACATGCAACGAGAAATGGGTCTCAATATTTAAAGTATATTAAAGTATGAGATAGAGTTTGTGTACACGTGCATGACATAATCCATTCTGTGTGAACCACCTGAAGAGGTGGTTAGAGGACTGAAAAGAAGCAATATTTAAGGTTTTTATATACATTGATATATGTATTATATTTACTGTAACTAAGATTTGAAAATGTTATGAACTACTGCATGCAGCCTAAGTGGTATACTGAATGTTTCTGTAGAGTGTTATGTCATTTTTTTTGGCATATAATACTTCAATTTATTGATGTTGCATCATGAAACATTCAAACCAATAAGGAGCAATGCTCAGCTTCAAGAGCAGTTGTCTGATAGGCAGCTAAAGATTGGGCCTTGGGATACAGTGTGTTTGTGGCACATTCAGCTGGGAGGATTCACTGCAGTGTAGTTGAGGAAAAGAATGTGGAGACTGCAAGTGGAGGATAGATAGTCAACTTTACATGTGGCATTTAACTGGAGTGTATGAAAAAATCAAAGATTTCCCACACTGTCAAGATACTTGGAGTGCCTCAGACTTTTCCACAGACATTTTCTTGCTGAAAAGGGAATTGCAGGAAACTAGAAAGAAGTTAGTTGGCACGTGGGTGACTTTCTGTCCAAAGCAGGCTTTCTGAAGTTCTGAGTCCAAAAAGGCAAATGCCATAATGGAATCTTGGTGTGACCTTAGCCATAGTGATGACTTGTAGGCTGCTTCTCTGCAATTTGTAATGGTATTTTTCAGTAGTTGAACAAAAAACAAAAATGCCAATGATGCTTTTGAAAAATTATTGTGGGCAATTCATAATCGCAGTAGGGCTCTCTAGGACCTGTGTCCTGCTGAGGTAATGCTGCCTGCTGAGTTGCTGCAGGAGATGGTTGTCCTTTGTACTTCACAATGCACTGGAGACTTAGTGTTCTTCCTGCTCCTGTGATACCCTGCTGCTCTGGATTTACATTCCTTCTGTTCTGGCTATGACAATTAATTTTTTATTCTTCTAGTTAAAGTGAGTAATCCAGTAAATCAGTTGCATATCAAATTTTAAAATTCTCCTCTGAAAATGACAAACCTATATTTTTAATGGGCATTCTTTGGAATTTTAGTAGGTCAAATTGTAGGATGTTAGCTGGATATCCATCTGCTGCATCCAGTTACTTTTAGTGGGATTAGCTGAGTTTAGCCCACTGACTCACTCATTACAGTAGGAATGATGTGAAATGTATCATGAAGGAAGGATAAAAAAGAAAAGCTGTGAAAATGTGGTAGAGGAAATGTCAGTATTACTTTCTTGCTCTTTTTAAAAATATTTCCTGTGGACCATTTTTTAGTAAGTCAGAATTCACACGATATCACAAAATTGTTTTTAATAATTTAAACATAAACTTACTGGTTTTGCTTTTTCTACCTGCACTCTAATTGTGTTTGGGTGAAGGACACAAGACAGCAAGTGTTTAAATGGTCTTAACTGTAAAAATGGTGGTGCCTGTTTGAAGAGGGGGGGGTTATCACTTTTATTGTTTTAGAGTAAAACTGACACCTGAACATTTTGTATCTCATTCTTGCAGTTACTGATAGCTGGAAGGAATAATTTTGATACTATGGCTTGCATACAGTAGCACCAAGAGTTCTTGTATTAATCTTAACTTTTCACTAATATTTATTTAGCTAGACACAGTTGCAGTGTTTGCAGCATACAAACTCAGTATTGCACATACACACAGATCTGTTGATTTGAATTTATCATAAATTAGAGTAGAATATATTTATAGAATTTATAGAATGTGTTTTTGAGTGTTGCTGTTTAGAAATCTGAATTAATTTCCTCAAGCTTGGCAAAAGACTGTTGGAATGCCAGTGCTGACTGTACTTGTTTGAGAGCTTTTTGTTGAATCTCAGGGAGGCAGCATAGAGCTACGTTGACAGGTTTTTAGTATTTAATTTCTTACTTAGACTGAAGTAAAAATTACAAAGGTAATAATAACAATATCACTCATGAGTGTTGAGGGGAAAAATAAGAAATTTAAAAGTAACTCTGTATTCTTCTCTTTAGGCATCTCAAAACACCCTAAATTCCATGTGGTATATGGAGGTTGGTTGCATCCAAGTTCCTCTTTCAGTATTTGGAGCACTGTCTGAGCGCTGATGGAAAAAAAGCTAGAATCCAGCACTAAACTTACTCATAGTTACTGCATAAATTTTTGTGCTTATGGAATGAATAATTGATGATTCTGCTTTGGCTTAATGGCTCAAACATGCTTATTGAATATATTATTTTTGCTTTCCTCTTCTTATATTTACTGTGGCATGCAGTGTTTGTGCTGTGGCTGGCCCTGTATTATGAGTAACTTGCATTTCTCTTCTAGCTGCCAGTAGCTAATGCAAATATAGTAGCCTATAGTGATGTTTGAACAACTGTGAAGCTTACGAAACCTTGATGTACGTGCAGGTGAGAGAGCTTCGAGAAAGAGCGAAAGCTTACAGGCAAAGGGTAGAGGGAACACACTTCTCCAGATACCATTTCAATCAGATCCTGTCTGATAATAACAGTCTTTGGGATGTGTCCTCCACTTCCAGTTCAGAAGAAGGAATCAGCAACAACATCAGAGCACTAGATCTTGCTGGGTAAGATCGTCATTCCTGCCTGTTATTCTGCAGCTTCGAAACTGAGCAAAATGCTGAATATAGGCTTGTATGGAAATAGTTGTTTTTTGAGCACTTCTCATAATCTAATTTGCTGTTGAAATTGAAAAAAACACCCTTATTTTCCATTTCATTTTTGGAAATGGTAATATGGAAAGAATCTTCATAAAATCTAGTTTGCAAATGGGATGTGCTTAAGCATCAGATGAAACTGCAATGGCAATTTAACTGTTCATCTATCAATTGTACTACTTTTTAATGTGAGCTCTACTTCTTGCAAAGAACTGAATTGGGTGAATGCATTTTATATAGGCACATATATATTGTGGAAATCAGTGATACCAAATGCTGTGTTCTTTCTTACCTAGTGTTTCTGAAAAAGAGGCTGCACCAAGCCCTGAAGTACCGCAGCAACCTGACTCCAGAGAACAACCACATCAGGACAGCACAAAGAAAGACATGTCAGATGCTTTAACTGTTCCAGTCAAAAGACGTTTAGTTTGGGATGAACAAGAAGGCTCTAAAGAAAGAAACAATCAACAATCAACAGAAGAGAAAGAGGAAGAAAAGCCAGATGAACAGGCTGCAGTCCTGGCTCAGCAATTAGAAGAAAACAATAAGGATGCTAAAGAAGATAAGAAAATTGAAGGGTAAAAGGGAACATTTTTTGATACATATATATGTGTGTGTGTGTATTTTCTCTAATAGGTCAGAAATTTGTAGGTAAAATAGTTTTTGTATTTAAGACAGTGTAAATTGGTGTAGTACTTCTGTTTTGAATAGTATGATAAGGAATGACAGTTTAAGCTGGTTTACAGAAGTGGACCTATCATTCAAAATACCGCATTTCTAACTTGCAAGACAGAAGTTTGTAGGCTCGTGAATGATTCTAATGTTTTTCTCCAAAACTATGAAATATGCAGTATGGGCCTCTTATTACATTGTATAGACTCTTCATTACACAGCAGCCAAGTTTAGTGAAAATTAAAACTCATTATTTGCTTCAAGTTGACAGTGTAGAATTTGATAGGACAGGATGCATGCTGATATTGTACTTAGGCATCTATTTTTCTTAAAAGATTTAATGGACAGAGATAAAGGATTTCGGAGCAAAAAAAAGCTAATATCCATTAATCATTGGTGTTTATGCTACTACGCATGGGTAAGAAAAACATGGAGGGGTATATGCAAATAATGGGAGATCAGCTCAGTATGTGCATAGTACTGTATTTGACATTTGAGAGATCCAAATTGTATCTAGTTTCAGAAGTCTCTGGCTTTTTACTGTGCAAGTTTTGCATTCCTTTTTTGTAGAACAGTATTTTAGTTTGATAGACATTTAATTCTGAGTAGCTTTGACCCTTGTAACCATGTCAGCTACATGTTTTATTTTTGGTGTTGCAGCACTAATCAAAGGTAAGAAACTGTAATCATCTCTATTTGGGATAATACCGTGTATTCAAACCAGGCAAAAAAATTGAGAAGTTAGACTCCAACAAATATTAAGTGCAGGCCTTCAAAATCATAATCTAGAAACCTTTCTACATTTCTGTTTAATTCTAGAGATAGTCTAGTTCATAGATGTCTGTGATTGATATTGTCAATTTTCCATCATCTTGCAGTGAGGTTCTGGGATGTGTGCTGGGCTCAGCCATGCAGAGCAGCTTAATACTTGCATGTTACACTTTCTTGAGAGCTAGAAATGAGGAATTCTTTGCCTAGATGTGTCCATCATGTACTGATAGAACTGGGTTTCTCCACGTTGTGAGTATGCTGCCACCTCCTTTTGAAATGCACCTGAAGCCAGAAGACCGAAGTGGTAGTGCTGATGTGGGTAATATATATATATATATACAATGTATGTATATATATATATTTATATTTATCAGGACATATATTTAATAACCTAGGGGCTATAGCGGTTACATAAATTTGGGATCTTTGGCTTCACTTCCATCACACTGACTGAAGAATGTCAAACTCACACTCCCACCTCTAAGGCAGCAGCCCATGTTCAGAGTTTTTCTGGGTTCAAAGTTTTCCAACCCTCCTGTTGAGCCTCTGTGTTGTGCAGCAATACACTCAGGGTTTTTCAGGACAGAGGGAGCCTGGATTTATAGCTTGAGACTGTTTAAAATACAGAATTTGAGGCTTAACGGCTGGAATCCAGGACTCCCCTTAGCAAGGAAATGTTTTAGCTACGGGCTGCTGGGTGTTAAGGCCTTAACTGTTTTGCCTTAGGCTTCATTGTAAGAATGGATTGGAAACTGAAAGCTTGAGTGCAAGACTCCTGAGTCCTTCCTTAGCTAATCCTTTAATCATTACTCATTTTTTTTTCAGTGAGAATGCCTTAATATTGAACACTTCTGCAGCTGTGTCAGATTCTTCTGAATCCTCAAGAAAAGGCAGCAGGACCCCAAGGACTCGTCATGATCGCACTACCTCAGCTGTTGGTAAAAAGACTTCTAAATGCAAAGCAATATTTCAAGAACTAAAGAAAAAAACACACGTAATTGAATTAATTTTTTAGGTTGTTTAATGTAATAAGACATTTTTCATCTTTTCCAATACAATAGGAGGTACTGTTCTAGTATCTGCTCCTAAAGTCAAGTCTTCATCTTCACCTCAGAGAAAGCGAAACTTAGCAACAAACCCTACAAAAAAAAGGTCATTCCAGGTGAGCTAGAAAACAGGCTTAGTATTATGAATTTTAGGAATGCGCTTTTTAATTAATAATGACTCATTTATTTAAGAAATACTTTTCTTGAGTTATTTGCTGTCTTAAACTTGTCAGTATCTGTGACTAAAAAAGGCATGTCTGAATACGTAGTTGTTTTATGTTGTCAGACAAAGGAGTAGAGGCCACTGGAGTGAGATTAGATGTGCTTCACTTTGGCTTCTTTGGCTATATGCATGGGATCCATTTACAGAAAAATAAGAAGGTGGCCAGTAGGATTCCCCCTTAATGTTATTGTAGCCATTGATATAGGGCACAACTCCAGATTGCTTGAGATCACTTGCCATAATAGTTTCACTTTTCCTTTCCTTGACTTTTGTGTTGCTTTTACTTTGCAACTTGAGTAGTTACTAGAAGAAAAATAGAAACGTTTAGTTGTTGTTATCCTCAAAACTTTGATATTTTTGTCAAGTTGTTCTTGCCCTGTGTTCTACAAAGAGAGCTACCATTTAGTTGCATACATCCTCTGTAGTAAGTTCTGTAATAGAAGCAGACACAATTACATGAGAAGTTGGTTATGTTGTTGTAAAATGTAAAAAAATCACAGTTTTAGAAAATAAGCTCTTGGTTTGACCTGCTTAGATTACTTTCAGTTCATCTTAAGCAGTTTTTATTAGGAGCAGATTTTCTTCACGCTCACAGGCTTGGAATACTTTTAGTACTTGCACAAGAAGTATAGTAGTCTAAAGTCAACGTTTGCTACATATTTGAGGATCTGCAGTTGGAGGCTGTATATGAGATGTTGTGGTTTTGTGCTTTTTTTGATCCTTCCTTTTTTTTCTTTCTATTATGTTGCAGCCTGATGTGAAAATGGAAGCCACTTCACTCTTCAACTCTGCACCTGCTGGGCTGGGAACTGTGGATCCTCTGCCACTTAGGCAGGATCGGTTACCTTCTAACAGGGTTGCTGATGAACAAGTTCCTCTTGCGTCAGCCCATCAAGAGCTGTCAAAGTCAGCAGAAAGGTGCTCAGTGCCTTGCTGGGGTCCCTCTCATCGTATTCAAGGGACTCTTAAGGATCCAGAATTCCAGCATAATGGTAGGTTTTGTTTATTAGGTCTGTGTTAGAGTGATGCAGGATGTGAATGACTATTGTGCAGTGCTCAGGCCAAGAGCTGCTGAGCTTGCTGCCTTACAGTATTTATAAAGAATGTGCTCTTCATAAACAAAAGCTTTTTAACTTGATTACATCGTTTGTTAGTCTTGCTGAGGAAATGTGCACGATACCCACCTTAGTTTCAGATTCCACTAATATCACTGTATTACAGTGATCAGTTTGTTGTCTGATTTTGCTTTATGAATTTCAATAAATGCTGCTCAGGAGAGTAATTTGGCTTAGCATGAACAGCTCTAAATTTTAATATTTAAGCTGCAAGTGGATCGTGTGACACTTTTCCAGCTGCAATTGCTAACTGCTGTGTGTAAGTGAGATCTTTATGATGTATTATTATTTTGAAAGAATTGTGGATTTATGAGAGGTAAGCTCCTTAAAATTATTTCTGCAGGATAAAGAAACTGGAAAGCTTTCTCTAGAAGGTTTATTGGATATTAAGAAAAACCTTTTCTTGGCTGAGGAGGGATTTGTACTGAAGCATTTCAAGAGTTTATAACAATGTTTAAGGGTACTGGGGATGTAAATTTGATAAAGAAAAGGCTCCTTTCCTCTTAGTCTCCATTCCAGAAACATTTTCCATAGCTGTTTAGGAGGTCCCACAATTCTTGGTCTTTTGATTACAGAAATTAGCTAGAAAGTAGTATTTCCATTCTAGAACAGAACAAGTAGTTGTAAAGTGATTGGGAAGATGAAATGCAGAGAATTTCCTCAGAAATCAGAATGGGTGCTGGTTTCTAGTTCTGCACCTTGAGTGCAGTTCATTAAGTGATTTGTAGTGTGTACCAAAGAACAGTGTCTTGAGAGGAATATAGTGGAGCAAGATTATTTTACCTCATGTTAGGGTAAAGGAGAATGGTAGAATTTTTGTGTGCTATTTATAAGACTCTTGTTTTGGAAATAATGTTGCAGCCTTTTTAAATGTTCTAAAAGGAAATATTATCCTTAGTCTATTTTGAAATGATTCAAAACTGTGTCTTTTGACTTCTTGTCATAGGGAATCTTGGCAATCCAAAAGTGAGAACTTTCCAATTGCCTCTTCGGGAAAGAAACCGTAACGATGAAGGTATTTCTTGTCCCAAAGTATTATTGTATATTGTGTATGTAACCTAAACAAATTTTAACTTTTGCATGAATGTGAGATGTTTCTGAATGCAGTAATACTGGTTTATGTGTTTGCTTGAATAACTACAGCGTATTTTCATCAGAATAATTTGAACATGTTCAACCTAGTAATCTGAAGTATGAACATGAGGGTATAGGGTTGTAGGAATAAACCATTAAATATGGCTGAAAATTATTGGACCATTATCTCGGTATGGTTACTATAGCTTGCTTCCATACCTAAAATTGTTTCCTGCCCACACATTTTTAAGCCTTTGTGTTGATAGCAACTAACGGAAACTGCAACACAGCCCAAATTTGCAGCTGGAGTAACTTTGATTGCAATTTTAAATACCACAAACTTTAAGGTAAAGGCTTTGCATGTGAGATTTTAGCCCCAGATGTGCAATATAAAGTGATCCTTCTGACTTTAATTTTCCCACCTGTCTTTTGCTCAGTGTGTTAGGGGTGCTTATGGCATGCTGCTATTCTAATTGCTGTTTGGCCTTTTAAAAAAATATTTATTTTAAAGTTAATCTACAGGAGCAGCCATTGCACAGCTGCATCTTCTTGGCCTTTTTGTGGGCAGACACAAATAAACTCTTTCAGTAGCATGAGTCAACCAAAGGCAGTGTATCTGCCATACACTTCTTCTTAGTGCGGTGTCTGAGGTTGAGCCTGGTGTGGTGCTGTGCTAGTTGCAATCACCTGTGTTTGGTTCAGATTATGGGCAGAGCAAGTTTATATCTGATTGCAGTTTATTTATAGTTATACCCCAGAGCAACCAAAAGCTTGTTTCTGTATCCCTTGGTGCTTCTTTGCTCCTTGGGTTTTAACCAAGGTTCAGGCTGATTCTCTGTTTTACTCATTGCAGTTGGCTGAAAAATATGTGGGTGGTGCAGATGGCTCAGCCAAGCTTCGGTGCAACTGCATAAAACATGCAAAATCCTGTAGTATTCTGCAGCTTGCTGCACACAGATTGCTGCACACAGATTAAATGCTGTAGGTGCTGTTTCTTTTTTATTTTTCCATGTGAGCTGCGTGATGTGCCAGCTCACAGATATTTTGTATGCCCATATTTGTTCAGGTACAAACCTGGGAGTTATTTCAATGACATGTCAGTTTGCAGAAGTGCAGTTTGCAGTTTTCTCACACATGGGAATGTAGTTGTTATACATAGTGTGTGATCCTGTTACAGGCTATTAGGATCGCTGTATTTTAAGAATTTAGAAACTCTGCTGAAAAGTTAATTCAAACACTGACAGAATACTGGTGGTATTTGGATTGAGTTGAGGAATTTTTTCTTGGTTTGTTTTTTGTTGGTGAGAGGTCTGGAAGCTAGTGATACTGTTCTTTCTAATCCATTGCAGGAGACTGGGTGTAATTAAGGTCATTTTTCATAGAGAGCATCTTGACAGCAACATTTTAATAATGCTGTTAAGAATTAAAATGTGCTTTATCAGGCAAGCAGTATCAAGATGGATTAGTTTTAGGAGCTTTACTGTGTGTGAAGTGGACCCTGTATTCAAAGGAACACCCTTCAAAAGAATATTTCTGAAGCATGCTTCTTCTTGTCTTTTGGGTGAGCTTCTGTTTTCTTCAGAAGACATGTTCTTTTTAGCAGCTTTTGGCACTCTAGCTGGATTTGGCATAGAAGGGTTCTTTTTGCCTGTGTGGGTTCTGATGTTTTAGTCATATTATTCTAAGGTTGTCTGCTTTGCTTGAAGCAGTGGGTTGCTTTCAAGAATGTGTCATTACCAGAGTCTAGTCTATATAGATTTCAGTGGCAAAGGAACAATTCCTGAGGTCTTCTGACATAGGAGAGTAAAGATCAAGATGACTTGGAGAATTTGGCAGTTCGCAGGTGGAGTTTCTCAAGTGATAGGCACATAACTTTCTTAAACTTACCTAACATACTAGAGGCTTCCTTTTGAGGTTCTTCTCCAGCATGTCAGTTGCCAAGTAATTGAACTGAGGTATATTGTGGTACTGTTTTAGCATCCATTGTGAAAGAGGGCATTAAAAATATTCAAAAAATGTCTGCTGAGTTTGAATATGTACGTTTAATCTTCCTATTTACTTTTTCCCTTCTTGCTTTCCCCACAGACGACAGATTGTCTCAGATTTCTGCTCGCTCTGCAGCATCTAGTTCTCTTGCATCTCAGATATTGGAACGAGCTCAGAAGAGGAAAGATTTTTGGGGCAAGGCATAGTTTCTCCTTCCTGTTGTATAGAAACTACTCTGTAAAATGATGTATTTTGTATAGCTTGTAATGTACATTTTAAGAAGTTGTGATTGTAGGTTTCACACAGCATCTTTCACTTGATATGGCCCAAGTTTTAGGACTTGTCCTCCCAATTGAAAATTAAATATTTAAACTGACGATGTTTAAAATAATGTTCTTTATATCTGAGAGCTAAGTCTTAATTCACTATGTTACAGCAGTCTTGTGAGGCTTTACTTTTTTTACAGTGGCACCTTTTGAATCTGAGATAATTATTTTTTTATGGAACTTGTGTGTGACATTTAAAGGTATTCTGCTGCAGTCGTGCAGTATGACCTGGAGCAGTGTTCAGGGGTAATACCATCACCAATTATTACCTCAGCTGCTTTATTTTTATCAAGTTATCTTAAGGGCAGCTGTGGTGTATGTGTTTATGTTACTGTATGAATTGCCAACATAACACAGCACTGTAACAAAGAGTTGCTTTTAGTACTTACTACTTTTAACCTGTTACCAAAACATTCTTATTTCTTAATGACACTAACATAGAGTGTCATTAACTGTCAAACAGGACAAATAGGAATTTAAGAAAAGTGAAGCATTATGGTTAGTTCTTTGTCCACAGGTTTTTGGCCAGGATGACTGTCAGTGTTCAGAGTTTGTCAGCTATACTGATATGAATGCTGGTCTTGTGGACTAAGACCTGTGTTTAGTGTTAATTTCAGCTTCCCTAGAAAAAGCAAATTCACCCACCTTAGTCAGTGGTGTTCCTCAGTTCCACTTCCAACTCGGGTATTTAGGGTAGTGACTAGTGATCTCTTTAAGTAAACTTAAAAGAATGTTTTTTTCCTTGACTTTGATATTTTAATTACCTCTTATCTTAAGTTTCCTGTTTCAGGGAGACTGATAGCATTATGATTGTCACAGTGAAAAGTCTTTGTGATTTATGCTGACAGCTCATTTTATCTTTCCAAAGTTGAAGTAGAGGAAATAGGTGACTAGCACGCGGTTTAGTTGTGTTTGGCTTCAGGTTTTAATACTACTTAATTTGAAAATTTTGTACAAGAACAGTTTGAAATTTGTGCACACTTGATTGCATTTTGATTTTGTATGTAATTATGTATGCATATTACTGAAAATAAAAATGGTTGTTTGCTTTGTTTCTATTTAAGTTATGCTGGATAATTTGGCAGAACCTATTACATTGGCACTTCTCTGTTTAATTTTCTGTTTTCACCTGTTCAGCTGGAATATCTGTAGACTTAAGAAAGACAAGATGTTACCTCAGAGCTGATCTTCAGAAAGAGTAATTTATTGAAGCTAGATATGTTGACACTAGAAATCATAATTGACTACAGGTATTTTAAATGGTGACTTGAAGCAGATGGGTGCTGCACGGGCTGGAAAGGCTGCAATGTCCAAAGGGTCAGTCCCTAACAAATGATTTAAAGAGTGAGTGAATTAGTGCTGTCCAGTACTAATAATGTTCAAAAAGGGTGTTCTCTCCTTCCAGAAATTGTATGTTACAGTAGCTTCCTACCAGTGGGGTTGTTTGAAACAAATCAAGGTATTTTATTTTATCTGAAGGACTTCTGGGATTGTTCTGTGGTGTCCACTTAATATGTAAGTTATAATTGGTCATAAAATTTCTACTGAAAGGGAAAATGTGCAACAGCATTTATGAAAATTTCCATTTTTCCTCTAAAATGATAGTTTTATGGTGGAAAACTTAATGACTAAAAGGGTAAATGTTTTTATTCAGGATGTTATATTACTGATGCAGGTGCCTTAATTTTGCTGTGTGTATCTACATTATTCATATCAACATGTTCTTGTTTTCCTGGCCAAGAGCGCTCATCATCCATTATTTCTCTGTGATATCTGTTAATTGACTTTTATGAACTGTATTCTCTTTCTTTGTTTTTCTATATTTGCCTGGGTTTCCTGGCTATCTGTCAGCTCTGTCAAGCTCTGCAGGTCTGATTTTGAGGCATGTAAGTCATAGATATAACATTATATATGCCAATTTTGCTTATAGTGATGTCTGTACTGGTACAGGTGAGTCTGGTACATCTTAGGTAGCTCTGAGTTTGTTAGATGTGTGTAGTATAGTGCATGTATATTGATTTCTGCCAGGGAGAGAGTAGGTATGGGAAAGGAGGGAGACATTTTTGTTGCATAGGGGTACAGACCAATTTAGATACTAGAATGAAAGTTCACGGTGTCTCACACATCACTGGACATTATTTCCCATCTGAACAATTTTTAGTATTTGACTGAAATGTTATGATTGAATTTGCTTTTGGACAGAAGTTTTTAAAGGAAAGTGTAGACAAAATACCTGGTTTTGAGTTACCCTAGTGCAAAGCTTCTGAAGTGTGTTCTGTAGTCTTCAAGGCAGATGTAAAATTCTTTATGCCTGTTGTCACTACTGTGTATCTTGTTCAAGAGGGATTTTGGTTTTTCTAAATATTTCAGACCAGCCTTCAAACATATTT
>VRYO01001878.1:10772688-10787703 GCA_009812075.1 Sialia sialis | reverse complement strand
TCCAGCCCAGATCCCAGGTGCTGCAACTCATAGAGCTCTATGAGCAGCTTGGGCTGGCATTGCCAAGATGCTCAGGAATGTCCTGGGTTAAGAAACAGAGGAGGAAAAGAACCTTTAAGAAATTTGAAAAAAGAAGCAAGAATGAAGGTTAAAAATGATCATGGGGAAGAGACAAAACTGAAAAAGTGGTTCACAGAAGTAGAAGGAGGACAAACTTTCCTGGATAGGAGCTGTGCTATGCAAACTGACACACTTCTAGCAGCCTAGCAGATGTGGACATCCTCCTCCCCCAGAACCAGACCCAGGTTTCCATGAGGTTGGCTTTTTCCTTTTGTAATTTCAGTACAACCTCTCATTGATGTCATGATGACATTACAAGAGAAAGCAGGTCACAGACTTTTGAGCACTCCTGTATGTCACAAGAGAAAGCAAGGAGTTTGGAATAGACATCTTCCCACGTGGAAAGGCTGAGCTGTTATTGCTGAGCACATCTGTACACACTGCAGAAATACTGCTGTGCTGGGATTTCCTGGGGAGAGTTTGGTGGTGGCAAAGAAATGTTTTCTAAAGACTTTGGGGATTGAATCACTGTTGCTAAATGAGATCGATTGTGTGATGGGAATGATGCTCAAAACATTTTTTCATACCTGTTTCTTTCCTAACCTCTTTTCTCAAATGCAAGACTACATGAATGTGACTTGTAAAGGCTAGTAAAGGTTTTTATGCCAAATTCAGCTCCTTTTCCAGCTAAGAAGTGATGACTGATTTTTAACTACATAACTGGACATTTGAGAAATATCTTGAGTTACTCAGCACTGAGCATTCTTCTGAAGAAGTTAATAGTTTGCCATAAAGACTGCTACTGCTACTGCTTAGAAAACTATTTTCTGTTTGTTGTCTATTGCAAAATTTTAGGTCTAGTAACTTGGTGGTTTCAAAATGGACACTGAGTATACTCTATAATCTGTCTCTGAAAAGACTGAGTGTACTGAACCTTTCTATCAGATCTGACACCAACCTGAAACACCAAAGCAGGCCAGTGATTTTCATTTTCTTTGCACTGTCCTTATTTCATTTATGTGGGTTTATTTTTCCTATCCAGAGCAGCGTGTGTATAATATGTTAGCTGTAGCTGCTGGTATACCATCTCTTTGTGTTATTCTGCTGTTTCCCTGATGTTTATGACTACTGAGGCTACTGGCAGTGGGTCACTGGGTGTCTGTGTGCTCAGTTTGCGTGGGTAATTTATGTATCCTTGTCTGAAAAATCGACTCACAATAGTTCTGTATTTGTACAAAATCTATAGCAGCTCCAAGGGTTCCTATTACACTAATAGAAGGTCACAAGAAACAGTTTAACTCTGGTGGATATTTAGGGCTTAGCTATGTGTTCATTACAGCCATTTTTAGAAAACAGCAGACTCAGTATTGAATGCTAGGAGCTTCAGTTCTCCAAATTACTCTCTCCAAGGGAGGTGCTAAGGTATCTCAATTTTTTATGTCCTAACAGTAGTGTTGTCACCCTCAGTTTTTGTAAAACTTCTCTAAGCTTCTTTGTCATTTATCAAATCATGTTTCTGAGGACAAGTACTGCACCTCTTCATGAAGAACTCTTATTTTTCAGAAGACCAAAATGAATCAAACAGGTAAGGAAATAAAAGAAATTGTAGAGAACAGTCTTAAGAGAAAGCATAACATTAGCAGCAGTTAAGCAAATATGAGTAATATTCATAGGAAGTACACGACATTTGATTCTAGTTATACTAGCAGGAAATGAAATAAACAGAAATTGTGAAAAGTGAGAAGATTCATAAGAAAGAAACAAGACAAGACTTTTTGGGGATGGAGATCAAAAAGCCATTTAAGCTGCAAAACAACGAGTACATGTGATTGTTACCTTAAATGGACTAACAGAACTTTGCAGCAGTGGTAGATGTATGCGCTTGTTCTCCACAGATAAAGAGAATTTAATGTTAATAATATCTACTAAGCTCAGTAGGTCAAGACAATTCTGTGGCTCACAATAAGGCAGAGAAGAAAGGATCTTCCTCAGGCTGTTGTTTTCATGCACTCACATAGTCAAACACAGCATTCTTTGAAACTTACTACACAGGGTAAATCAGGCAAGATTTTCTTATCCAATAAGCTGACTACTCTGGTGGCTTTTCTTGCACTTTTTTCTTAGTTATTTTCTTTCATGTTCATTCTTATGGTCCTAAGCTTTACACATTCTGTATAGATGTAACACATGAACTTAACCTGTGTTATCAGAATTGCACTGCTCCTGAAGTATTTGCTGATAGTACATCTAAAATTTTCCATTAGAGAGAGAGCCCATTTCCTCTGGGGCAGGGTCCTTGAACTTCTCTGGTTTCCAGCCTGCACATGGAAGCCAACATGCTTTGTGGTGTGCTTTGTGCTGTCCTCAGATTATCTCTGGATACATCAGTTCCACTGCCCATACAGAGCTTTGCAGGTATTTTCTGCCTTCGTTGCTTAAAGGGCTGGTCCCTGAATTTGCTTTTTCTTCTGCTTCTTATAACTTTAGAATACTGAGTAATGCTGGTTCTTTCGTGTTCTGTATTATTTATGCCACAGTTACGTCTGAGTGCCAAAGTGGCACTAAAATACAGTGTACAAAGTGCTACCCAAGACCCAGAAAGATCATCTTTATTCTGAACAAGTAGCACATGAAAAAGTTGAAGAACATTGGCTATTTTTTTACTAGAATTCAAATCTTTGTATCAAAAATTGTGGAAGTGTGATTGATTTAATAGGATTTTTTATCAAATTATTCTTTTATGAAAGGAGTGATTTTATTTTTATTTTCTTTTTAAAGTATGGCTACCTTGCACTTGCATCCATCTTCATCTTTTTACACCACCCAGTTGAAAAGTTAGCCAATTCAGTAAGACATTTACTGATTCACATCCAGAGATGTCTGGAACCCAATGAAAAGGTGTCACTTACAGCCCTGCAAGTATGGTGACTGAAGTTCACAGAAGAGACAAAATGAAACTTGTGGGCTCAAGGGTTTTCCAGCAACATTAGAAATTTCAGAGATGTTGAAAATTATTGATTTTCTTATGAAAAGCCACTGGCCACATGACCCATTTATTCCATTTAAAGGAAAACTGTTGGCCAAGGAGTACGACACCAAGGCAGTTTTGCATTCTGACTGTATTGTTTTCACCCAAGATCCTCTTCTAGGAACAAACTAGCAATAAGAGGCTAATCTGCTGTCCACATGTCATGTGTGCTGAGGTTCAGTGCATCTCATCTGGCAAGCCTGACCAGCATTTAGAGTGTTTAAATACAGACCACAGTTCACATGAGCACTAAATTGCACATAGATCCTCAGGCCATCATCACGTCCACTTTCCAAGAGTCTAAGATTTCCTCCCCTTGTAGGCAGTTTTTGTCCCCAGACCCCATCAGCACTTTAGTGTGTGATGTGTAGACGGTTCTGTGGAAATATGCATTTCCCAGAGCTGTTAGAGGTGGGATGCTTGAAGAACCCTGCTGGGCCTGTAGGCTGCATGCATGCTTGTCAGTGTAAACAGCTGGTGGGATGGAGCTGGAGTGAATTAATTATCCAGCCTGTCTCACCCTTCTTCCTCCCAGAGCTGACACATGTCCTGGGCACAGGCTGGTGGCCACAGAGGGACAAACAGCTCTGCTGCTGGATCTGACAAATCATGGTCACTATAAGTCTTTCAGTTGCAGTTTAAACCACATTCTCTGATCTATTTAAGGCTTTCTATGCTGCTTTTGTAACATTAAACAAGTTAAAAAACTCTCTCCTTTGTGAATATTTCAAGGGCTTACTTTTACGTCCAACAAAAATAGTGTCAAGGGAATTTTGTTCTAGAACAAAACCTGATCCCTTTGTCTTATTGCATGCACCTCAGCCAGTTTCTGGATCTTGACATTTGACTTAAAACCATCCTTGGCTTGGCAGCCTCACATGGGTGGTGTTACTTCAAGATTTCCAAGTCTACCCTTGGAGTTATGTTTTTGCCTGTCTGGAGCGATACCTGAAAAACCCACAGCATTTTGCTGTCTTGAAACAGGCCAGAGGCAGAGATTGCACAATCTCTGTTTGACCACCTTTGTAGAAGAGCGATCATCAGTTTCTACAGTTTTACTTTTATCACCTCTGTGATGGATGTGCTGGGGTCTTGCACAAAATTTCCCAGTGTCTGCTACTCTCAGTGGGCTTTTAAAGTGACTTGGTAGCCAAGGATGCCCTGGTCCCTCCACAGAACCCTCCCTGGAGCCCTCTCTTTCACAATCAGCAGTCTACTGCTCCTACTGGGACAAAGTCTGTCCTGGAAAAAGACTACAGAATTTAAAATAGGCAACAAATATCTTTGCTATTAGGTGCTATACCCTGGAAAACTACTTTTCTCAAAAACTGAACAGGGAAGTTCTAAACACAGTGCAGTCCAGCTTCCTTATAGATAACAGATTTTCGAACGCTTTTCAGGGTAAATTAGGAAAGGTTTTATTTTCCCTTTCTGGGGAATTACCTTTCAGAAAAGTGCTACCATAAGGTTTTGTGGAAAAATTTAAAAAAACAAACAAAATGCATTTGGCATACTTAGTTGTGAAACAAAACTAGCACTCAACTACCTTTTCCTCACTTGACCACCACTTAAACGAAAAACTTCTCATGTGATAGGGAAGTTCTTCTTTCTTGGAAACCTTGACCCTGTTACCAGTAAACATGGAGATATAGTTTAGAAAAACGTCACAGATGATTGTGGTCGAATTTGTTGAAAGTGGAGCAAGATGTATAAAAAAGCACAGCAAAAATACCGATCAGCCACCACATGAGCAGAAGGTTATCTACGTGAGCATCTCGGGGAAGAAGCTACTTTGAGGGTTAACAAAATTAGGTTAACCTCTGTCATCAAACCTGTCTGGCTGCATCACACATGCTGCTGTGACTGTAGAGGCTCGAAGATTTGGGAGCGAAGATGAAAGGATGTTCTATTTTCAGATCTGGGCATTTTTTATTTCTGCTCTGTCTTTTTGCTGTGGAAGGCAAAAGGTCACCTACAGGAAAACATACCTGCCGAAAAGGACTCCTCTCCCAGGTGACAGAGAACCTGTATATCAAGGCAACTGGTTTAAAATCATCTGTTCCTGTAAGTTGATCCCACTAATTGAAAAAGTTTACTTTATTTATAGATGCTTTTTTATTAGTTTAATTACTGAGATTCTGGAAACTTTAATAAGCTGAATGATCTCTACAGTCCTGTGAGACAGGGTAACATAGCTATTTCTTTTGTAAAGGTGGGAAAAAATGATGCATGGAAGATGCATAGAGAGGCTGGATGAGTTTTCCATGAAAGAAATTTGCAGCTAGGCTAGGATTGGAATGCAGATTTACTAAGTCTTCATCTTACATCCGAAGAAGGTGATGAAGACTAATATTATTGTAACTAAGTTTTGTACAAACCAGACTTGAAACTGTCTCCCTTCCTCTACTTGAGTTAATTAATATTATCACATTATAATTTACAGAAGGATCTCATCAAGACCACGAGACTGCTTAAAAAGACCACAAAAATGCTGTTTATGGTAAGATTTATACTACTGGTTTCCCATTTTCTTACTTTGATTTTCCTTTGGTAGATAGAAACAGGAATATGTGATCAAAAGCAATGATAGCTGATGCAAAAGTTGTGTTTTAATTGGGAAAGACATTTATGAAAGCCACAGGCTTAATGAAGTTCTCTGCTTAGAGGAAGAGTGTATTTCTGTCACAAGAAAGGGATATTCCCCTGAACATGAAGGGACAGTCAATTATGATATGGGGAGAAAGAGGTGGATTTGGAAAGCCTGCCTGGAGGTATTTCTTTGTTGGCAGCTGAGTCATGCTCGGCCAGGGAAGTTGAGGTGAGGATGTTTGTTCGCTTGTGGTAGCACTTGCTCCTCCAGAGCCACAGCCACTGTCCTGCAGCTAAGGCACCTTCTGCTGAGGCTGTGCAGCACCATGGATAGCCTGAGGATGTTGCAAGAGCTGAGCTGCGTGGAGCTCAGAGCTCTGCAAGTCCCCTGGAAGAGGGACAGCAGAGTTCCCAGCGCAATTCAGCATGGGAGTGAGAAACAAACCTTGGGGAGTCTAATTGCAGGTGGCTGTAAGTTTGTGAGATATTTCAGCTTTCTTCATGCAGAGATCTAGTCATCAGGGCCAACTGAGTTGGTTTATCCCTAAGTATAGACCTATGGCCCTTTGATGTCCCTTGGATTTCACTTGTCTGTGGGACCTACTCACAGATATCCACATTAGAGTGGTGTCATCTGCAGCTGCATTACCCTCCTGACAGGACTCTCGCACCTGCCTCTTCATTCTATAGCCTAAACATAGGCATGTAGTAATGTGAAACACCTTTAGATGTCCAAGAGAACCCACAGGTCAGGCAGATATGACACAGAGTTGACAGTATGACTGTCTGGAGCTCTGTTTTCTGGAGCAACAGTTGGGGATGGGCTGGATACCCAACAGCATATCAAATGGCATGGGACAGTGATGTGGAGGAATGGAAAAGTGACACCCACAATAACTCTTACAATTTGGCCAAGATGGTCTGACTTAGCTCCTCAATTCATCTTGCATTTATTCTTTGTGTGATAATTGGTTGCTGTTACTTCTGTTCATGATTGGTCTTACCAACAGACCTGTGCCTGCCAGCACAGCATCCTCCGGCCTTTCCTTCAGAAACCACAGAGGCAAATGGAGCTGTTTAAAACAAAAGGAAGCAGGTCAATCGGATACCAAAATTAATAAAAATGCTTTTATTGATTGCACACTTTCTAAATATGCATGTTTTCATGAGGCTGAAATTTTGGGCCAAAATTCACTTGCAAGGTGTTCATTTGGCAAATCATCACTTGATTTGTTTTCAGACAAACTGCAGTGTTCGAGATCAGCTCCTCTCCTTCTATGTGAAAAATGTTTTCAGTCGTCTTGAGGTAGGAAGTGACAAGTTGTACTTTATTAGTGCCTTCCAGGTCCTGCAAGCAAACATGGATGCCTGTGTGAGTATATTCCTGAGAGCTAAGCTAACTTTGTCCATCTGAAAAGTTAGAGAAGGGCTCCATCTCAGTTTTTCAGCAGATGGAGAGGCAGAGGGTGATTCAGAGTCATGGTGTGTCCCACTCCACAACTTCACAAGGGCTTCTCCACTGGGCCCAGGGAAGTTTAACCCCGTTCATTCCCTCCCAGAGTGACCTTGTGGGGAGTGTGCAAGGTGATGGTGATCCCATGGAGCCAAGCCACTTCCCTACTGATGATGTCACCTTGTGCTGCCCTCTCATCAGTAAAGCTCAAAGAAACAGGGTGATCACAGGGAGAAACGTGGCTCCTCAAGTTTCTCTGATGTAACAGTGGTAATGCTTTCCTTCTTCGACAACATACCCTCTGCAGGTGTGTAATCTTTATTCACATGCCATCTCTGCTCCCCTATACCAAATTTTGAAAGATCTGGTGGTGTCCCATGTGTAAGCAGGGACCACAGTTGTGAAGCACATAGGAGCGGTTCCTGTGTGAGCTGTGCTCACAGGCCGAGCAGGTTGCCACAGAGTGATGCTGCTCACTTGCAAAATGTCTCCAGGTGCCCCAGAGAAGAGGCACTTTTACTAACTCTGCCTAAGTAACAGCAGTTAGAGCACAATTTTGCCTGGGCATAACATACCAGGTAAGATGCTAAGGTGATGCCATCACTTGTTGGTCATTTCTCATCTAATTTTCAAGGGTAAACAAATAGTGACTGGATGTGTCTTATGTGTGTTCTATGGATATCTTTTTCTCCACTAAACCTGAAGTCCTTACAAATAACAGTGTGCCAGGAAGTGGAGCCTCACCAAGGGTGAAATATAGCCATGGATATTTAGGTAAACTTCTATTGTGATTTTAAAATGTGAGAGTTGGATGGCAAGTCAATGAATTTTAGAATTAAATTAACTGAAACTTTGTCTAATCTGAACTGCATGGTGGCATAAAAGAAAAGGACAGTGGTTCTACAGGCACAAAAATTTTGGAATGCAAAAATGAATAGCTGCAGATATCTCTTTGCAGAGTTATAGATCAGAACTAAACTGGGATATCTGCATAATGTAAAAAGATTAAATGTAAAAAGTTCTTAATGGGAGAAAACTTCACCATCTCTCAGGTTTTGTATTTCAAACTATGCTTAACAGTTGTGATTTACAGCCATTATTCACAGCAGTCTGCTGTAATCATACTGCTGTGATTATTTGTGTCTGTCAAAATTTCAGATAATGTTGTACTTCCAGAATGTGTTAATACAATTTCAGATGCTATGATATGCCTTGTAGAGATTATATTCTTGTCTGGAAAAACAAATACATTCTATGCAAATGCCAGTACACACAGGAGTTTAGACTGTCAACTGTGACTGAATTCAGAATATCCAGGGACTGTAGCTTGATAGATAGCTTAGTAATACATTTGTTTCTGTGCTACATGGGGACAAAATGCTGCAGGTTTCTCAGAGCTCCTGCATTGTTTTTCATAATTAGTGCCAGTGTTTTACCCAATAGAAGTCTAAACATAACAACTTATATTTTTGGGTCTTAAAAAGTGCTAGTGGGAGAGATAAGACTGCCCTTGCTATTAGAAAAACAACAGCTCTTTGAGAAATGATGACTTGCCATGATTTTCTAGGGGAAACCTCATTTCTGGAAGCTAATATTTTTAAAAATGTTTTGAATATGTTTTGAATTGTATTAACTCAAACCCAGCAATAAAAAACTATTTGAAAGAAGAACAAAAATTATTAATAAAGTGAAAGTAATGGGTCCTTTGCTAATAGTAAACTTGGGATTTTTTTCATCATATTATTCCTCAATAAATTAGCACTCAGTTCATCTATGTACACAAGCTCTTTAGTTGTCATTATCTAGTTGAGCTATAAGATGTTTATCAGAAGGGATTTCCACCATGACAACATTCTTACGTAATTGATTTGTTACCTTTCAAGAATGAAGATCTCTCTACCACTAAGGGAAACAGTGATACCTTTATGGACATATTTGCCTTACATTCTTTCACAAATGTGGGCTGTAATTCAGCCAGCTAGAGGCATGTGTGCTACCTAAAAATCCTGACAATATTTGTCTCCCAACCACTTCCAATGAGTTTATACTACAATATCCTCACCCAGCCAGTTCTTGGTTTTGTCCAAACGAGGAAGCATTAATATTTTTCAAGGGTATAGGGCCTCAAGTTCAGTTTTTTAGAAATAAATAAGTTCAAAAATCTCTAAACTGATTTTCTGCAATAAAGTCAGACTTTTTCATTTTAGACTATGACTGCAAGGTAAAGGGAATGACATTTTTCCTTGGATACTTAGACCATCCACCTGTAGCACCACTGACCTCAATACTTGCTTGAATGCCCTGGTCAGCATTGCTGAGAACAGTGTGAAGTTTCTTCTGGAGTTGGACTTAGGTTCCTACATCAGCAGTGCCTTGTGGAAGGGTTTTCTTATATTTGAATGGAGTGCAGAAGGACAGCATATTCCCAGCAGAGCCTTTAATATTTCATTTTAAGCAGAGCTTGTAGTCTTCAAGCTGAGTAATATTTTCAATATTCTAACTTGCTGGCTAAGGTCATTTAGTTACTTACAGTGTATACAGGAAGATAAGAATCTGAACTGTGTATCACCACTAAAGCCAACACGCATGCTCATTTAAGGTCAGTTCTGCTAAAGCTACCAAATAATATTTTGTGCAAATCTGTATCATACAAGATGGAGATCATTAAATAAAAAGAAAAAAAGGCTCCATGTTAGAAAGAATTGCCCTGGTTGGAAGATTTTTTAAGATTTACTTTTATTTACAATCTCTTTTAAAGATTTACTTTATTTTTCCACTTTCATCACGTGAGGTGACTTTTGGAAGCACAAAAGGTAACCTGAAAATGTTTGTGCTCCTTTTTAAAGTACTGTGTGTGAGCTAGAAAAGGACTAAGCATTCATTTCAAAGGAGCTCTTTCTTTCCAAGAGCTGAGATGAGGACCCTTGACTTTTTTCTTTTCAAACATGTTGTCCTTGTTTGTAGATTGGAAAGCATCAAATGTTTCAGTTTTTAATTTCTTTTTTTTCCTGTGAAATAACGTATCTTCCCTTTTGGCAATCTTCAGGTAGCTGAGGATCAGCAAGCCATGTAGCTCAGAAAGCTTAGTCTGGGAACTCTAAAAAAGCCATCTGAACAGCTTTGGGTGGCCAGTGCTGAGCGGCCGGAGATAGGTGGTGAGGAGATAGCTAAGCCCTCCAGACCGTAATTAGTCAGACAGTGGAGAAATCAGCAGGGAAACAAAAAAAAAACAAACATAAATTAACTTTTAAAACATATTTAGAGGGCTTGCAGAAATGTGCAAATTTGCTCTCTGTGCTTTGCAGTGGTCTTTGGCCCTTAGCCTTGCCTTGCCTTGGGTTCAGAGGTTCTGACGATTCAGAGGTAAAGGACTGTGAATCTTAGAGCTAGAATACAAAGTGCAAAAGCTGTATCTGCAACTAATGTAAAGATTCCTGAGATAAATAGAAAGCGTTTAATAAGAAAACTTAGAGGTACTCATAGTACCAATTTTGGGTGCTGTGAACTCAACTTGGCATGAAGCATAGAGGTAAAAGAACACATTTGAAGTATTGGGAGATACTGAAATGATTCTGAGATCATACATTTTACTGGTAGCCCTACAGTGCCACACAGGGGCAGAGTGAGCTGGACTCTTCCTCATCACTGTGCCTTTGTATCAGCATCTTTGGGTTTTTTTCATCCTTCAGCTTCCGTGTGCTCCATCCATGAGGTTAACTTCTGCAGTCAGAAAATTAAAGAGAATGTTTTTTAAGGTAAGAACAGTTTCTTAGGGTAAGAACAGTGCAGTCTCCCCACTGCACTGTTTGAAGGCTGTAGCTCGTTTCTTTTCTAATGCCTTATCTCCTCAACAGCTTGGAGATCAGGGAATCTACAAGGCCATCCATGAGCTGGACATTCTCCTTCCCTGGATTCAGGCCTACATACAAACCATCATATGAAGAATGAGGGGATGACAGACAATGTGATGCCTCTGTGAGAAGAGCAAAGACCCAAAAGGCCTGAAAATGAACTGAGAGCTGGATGAGCAATGTGTCTGGCAGTAACTCCCTCCCATGGAAAGAGACCCTCTGTAACACAAGTGGCATAAGAGGGTTTTTCATGAGTTTTCATGGTTAGCAGCTTTGCCTGTTCTGCCTCTGGAGCAGGCAGAGCAGCCCGCTGTGCTTCCCATGCTGCCTGCCTCCCAGCTGCCTCGCAGGCAGCCCCAAACACACCACACCAGCAGTGGAATCTGCTCTCCTGTGGATCAGACACAAGGTCCCATCTGCTCTGGGCATGATCCTGCCGTGGCTTGTGCCACCCTGTGTGAACACGGTTCAAAGCAACAAGGATAATTTTGGAAAAATCCCACCCCTAAGCTATCTCTCTTTTGGGGCTTGTGGCTATATAACCGTATATACACGAGCTATTCTACATGTAAATAAGAAAAATAATTTTATACTGCTTATCTTTATTGTTAATTTAAGGTGATAGTTGATCCTTAATAAAAATACACAATTAATGTAAAAGCATATTTTCAGATTCATGCATGACCTTTACATGAGATCAGACACTCAGAAAACACAATAAGTGGATTGCTTTCACCAGGATTGTAAAATGATTTGTGAGAAATTTATGAAAGTGGATGGTAGTGGTTTCCAAAATGTTTTTCATATAGTACAGAATGAAGATGGAACTCTAGTTTTCTCACATTTTAAAAGATCCATCAGAAGAAAATATCTAGGCAATGAACATATTCCCAGTCTGTATGTTTGGCAGCTCCGTGGGGCTGAGATTTTGCACATCTTCAAATCACATAGTTCTACTATGTCAGAAGGACTTGAAACCATTAGTGTGATGACACTGATGAACCTGAGCTATTTCCTCTTCTGCAAATGTCTAATGCAAGGGAGTTGTTACGAGAAATACTTTTTTTTCAGTTGAAGACAAAGGAGTTAATTAGAGGGACAGTGGAAAATTTGATGTAATGGTCTTTTTTGAGCATGCAATTTAACTTTTAATTAACACAATGTCCCTTTTCATGGATTTTTTCACACAGCTCACCCATTAGTTTTTGAGATTCAGATTTGCTTTCAGTTTCAGTACTTTTTATCCTAACTCTGGTGTATGGAATAGAAAATTGACCATGGGCATGGACTCTCCATCCTTCATCAGACATAACTGTCTAGTACTTGCTGCTGGTAGGGAGCAGTAGCTGGGTTCTGGGAGCCCTGGTCTGCGGGAACTGGAGGGACTGCTGCTTTTGTGCCTCAGAAGGGAGCCAGTGGCACCTGCAAACAGAAAAACTGCCATGTTAAATTGGGAAGATCCATAGGCTATGGTTTCAGGTGATTCAGGTTGCCAAAGACTTCTCTCGTGGAAATTTTGCACATCCACTTACTGGGTGACGCATGAAGACATGAAGAGACGGATGACCTTTAAAAAGGGCAAGCAGCACCTTCGCTGACACACTGCATTCCTGGGGCCAGCCTGCAGTGGGTATGGGCATCCAGCAGACCTCCTGCAGCAGGGTGTGAGGTCAGACTGCAGCAAGGCTCAGCCTCCATGCATCTGACAAGGAAATCAAGCTATTTTAGGGCATAAAAGCTTAGGATTTGTGCATTTCAGCCCTCATTTTCCATATGGCTTGGGACACTTTGCGGCTTATTAGCGGCCTATAAAATGAGAGTACCTCGGGGAATGATGCATCCCCTCATACAATAGTGAAAATCACATTTGCAAACCAATTAAACATTCCTGGATGAAAGCAAAAATACAACATCTGCAAAATAAAGGACTTACCCTAAGGCAAAAATGCTGTGGTAAGTGATACATGCCATATGCAGGCCACCTAACAAAAAATACTGCTTTGAGTCTTCACAGAAACACAGCAAAATAATTGGTATTAAATATATTCAACTGGCAATTCAAAGTAATAAGTATGGACAAAAGCTTGTTGCCTTTTAAAACCAGACAAGTGAAGGAGTGCATTTTAATTTTGCAGACGAGACTCTAGGTGTCACTCTTTGAAAACAAGACTTGTGTTAGTCTCAGTTAACTGCTGACTTCAGTTGGTGGAGAAAGTGTTAGAGTGGATTTCATAAGCAGTTTCCTTGGATGGAAACTGAGATAGAGATGCAGTTAGGTTAGAAAGACTGAATTTTGCAGGTAACAACAATGGGCATATAGCAATAAACTGATCATGAATTTAATCTCTAGTTTTACTATAGAATTCTTTTGTGACTATAGATAAGTTCCTTTATTAAGGTACTGTTCTCCTTTGTCAAATGGAAAAACTATCTATCAACTATTTGTTCAAGTTAATTTGGCCTACAGAAATCCTCAGAAGGAAATTATTTCCCACGTAATGTTAATTGATGTCACTGTTGCTTAGCATAGCTTGTCTTATCATAGCGTTTTGGTCTTTTTGAAGCAGTGACTCTTATTACATGGAAAAAAGAGGTATTTTATGACTGCTACTGCAAAATCAAGAATGAAAAATATGTGGCTGTGCATTAAAATTGTCACTAGATCACTTCTTGAAAAACACTGATCTAGTGGAAAGTAGCAGCTGCACATGCAGTTTTGGTATTATCTAAAGAGTACAGCAACAGTCAGTGAAGACAATTTCCATCACATACAAGATAATGAACAATTTTATGGTTTCTCTGAAGTGTGCTTTTTTCTTTTTCTGAAGTGCAAAATCTTCAGAGCCGAGGTTATCACTTAATAAATTATTTCTGCTGTAGGTCCAAACATCTACAGCAAATTCCTGATCTCAGCTGCAGTGCATGTGTTATAATCTAGTCACAGAATCATGGAATCATAACATCATAGAATTGTTTAGGTTAGAGAATATAATTCAGATCATCCAGTCCAGCCATTAACCCAACATTGCCAAGTCCACTATAAAACCAAGTCACCAAGTGCCAAATCCACAGGTCTTTTACCTACATCCAGGGATGGTGACTCAACCAATTCCCTGGGCAGGCTGTTCCAGTGCTTGACAACCTTTCTTGCTTGCAAATTGAGTATTTCCCAATCTGCAATCTAAACAAGTCCTGGCAAATGCTGGGACAGTTTCCCTCAGAGAGCATTCGGGCCTGAACTCCTGCTCAAAGCAGGCCACATCAGGAGGTCAAACCAGGCTGCTCAGGGATTTATCCAGCTGGATCTTGAAAAATCTCTGCTTGGAGCGGTGGAAGGCTGAGTTCGAAGCACCATTGCATCATTTCTAGTTGGGTAAAGCATTACAGAGATGAACAGAGCCACAGCTGAAGGAGAAGGGTCTTCCATACTTGAAAGGAAACCTATGAGAACTGCCGTCACAAAATATTTGTGTGAGGTGAATGACAAATTGCAGGCAAGTGTAGAGTGCTGTGAGAGGAAAGGATTGAATGAATTTTGAAACAGAATTAAGACAGATGAGAAGTCACAGATGTTTCGCTTCTGAAAGACCTTTCATCAATAAATTATTTCTGAAGGTTGCAGGCTTCTATTAATTTATACTGAGGTTTTTGGTCCAATGCCCTGGAGATGGAAACCAGATCACTCCTGGCTCCTGGCTCCTCTCCTTGCAGCATGAGCACTGCCGGGTAGAGCTCTAATGCGTGGCACATAAAAAGGTCATGGCAGATCTCCTACTCCTTGGCCATTGGCTCTGGATACCTCCAGAGCGCCACAACTTCTCATCTCAGGTTATGATGCCCGTTTTAGAGTTTTGTTGGCTTCTAAACTGCCAAAGAGCAGAAGAACATGTTATGCTAGGATATTAAAGTACAGTAGTTTCACGAATATAAGCCGCACCTTTTTCATTGAAGAATCCAGCCTACCCCAGTGGTGCGGCTTATATTTAGGTGCGGCTTATCTATGGACAAATCCCAGCGAAACGCCAACCCGAAAG
>VRYO01001878.1:10751786-10771952 GCA_009812075.1 Sialia sialis | reverse complement strand
GGCCCCTGCCGCTGGGAAGCTGGGCTGTGTGGGGCCGGGCCGGAGCGCCCCGCCCCTCTGCCGGGTGGAGTTAAAAAAAAAGAAACAAACAAACAAAAAACAAACAAACAAAAAACCAAAAAAAACCTGCAGCTTATATTCGGGTGCGGCTTATATATGGACAAATCCCATGGTCTTCCCAGCTACCCGGAAGTGCGGCTTATATTCAGGTGCGGTTTATAATCGTGAATCTACTGTAATATCAGCTCTCTGATTGCCATTCCCTGATTTTTGGTCATCAGAGATAGAAATCTGAGAAAATAAAGATTTAATTCTGTTTAGTGGATGAGAGTGCATAGGTATAGAAGCAGCTTGAGGAGGAAGTGTAGAAGAGGAGTGATGATGGGTGAACAGAGGACTCTGAGGTGTTTGGGTCTTATCCTTACATTTCAGCATATTGCTGTATTTTGCACATTAAAATAAATCTGCTAACTGAAACCTGGATGTAAAGTTTCTAGCAGCTGGATCTGCTTGAGAAAATAATTAAACTTAAACAGAAATTATGAATGAAGTTATATATAGGCATTAAGGTACATGTAGATATTGTAGATACTATAGATACTAAGATATTGATGTGTGAACAGGTCTGATTTTGCTTTTCAAATAACCCTTTACCAATTGTGTTTCTTCATATTTAATAAAATCTCATTTTTCTTCTATTTAAGACTTCAAAAAGGCTTTCACACTCTTGACATAATAATAGAGTTTGGGGTTAATGACGTGTATCACTTGTTAATATTAACAATGCTTTTCCTTCCACTTTCTGCCATTGCTGCTCATTCAAGTTGTTTCTGCCATGCTTTCAAACAAGCTGATGAGAAGGAAGCACCTTCCTTGAAGTAGCCGTGGTGCAGGGGGGCATTTTGTTTGCTTGTGTCTTCTAAAGATTCAGTGAGCAGTCATTAACAGCAGAACACACCCTGGTGGTTTTGTTGCTGTAGGTGAAGCCTGTAGCCCATGTTGGTCATTGATAAAGCACCATCAATTATTTTCTGATTTTTCCCTCCCCACATGAAAGACAAAGTGGTTTGTGCCAGCCCAGCTCATTGTCCCTAACCACGCGTGAAGAACCCGCTGACGTGTCCTAGGCAAATTTTGTCATGTCAGTCTAAATGTTTTCTCTGTTCCTGCATAGTGACTAAGGAATAACCAGTAGCAATTTCCAAGTGATGAAGACTTGCAGAGATAAACCACAGGTGCCTTAAATTAGTCACTTGATAAAGCTATTTACAAGCGAGACACTCAGATGTGAGGAAAAAAAATTTTTGTGAATGAGAAACCACAGGCTGTCAGTGGAAAAGACAACCTGTTTTTCTCCCTGTGGTTGGGGAAAGAGTGCTTCACGTACAGCGACATCCGTGAGGGTCACAGCTGTGAATCCCAGGAGGGAACACAACTGCAGCACAGCAGGAGATGTTAGAAGTTTGGAGAAAATCGCAGGGTTGCAGAAGGGTACAAAAGGGGGTCACATCATCAGATGCAGAGCTGCAATTTGAGTCAGTGGCTGGCCTCTTTGAGACCAGCAAACTGAGCTTGCATGAACAGTGCCCCTAAAAACATCTGCTGATATCAAACTGTGATTGTGGCAAGTATCTGACTGATACGAACTACACTCAGTTGATAGATAATTTCAGCACAATCTGATTTCAGACCATCTGAAGCAAGATCCTGGTGCTTACTCCTCTATATAGAGAAAAGACAAGTGGCTCTTTGGGGAGGTTTTATAGAAGGAAGGGAAGAGGCAATACAAATCTAATGGCAATCTATTAAAGAGTATTTCCTAAACTCTAGAATGAGGGTTTAATTCATGAGTATAAAAAGATTTGAGAATTGTTACAAAGAGTGTATGTATGTGCTCAACTCATCCGTGTGTGAGGACTACTGAGAGGAAGCAGAAGGATGTAATTTTTATATGTTGTTCCACTATTGGTCATCTGAGTCTGCTCCAGCTTTTCCTTTCTGTGAAATGTTGGAATATTATAAAGGATTTAAAGAATTATAAGAAAATTATGCCTCTGGTACAAGACATTAAAGATATTAGTTTGATCCCATCAATGAGAGGGAAGATAAAAAAAAATCAGCCAATTGCAATTCATCTACAGAAATGACTTCATTAGATACTCCATGTTTCCTCAGTTAGATGGAAGAAAGCATAGCAAAGTTGTACTCTGCAATGTTAAATCCAGGAAATTCAGTTAGGCTGGAACTAGCAGTAAGACAGATAATGACCAGGCCAACTGGTATAAATAATTACTTTTAAGACTGTAAATGGAATCTCTAAGTATTACATAATTTACATCCTCCAGATACTGAACACAGGGGTGGAATATGTTTCTCTGAAATGTTTAATCTATGAAACCCATCTCTGTTTGTCTTTAAGGAAGGCTGTTGCAGAATTTCACATTCTGATTGCCAGAAGTCTTTCATTTTCTGGCCTGAGTTTACTCATGGAGTAAATGGCACCATGGAGTCATTCTCCTCCTCCAACCCTCCTTTGTGACTGCCACCATGGGTTAGTTATTTCCCATCCTGCCAAGCCCAGTATTGAGTCCTTGAAGGTAGGTTCTACCACTTCTTTGGGAAACTCTGACATTTAATGTTTCTCATGCTGAAGCAATTTGAGCTTGTTACACCATATTCTTTCACTATGCCCTGTGGGAAAAGAGTACCTCCACCTTCTTTAGAACTACCTTTTGGGCAGCGGAAAACTGCAATTAAATACCCCTGAACCTTCTTGTCTTGTGGCTGAAAAAATAAAATTCCTTCTTCCTAAGTAGAGACCTGCAACACTCCTATGATATTGGAGGATATTGGCAGAGCATTCTCACATTTTTCAGTGGCTCTCTTGAGCTGGGGGACCCTGGTGCACTGCACTGGGTGTGGTCTGAGAAGCGTCAAGCAGAATGGCAGAGAGAGGGTCCTGTGACCCACTGGCTGCAGTTCTGCTGATGCAGCCCAGACACCGTTTGCCTTTGCAGCTGCGCAGGTAAAATCTGCTTCCCTTCAGCCATCCACCAGCACTTCCAAGTCCTCAACAGCAGACTTACAGCCCTGTCTGTCTCTATTTTTTGTTAATTTTTGAGGCAGATTCTAAATAATTTTGCACTTATGACTTGGAGAAACACTTCATTATCACTGACTCCTAGACACACAGTTCCCACAAAGACTTCCTTGGAAGCACAGAAGGAAGTGATGCATCCCACCATAGGCTCGTTCACATGCAATTCAAGCTGCAAGACCATAAATTAGAGGCATTTTTAATGTGTTTCCATGTGTACACATATATGAGAAGATCCATGACTTCTTTCAAATATTTAACTGCTTCTTCCACAAGTACTTATTGCTAGACACTTTTATGTGTGCTCGGACCTGATTATTCTGGTTAAGGGTCTAGTACAAAGTACATTTTAATTGAATGCTTCCCATTGCTTAGACTGCTCCTTTTCATTGCTTAAGCATTTCAGGTAAGATCAAAGTTGTTGCAAGATAACTTATGTCTTCAGTAGCAAAAGGAGCAGTAATACAGGAGCAGATCAGTAGGTTACAAAAATTGGTATTGAGGACTCAACTTCCATACTGTACTTCTTATGAGTTTACTTTGAACTAACTCTAGCTTGATCCTGTGGCCTGAGCTCCTGTTAACAACAGGACAACATCAAGAGAGTTTCTGAAAACACTTTCCAGTTTTATTTTATCTGAAAGGAACTAAATTTTGCTGAATCCCAGAGTGCTCCCAAATGCAAGCCAAATTGAAGTGACTAGTGATCAGGAGATCGGTTTTAAGTTCCCATATATAAAACAATTGGCACACAGAGGACCTTGCTGCGATGCCTTTTTGCCTTATTTGGGCAGAAAAAAATATAAGTCAGTCTAAAAAGCCTCTGGCCTTTTTTTTTTTTTTTTTCTCTGCAATTATTGAACCAGAATTGATGGTTTTCCAGCAGAAAATTCTCTTATGGAAAGGGCAAAGTAGTTCAAGTGTGCTGATGGAAACCAGAGTTGGTGTGCCTGAATTCTGAGCTCTCTGCAGTTAATACTCACCTTGTCTGTGTACTTTTGCAAAGTGTAAAAGGACTGTTGTACTTTGTATTGTACTTTGCTTGTGCACAGGGAGGCAGAGGTAGAACATCACAGTTAAAGTCTGGAGTATCACAGCTCCTCTGCTACTGATATCCACACTAGCTAGATTAAAATAAACCCATCCTAGCTGTTGTGGCAATGTGCTTCAGTTCCCCCTTCAATTTTGCTGCATAAACATGCACAGAATAGGCTGGTGTGGCAAAATCAGAGGTACTGAAAAAGGAAAACGTAGGAGTCCAGAGTCCTGTACACATTATTACAAAATAGAATGACCAATTCAGATGGCAGGGGAAGGTTCCTTTCACTACTCTTTTTCATAAGTTTTGGAAGTTTTACATAATTGCCATATAGACTTTCCTAGACATTAATAGGGATATTAATAATATTAATACTTTCCTAAGTCATTAATAACTCTTGAATTATTGATGAAGTTTATATTCTTTCACAACAACTACACAGCAGTGCTAGTAAAGGCATTCCCCTCCTCATGGTAACTAACTCATATACACACTTTAAAATACCAACATGTTGGTATCATCATTGGTCCACAATCTTGCTGTTGCTTAGCTGTCAAATTCAGTGAAGGTGGCAGGAGTTAAATTAGCTGTGAGATTTTTGAATCTCTCAAAATCAGAAGAAACTGCTGACTGCTCAAAAGTTACTGACGAGGAAGGAACTGACAGCTAAAGAACTGCATAAGTTTCATTTCCTTAGGAAAAGATTAACAACTCAGCCTGCCACAGTACCTGCATTTTGATTAATTTAAAGTATGAAACTTGAAACCGTATTTTGTTTTTCTTGAAAATAGAATTTTTGCTGTTTGTGGGGAAAGAAAGAACAGTATTTGTTTATTCTACTGTATTTTAAAAAACTTGTCTTACTTTAGTTTGGGGTCAGAAACTCAGTAGTCTCTTTAAAAAAACAATAGAATTCAATTTCTCATTTCTTGTGTTTGGATTTTTTGGAAAAGTAATAATTACTAAGTAATTCAATCTTTTCCTAAAGAGGACTAGAAAATGTTCATTCAGAGCACTTCAGAGTTGTTAGTTCAAGCCTTTGAAAAAGGAAGATGAGCAACTTTAAAGTGAAGTAAAGATCTACACTCGACCCACAGTAGCTCTTCTATAGGCAGCCTTACTTCCTGTGGAGATGAAGAGGAAATGTACTCAGGGTGTGAAGCATCTTCTTCATTTTTTAACTACTAAAAAGCAAAGTTCTTGCACATTTCTTCTTTCACTTTAAATTCTGAATCTAACTGAAAAATCATTGCAAGTAAACTCATCTCAAGAAGTCCAGTTCTAAGTAAAATGTTATCTGTGGATGAATTGCTTGTAAGCCTGACTTTGTGGCATTCTCATATGTGTCCTGGAGGCTGGGCAGAAACAGGTAGGACCAAATCTGTGTACTGATTTGCTTTTTCTCTCTGAGTAAAAATGACTGAATTGCTTAGTCACACGGTTATGAATGGCACTAAAGAGATTGGCAGGTGAGGGGAATCCCCGCCAAACCGTCTCCTGGATTATTTTAGGAGAAAAGATTGCACCACATAGTAGATTTCTTCTGAGAAACACCCTGTGGAGGTTTCCAAATGATTATGACAGAAAATGTCCACTCTCTGGGCTGGTTTGAAACATTTAATGGATATTTTCCTACTGATGCTTGAAAAAGATAATTGACTTAGCCTCCAACATGTGCCCACACCTACACACTTGTGTTTCCATGCACATACGTGATCATTAACAATTATAAATTGTGTAACGGATAACAAGAAAATGATCAGATTTTTTCCCCGAGATGATGGCATTTCAACTTAGAATATTCAATTAGAAATTAAAGCAGAATTGTTTTCACTACTGTGTACTTTCAAATTTAAATGCAAGTATTAATAACTAACAATAAATATGTCTGTAAGATAAAGTGAAACAACCGTGAAGTTTACCCCGTGAAAACAAATGCAACTGTGTAATGAAAACTCAAATGGACTTGAATTCCTAATTAAAATTAGATCAAAAATCTCCAACACAAATAAAAGCCAGCAGCAGAGAAAATCAGCGTAAGGAGAAGGAAAAAAACGTCAACAGGTGAAGAAAATTCTGTAAGTGTAATGAGAGGAAGATGCACAGGACTGGCTCACTGACAGGTTGATAGTCTGCAAAGTCCCATTTTGTTAAAGTGTTAAGAATGTATGAGAAGTATTAGGTTGTTATCAATCTGCAATGAATTTTCAGTTGAGTCCATGATATTTGTGAGGTTTCAAGCTGGCCTCCGATGAGGTTAATGGAGATCCCTGAAAGGATTGACCTAGCACATACAGAAATAAATGGCTGGCTCAAGACTAGCATCCTTTGGTCTTCTCTCTTTAAAAATGATGTAGTTCTTCTGAAAAAGAGCCTTGGGCACAAGGCTTGCAGATCAGCGACACTTGAATGTAGAAGTTCCAGCAGCTTTTTTGCTTCTTTTGAAGGTGGATCTGATCCTATGAAAATGAAACTGAATAACAGACAGAAAATAGCACACATCTCTGTTTGGAGAGTAGAAGTCTAGAGAAAAACATGAATTCACTTACTGGGAATTGGGGAAAGACACTATGAGCAAAACATGACATTTTTTCTGTCAGTACTGTACAGCAATGGTCGATGTATACATATATATTTACAGGAAATATCAGACTCAGAACGACAGAATACAGGCCAAATTACAGTGGAATTGTTTTCTCCTTGAATTAGCTCTCTCAAAGTGAATTAAAATATTGTATTTAAACTAATGGAAATATTTGTGGTAAATGTTATCATAATACTAGCATGCTGGTCTTATGCAGAGCAGGGCTATTGAAGAATCACTGGATCATAGATTAATTTGATCTGAAAGTAACAGAGGATTTAAAAAACCTTGGAAGATCATTTGGGGGGAACTATTTCAATAAAATATATCTTTTTTTTTGTAGAATGCTTCACATCCACCAAAGCACAAAATGTTTATCTGAAGTCAGTATATTGCATTGTTAGCATAGGATAGATATCATCGCCTGCTTAGCATTAAAAATCAACAATAAGAATGCTGTCTGTGCTAATGTCTAAAAAGCCTAGGCAAAAGTATTTCAATAATATTATTAAAAAAGTTGAAAAAATTGTCTTTAAATAATATGTTTTTCTATTTGCTGTATTCTGCTTTTAGAATTTCATGTTTTCTGTCCTTTTCCTGCAACCATACTACAGTAATTTCACGATTATAAGCTGCACCTTTTTCTTTGAAAAATCCAGCCTACCCCAGTAGTGCGGCTTATATTCAGGTGCGGCTTATCTATGGACAAATCCCAGCGAAATGCCAACCTGGAACTGAGAGCCGTCTGGGGAGGGTGCCTGGGGCTGCCTTTAAAGGCTTCGCTGGTCTATGAAAACTGTTGCAACTTGAGCACCTGACACCAAACCCAGCTGGCAGTGATTCTGTTACTAATTTGTTACTTTGTTACACACGGATCCTCGCTTAAAAAAAAAAAAAAAAAAAAAAAAGCGGCTTATATTCAGGAGCGGTTTATATATGGACAAATCCCGTGGTCTACCCGGCTACCGGGAGGTGCGGCTTATAATCAGGTGTGGCTTATAATCATGAAATTACTGTAATTAAAAAGTGATTGGAAAAAAAATCCCAATCCAAAAACTCTAAAATGTATCCCAAGATTCATGAAATCATGTAAAACAAGAAGCTGGTGCTTTAAAGTGGAAACACCGTAAGATCAAAATTATAATGCATATAACAGGCAGTACTCCCAAAGGATATTATGGTGCTGAACACAGAAAACTTTCACAAGTGTTTTATTCCTCTTGGAAGGATGAAGAAGAGAGGGTGAAAATGGAAGATTTTATGTAGAAAAACCTATAGAAAATCTATGGTTGTCTCACAGGAGGTATTGCACCAGCCACAATTTAGACTGCTGATGTGCCAACAGTTTTGCTGCTTTTCCATTGATACGGACTTAAACTAAAATTGAATAAGATTTAGAATTTAATTCTATTTTATCATCAATAGATTTCAATCAGAATTTGGAAATGTGGAATCAGAATGTGGAAAAATTCCAGACAGTAGAAATACAGAGTAAAATGCACACCATTTTTGTCTATAACTCTCTGCTACATTGAAAGTTTTTTTCCATATTTTAATACAAGAAAAAGAATATTTTGGAATTTCACTTGCCTTTCTCATGGTTAGTTCACACAGGTACCTCATAGTTTCTAAATCATTCATACATGCAGACTGTGTGTTTTTTGGAAAGCTGGAATACCAACTTGAAATATGGCACAAGAAACAACAAGGAAACGCTGGTCTCCATTGCATACTGCAGTCCATGCAGAATTAGCCATGAGAAAATGTGTGTTTTAGAGCTTTCTTTCCAGGCTCAGAATTCCTCATATATGTCAATTCAACAGTCTCTCAAGGAAAATGAAACGAAGACAGAATTATGCTGATTTTAGAAACAGAGACATGAACAGCTATAAATGAGGACTGACCGTCTGAGGAAAATATTTGTTATCATCTCCAGAAAATTATTTTAACATGTGTCCTGAATATTTATATTATGCTACTACTAGATTGTTTAGACAATATAGAGCTGATAGTAATACCATTAGGAATTTCCATAAAGTCCACTGTAATATTTGAGAAAGGCCAGTCCAGAACAGCTATTCCTGGTTATCCTCTTCTTCTGGGGCAAAGCAAAAGCTTGAACTCTTACAGAATACATGAGTAATTCCACCATGAGGGGTAATTATTTCCTGTTGCTAATTCAGAAAGGAATCATTAGGATTTGTTGGGGAACTCCTGCATGGGTCTACCAAATTAAAAAACTGAAGGAAAGTATGAAACAGACGTCTTGTGTGATTCAAAGTACCAAGATTTTAATAATTGTGAATGTACACTCTAATCACTTCAGGTTGTACCTGTCAGCTCATTATCTGTTTGGATGCCTGTCTCTCTAGATGTCTAACACCATCAAGTGTTAGTTTCTTCTTCCTTTCCTTTCTTCAGAAGACTTAACAGCTAATATGTGTGAGAAATTTTTGAGAGGAAAGAGGGATCAATAATATGCTTTTTTTCCTGTCTGCATTTGCATGCAGACAAGAGTATGCAACAAAGGCCAAAGGGCCTTCCTTGTGTCATATTTCTCATTGTACAAAATAGTTTCCCAACTCTCTCATACAATAAAATCTCCAGTGTCCTTGGAATGGGCTGAAATTTTGTTTAGAAAAATGTAAAAACAGTTAATTTTGAGCATTTCAGAACTTCTCTCTACCCTGAAATTTTGTCTTACTGATGTCTTAAGTTTTAGCTTTCATATTTTCCAGATTCTGTGCTGTATTAGTATCTAACTCTGAACTTCATATAAAGTGTTGCAACTTCTCCTCACAGTTTAGACAAAACAATCCTTTTCCAGCCTGAGAACCAAGGGCACCATTGCATCTTCAGGCCCAAAAAGTATAAACAACAGAGAACTGAGGAGAGCAATCTGGGAGGATGGGACTTCATAACCTGAGGCTGTAATTGGACAATTAACCCCAATACGTAAATGGAGCAAAACTTATAAAAGTGTGAAAATTCGTGACTGGGGGTTCCATATTAGGTGGAGCCACAGCTGGGCTCTTGTACTGTCCAAGGTGTATCCTTGGAAGGCCTTTTAATAAATATGTACTTTATTCCTTTAACATTGTCTAGCCTCTGTTATAAATCAGCCTCTCAAGGCATCATATAAAACAAAGCAGATGATTTGTGCCAATATTAACCTTACTGATCTCTGGAAACAACCTCTAAATCACAAAGATCCAATGGTCACAAGGAGTAGCCAATTACGTCCTCCATGTGTAGCACTGATGAAGCATATCCATAACTGTAGGATAGTGGTGGGTTGGTTCTTTTTATTTGATTTTTCATTTTTGTTCGGTTTGATTGCTATGTTGTTTATTAGTTTGGGGGTTTTTGTTCTTCTTTGATTTTGTTGTTTTTGTTCTTGTTTTATTCTGTATTGTCTTGTTTTGTTTTGTTTTCTTGCAGAGAAAATGACAGTGTTACAATATGTTTGTAAGGGTCAGTTGCAAATTTGTAGGATCATAGAAAGGTTTGGGTTGGAAGAGACTTTATAGATCATGCAGTTCAAGCTACATGGGCAGGGAGACTTTCACTAGACCAGGTTGCTCAGAGCTCCATCCAACCTTGTCTTGAACACTTCCAAGAATAGGGACCCCAGTTCCAGTGTCTCACCACCTTTACAGTATAGAAGTTCTTCCTAATGCATAATAATCCCCTTCCCTATGACAGTCTGAAGCCATTCCCTGACCTATCACTACAGGTAAAAAGTCCCTCCCTCACGATCCTGTAAGTCCCCTTAAGTACCCCGTAGTCGTGAAGCCTGATTATCAAGACATCTACTTTGCAGATCGTAGCAACGTGAATAACAGTGTTTAGTAATTACATAGCACTGGCACAATTTGTGGGCAAAGTTTAATCACTTAACACCCTCAAGTCTGCCAAACCCCCCTCCACCGCCCCAGCACTGTGAAGGAGGAAACAAAGGAATTATTTCTGCTGCTTTGTAAGAAAGGAAGACTGTGAAGTGTGATAGAAGGTCAGAATGACAACTCAGAGAGGATTTTCCAACCATGGGCTGCTTTCCTGGGGCAGTGATAATAGAGAAAGCCCCTCTGCTTTAGTGAAATGAAAGTCAGGCAGAAATCTGCTGAATTGTCATGGGCAGTTGCTCACTAAACCACTCAGCATTCTGAAGAGAATGCATAAAACAAAAATTGAAAGGGAAAAAGCTGTAATCAGGGTCATAGTGAAATCTTACATGACTTTGCAAGGGCATCTTCGGGTATTTGGTGTAAGGTGTTGCATGAACAGAAGGGTGTGAAACCTCTGCTTTGCATGATGAGTCAGATGACTTCCAGGCAGCAAAATGAAAAAATGCCTTGGTTTCACTTCCTTTAGTGTTTGGACCAGATGATAATCCAGCTGTGACTATGGAGTCTCATAGAAGGACTCCTTCAATTCTATGCAGCATAAGATTTTTCAATCCTGGTATCTATTTCAACTGGATTAGGACAAGTGCTCAGACAAAGAGCTTGTGTTAGTGTTGAGTGTTCAGTCCTCTCTAGCATGCACTTCACAGATACCTGCGAAAGAACACAGATAAAAAATTGCATGCTCTTAGTGGAAAGTGCAGATATTTTCAGGATACCTCCTGTGACTGTAATGATGTTGGTTCTCAGGACAGGCAGTGCAGGGGAGCCATCTGAACCTGGGTCTTCCTCACAATCTGACTGCTCACAGTTCTTGGGCAGCAAGACATACACTGGACAATGGTGATCTGGTTCATCACTTTTTGGCAGAATGAGAAGCAGAACAGGGCTGGAAGAGAACAGGACCCTCATGTTCTAACCACCTGCTGCAGGCAGTTGTCTAATTTCAAAATTATTTGGAGACATGATACTGTATGTCAACAGAAAAGAATATTATGAGACTAGTATGTCAACCATTTATTAAAATGTAAAGGATTTGGAAATCTGCATTAAAATACATTTCAGTGCAGCTGATGATTTACCACAGAATATGCAGTGCTTTGTGTGATAATTTCAATGTGGAGATTAGTAAAAGGTCTGAGTCTAGCCTCCCCAGGCAAGAGAGTGTACCTAAAATTCAGACCTGCACTCAGAAGATAGCATAACAGAGACCGATGTCATGGCTTTTTTCTTTGCTTTTTGCTTAATTTCTTGCCTCAGTTTATAACAAAATACTTGTACACTGCATTGTGGGCAAAGCACTGCAATGGGTCTAGAAGACCCTGTTTCTGTTCCTAGATTTGCCTTTCTCAGAGGCTGAACGATTATGAATTATCCCACTCTTCTGTGCTTCCATTTTTCTTACCTGCAAAATTGGATGCTTGGCAAGTGGCCTTCTCTGAAGTGACGAGATTTAGTGATCACATTAGCCAAGTAACCTGCCAAAACTATAACCAGTATCGACAAAATGTGAGTTGCCAAAAATCCTTTTTTTCTGATGCTTTGTCCTCCTGCTATTCTTAGAAGTTTAATTGTAATGTGAGACCAAAGGGAGGCCATCTGAGGGGCACAGCTCGCTGTGGATGAGATGTGTGTCTGACAAATTTAAAGGAGCACAGTCCAGCACAGTCACTCTGGGTGAATAGTTCTCTGCAGATGGCATTATTCCAGCCTTAATATTTCACGTGGAATTGCATCTTCAGCTTGGCTGGAAAATTGCAGCAATTAGTTGTATTCAACTGTGTTGTGATTGTTCTTCATGTGTTATGAAGATCGAGCTGGTAGAGTAAACAATCTTTCCCAAACTCCCTTCTTTCAGGTCTTCTTTTCACTCTCTCTCGTAATTCAGCTCAGAAACACTGTTCAAATTACAACCTGTAGTGGCAAAAACTGGCTTAATGACTCAGTCCCTCTTCCAGTCATATTTTTCTGACTGCATAAAGAGTGCCATGGGTAACAGGAATCATTTTCACTCTCCCACTTTATATGCCCTTTCCAACACTTTGCCAAAGAATTGCTCCATTGACTCATGGCCAGCCAATGAACCTCAGCAAGTGTCCCCATATTTTAAAATATGCTTGATTTTCCTGTGTGTCTAAGACTCCATTTAGCTGAGCCATATCATGTCTTTACAATATTTGAATCCAGATGTTTCAATCAATAGGTTTGTTCAGTGTACTGGCATTTGTGAGTTCACTGTGAATTCTGAGTCCACTTTGAATTTTGGTGGGACCTCCATTTTGTCACCAGTCCTGAAGGCAATTAAAAAGCATGTGGGTGTGGTGTTTGGGAATATGCTTTGGTGGTGGACTCAGTAGTGCTAGATTAGAGGTTGCACTTGATGGCCTTAAAGGTCTTTTCCAGATGAAGTGGTTCCATGATTCTGATTTTTGGCACAGAATCACAGAATAAGAATGGTTTGAGTTGGAAGAGACTTTTGAAGGTGATCTAGTTCAACCCCTCTGCCATGGGTGGGCATGTTAACTTTGCATTTGTTTACAGTGCTTACAAGCATCCTTGAATAGGACTATTACCTTACCTTCATGTCAACACTTCCAGCAATTAAGTTATTACATAAATTACAAATTACACACATTACATATTATACTTTTAACTTCTTAAACTAAAACAAAGATATCCATTGCATAGTGTTACCACCTCAAGCAGATTGCAGCACTAATTGTTGTGCAGTACCACATTTGTTCTGAGATGTGTCCTATCTGTCTATTCTGCTTTTCCCAGGGAGTTCTTGCACATAGCTTTTGGGCCTGCCACTGTTGGCAAAATTTGGTTCTTCCCCCTGAAAATGATTTTCCCTTGTAGTAGTAGTCTATGTCTATTCCACAGATGGAGGTCCTCTTTCAAGCAGCAAATGAAAAAGATTTGATGGCATTAGTGGTCATTAGATGAGGTGGAAGGAGCTTCTAGGGAGAGTTTCTTCCAAGAAATATCCAAGGAGTCATGTGGGGCTGAGATGGAGAGCTCTAACCTTTCCTGCTGGGAACCACTTTGATTTTCATCTGTTTCTGATGAACTACAGACATCTTCCTTTGCAGCCTGTGTGAACCGAGCCCATAAGCACTCTCTTTCTGATTCTCTTTCTTTCTTTCTTTCTTTCTTTCTTTCTTTCTTTCTTTCTTTCTTTCTTTCTTTCTTTCTTTCTTTCTTTCTTTCTTTCTTTCTTTCTTTCTTTCTTTCTTTCTTTCTTTCTTTCTTTCTTTCTTTCTTTCTTTCTTTCTTTCTTTCTTTCTTTCTTTCTTTCTTTCTTTCTTTCTTTCTTTCCCTTGTAGGCTCCCACCTACCCTCCATTCATGTACTGAAGTATAAAATTATCTGATATCTTCATAAGACTCTTCAGAACAAGCTCTTACCCCATTTTATTATTCAAAGCAGAGTTTCTTTCCTATATAAAAACATTTCCCCTAGCTATCCTCAATACAATTCTTTCAGGGTTCTGTATGCACTCAGAGACCACCCTGTCTGTCTTCTTCCGTGGGGCTTGTTTTCATCCATGTCCTTCTGTTTTCACATTCTACACACATTAGTGCAACTGAAATGGCAGTGGGGAATTTTAATCATTGCCAAGCAGAAATGAGTGTCTTAAGTACTAAATATTCTACTCCCACAGATAGTATACAACCAGAGAGCAATTTAATATAATACCTCATTGCATTCATGCTGGAACCCTTTTTGTTCTGTTCTAAATCTGGAGGTGAAGAATGCAAAAGCAGCAGAAGTTCACTTTAGACCATGGAAAGGATGCAAAGAGTGTTTCACAAAAGTACAGCAAGCAGAAAGAATGTTTAAATCTCTAAGTGTCTGTATAGAACACCACAGCAAACTCAGTGGTTACTTCAAAAGAATACCAGAAATGAGTTGCACTGTTGCACTGACCCTTTAACCACAAGATAAGATTTTTTTTCATATGGTGTGTAAGAAAAGGTTTGAGCCACAATGCATATTCCTCGACCAGTATCGTAATTTCCCCCTTTTCCCCAACCACGTGTAAAAGAAACTTCATAGCCTGCCACGTAAACGTTACCAATTGATGAACCACTGAAAATTTTTCCAGGACCATGCTTTGACAAAGACGCTTTCGAGGGATTCCCTTGATTAGCCAAAAAATGAAGGGTTCTTATCTAACACTATCTTGTCTAAATATACACAGCCTGTGATGACGAAATAAAAAAAATTCAAGACCAGGTATAAATACCACTGACAGGATGATGAAGTTCAGTCATCTACTTGCTTCTAATAGAAGATTAAACTATTAGAAGTTAAAGCTGTCTCCTCTTAGACCTGCTCTCCCAGAACTTATCTGAGCAGGATAACTGAACCATCACCAAGAAAATGGCTTTCCAAACCTACAGCTTGTTTGTTCTGTCTGTCATCATGATTTCTTTCGGACATGTGGAAAATAGATTGAATCTTCTTCAACTTCAAAATGACATAGACAAGCTGAAAGCTGATTTTGTAAGTATAGCCTTCTACTGCCTTTCTCTTCTCCTGCTGCTTGTGCTTTATATACAGTCTAAACTTGAGCCCTGCTTGACATACTCAGTATGTACCAACAGAGGGTAATAATGGAACTAATTTTTTGATCATACCTTTTTATAACAAGAATATGGATTTTTTTTTGTTGTTTTACTAAGTTCTCTCATTTACCTGATTGTGTTTTTCAATAGTCATAGTTATTGTAGTAATTTGCATTTATTTTAGGGATGTTCTTTCTTTCACAATAGCTTCTTCTAGCTCAATTCAGCTTTGATTACATGGAATACTTAGTAGCAAGAAACCTTAATGCAATTTATGGTGAATATATGAATCATTATTCAGTTCTGACTAGATGCAATTTACTGACTTTTAAAAATTTATGTTAGCAATGTCAATGGGAGATTTAGTGCTGGTTAGCAATACAAAAAAAATTGGAGATGAACTTTTGCTTTAACAAATGCATTTGCTACTTATTTTAAGTTGTAGTAGTGTGTTGCTCAAAGGTGATTTCTACTTATTCTTTTGCATCATCCAGTGATTTTACTTCCACATATGTGACTATGATCTGGCATGGGAATGCAATCTGGCATGATATTCTTTCTTGTCAAATGCAATTTTGGTAACTTGATAACTGTAATGTTAAAACACCAATCTTCATCTGGGAGGCATTAAAGTAGTCCACGGTTGAATTCAGCAGGGATTAGTCACAGAGACAACAGATCTGCAATAGAGTCACTTTTAATTAACAGTTTTTATTTTCAATATATTTTTGTTGGGTTTTTCCCCCCTCTAAATGCATGGAAACAATTGCAACAGTCTGCTCCTATTTTCAGCTCTGATCTTTCCATGATTTCATCATAATCTTGTGCAAATGAGAGTTGAAATTCAGTAGTCAGAGAACCACCCTGAAGTGGTAAAGACTAGTGTGATAGTTCAGTGTTTGCAGGAAACTGGCTGTAAAAGTGGCATTATATCTTAAGTTTGTGATTAGGATAGACCAGGGTAAGTCTTACTAGAATATATATAACTCTGTGTAAGACATCCTGAGCCATGGTGAGCTTTTTGCAATGACATTAAAACTTTGCTCCATAGCAGGTGCTCCCCACCTTTCAGAAGCAGAAAAAAAAATCAGTTTGGTAGTGTGCTCAGCATGTGGAGCCAATCAGCCTAGGAGGTTCCTGTCAGACTGCAAGTTTTCTCTTTGCATTCATTGTACTTAAATTACTGAGCAGACAAAAGAAGGAAATAGTCAGTGTTGTATACAAAAAGGAAAAAAAGACACACAGAAGAGGAAATGATTCAGTTTGCCTTTCCTTGGAAGGAGAGTTGTGTTGGTCTTTGTTTCCTAGAACCACTTGCCAACATCTGATGGTTAAACTCCATCCCTGTGAGCCTCTCAGTAGCCCACTAATCTGGCATATTCCCAGTAGGCTACTGTGATGTTCTCCAGATCTGAAAAACATAGTTTTGTACTGAAAACAGCTCATTCTTGTTCCATATGAGATTTTACTGAGACTGTATGAATTTAAGGTCACAGATTACAAACTGATGGACTTTGACTCACCAGAAAACATGACAAGATTAGACCTAATGATTTCCTAGCCAGTTGCTGTGCTTATGAGCTTTTATTTTCATCTGTCAATAGCAAAACTTACAGGGAGCATTTGGGAAGATAGATGGGCTAAATGTCTTTATTCAGATGAGTTATAGCAGGAGATGGCATTGAAAAGAGGACTAATACAATTTCTGATATCAGACATCCAAGCAATGGGACTTGGTGGTTAGAGAAGTGAAAGCATTGCAATAGCTATAGGTCAGATGTGCAAAAATCTGAATTTTCGTGCTCATTTGAATAATGAACACAAATTTTCCTTGTGATAAATACTGTTTGTGTAATAGATATGTTTATTTTTGCAGAACTCAAGTCATTCCGATGTAGCTGATGGTGGACCTATTTTTACGGAGAAGCTGTCAAGCTGGACAGAGGTGAGTCAAAGCCAGATATAATGGAGCATCTCAGCCACTTTTTTGGTACAAAGCAGCTCCCAGAATCAATGTAATTAGCTGTGGTAGAACAAATGTGAGCAGGTAGCTTGGAAATGAGACAAAAATCCCCATTAAAAACATATATACTGCACCATGGACTGACCCAGTGGTATAGTCAAGCCCAGGAGATGAGTTGCAACATCTTCATCATCTTGTTTCAAGTGGCAGAGAATACCTGTATTCTGTGTTTTATCTTCTTTCCCTGGTTGTGGGCACTCACAGGCCTTTCTTTTTGATTGTATTTTTCAACAGAGAAATGAAAAAAGGATCATCCTGAGTCAGATTATTTCCATGTACTTGAAAATGTTCGAAAACACTGACAGGTCAAAGGATCATGTTAGGAACATAGCTGAGGAACTCCATACTCTGAAAGAAAGCCTTTCTGATGGCTCAAAGAAGATGGAAGATCTCAAGGACCTGACAAAACTTCAGGTAAGCCTCCTCCTTTGCCTCCAAAGCTTGTGACTTTATATTTTCCAGTTGTGATTTGAGTGTGATTTAACATAATAACATTTCAGCAACCTATATGGCAATCCCTGTGTAGCTCAGTTCATCCTAGAAAACCAAATATTTCCAGCTGCAGGGGCTGCTGCAGGTCTACTGTGTGGGGTAGGGCTGAGCCTTGCTGAAATCTGGCACAAAGGTGCTGGCAGCACTGTCACTCAGTCTGCCACTGACACAGCCCTTTGTGGCACAGAAATTGGTTGGGAAAGTTGTGTCTGGCTATGGAATGCTCTGTGACTGTGGGAGCCCTTGGCTCATGGTGCTCATGCCAATGGCACAGTTCATTGACCTGCTCAGAGGGCAGCAGAAAATGCCCCAGTGGAGCCACCTGTTTTTAATTGCAGGGTAGCTCTGTTTCACAGGGCTGGTCTGCAGCAGGTTGCAAAATAGCATAGAAAGTGGAAAACAAAGATCTGTGACATGTTGTGGGAATTAGGTAGTAGGGAACTGAAAATTGCACATGTCCTTCTGGTTTACCCTGGTAGCCGGATAGTCTGTTTGTTGTGGTCAGTAAACAATTACAGATCTTGACATGACTTTCGTTCAATTTGTTCCTTGCTTATTACAGATGAGCGACTTGAAAATTCAGCGCAAGGCTGTGAATGAACTGTTCAGCGTCTTACAAAAACTGGGGGATACCTCAGGTTCTCACAAAAGAAAAAGAAGCCAATTTCAGAGGCTGTGCAAATGCTAATGGCATCTTATGTTCTTCTGTACTGAGCTACTGAGCAAATCTTGTTGAGATGAGAATTTTATTTTGTACATTTATTTATTAATATTTAAGTGTCTTTAGTAATTATTTATAAAGAAAAGTATTTATACTCCCTAATATTATGTAAGAAATGACTTTGTCTTAAAATTCTGTCTGTTATATGTTTGTTGACCTGAAAATACAGAATGAGGCAGTGTTTACCCAGTTTCTGTATACAAATCTTGAAATTACATTATAACGGTACCCAGCTTTCAATCTGCTGCTGTTTTGAGAGAGAGATGTTATGAGATTAATCTCTTCTATTTGTCATGGAGATACAACAGCAGTATGGTGAAGTTACTCTATTCAGGAAAACATACTTATGTCTGCTTACTACTAAACATATCTAAATCCAAATCAAACAAGCAGACATGCTGAAAGATAAGCAAATGTTGAAGCAAATTTCTGAACTAGAGGGCTGATGATTAATTGCTGGTTACTATCATTAATGCTATTACTATTGTTATTATGCACTGAAGTTACCAGGAGGGCAGTCTACTTAATATCTCAAGAGAATGTGACTAACTGTATTGCACTGACTTAACTTAAACTCTCAGATTTTAAAATTTTCTGTGGGTTTTTTGTTAATTTTTTTTGGTACTGAACCATCCGAATGTGTCTGCTGTAATTTTATTTATTTGGAGGTAGTACTCTGGAAGTTTTTATCTCAAGGACTATATTTTTGCACTGGAATATTATTAAAAACTTTGGATTTTTCAACAGAGATTTTTTGAAATTTGAATATTAAATAAATAAATGAATAAATTTAAAAGCGTGTTTTCATGTTTAATCACCATCATCTATGTGAAAAGTAAAATGCTAATTTTGTCCTACATTTTCACAAAGGATAGTCCTGCCCAGACCTATAAAACACTTCTTCTTTTTTTCTCCTCCTGCCTGTCCAAGACTTTGCTAAGTCTTGGACATATTTTAAAAGGAATATGGCAAAATAGTCTAAAGTTGTCAAGTTTTTCTTGTGTCTGTTTGAGAAAACATAATTTTGCTTGTGGGAAAGTACTGATCATTTGAAATTAGCCATTACTATGATCTAAGACAAAAAGCACTCTCAAGTTTCTCTTGTGTGGAAGCTGCAGAGCCCAGCCTGAGCTCTCTGCTGGGCTCTCTGCAAGTGGTACAAGCTGGAGGCTTGGGGCAGCTTGGGCACCTCTCACAGGCTTCCCAATTCCCAGCTCCTCAGGGCTCTGCCGTGCCAATTATCTGGGGGCAGACTGGCTGAACTGACTGGGAACAGGACAGATTTTCCTTGGCATTCCTGCCAACATGAGACTTCTGAGTACCCTTGAGCTTTGACTGGATCCATAAAATACACAAATAGCGCCATGTCACGTTGAAGTTTAGCTGCAGCAAGTCCTACAAGTTTAGTTGTAATTGTTGCAGCCATTCCTACTCCCATGGGCTCAGCTGTCTCCCGCTGTTCAAGACACCTTCATTCATATCCACATTTGACAGACAACAAAGTGACTTTGTGATCCTGGAGACTCCAACTGATTTTGAAGGAAATGGCTGTTCTTGTTTTTGCTCATCACAGACATGCATATGCATGGGAGATGTAAGTGAAATTTCTCCTGTAGGATGTCTCCAGTTCCAGGACTAAGCATGAGAAGCCTCAGTAAGCATTTAATATAGACAATGTGTTCTTTGCTCATGTTCTTTCATGAGGTAATAAAGGAGACTAACTCTCCTTTG
>VRYO01001878.1:10734275-10751439 GCA_009812075.1 Sialia sialis | reverse complement strand
TAGCAGAAGGGTTAAAGTTTCATCAGTCTTTGTCAGGGACAGTGTTTATTTCACTCCTGAGTGAATTAATAATCTATTTCTTGAATTTAAAGCCAAGACTGTTTAGAAACTACTATAATCTGAAAAATCTACAGTCCTTCTACACCCTGCTGTATGGTTCCATGGAAGCACCATTAAATTTGGCTCATACAGGAAGTATTTTTTGGGGAGGTTTTGCTTGGTCACACAATTTCCTGGATTCTGCTCATCCTAGTGTGTGGTAGCAAAGAAGTAGCAAAAGAATGAGCAGTGCAGAGATGGAGTAGCAGCTGTCACTGCTGACAAGATATGCTTTTTTCTCATTTCAGTAATTTGATCTGTTTTTTTGTTTGTTTTTTTAATTGTTTGGGGTTTTTTCTCTTCATTTTTTCCCCTCCAAAGTATCTTTATTTCCTGGAATATTACAGGAAACAGAAATTTTTTAAGCACCTCGAAACCTTTCATGTTAAACCCAACACTAGATATTGTCGAGATTCAGCAGCACTACCATAGTTATCTAACCATTCAAAGAAATCTAAACAATAAGTTTATCATATTGACCTGACTTTTCCCTTCCCAGTGTAAGTCTGTGCTATTTCTCCAGGGTGCTCAAGATAAACTGCTAAACATTCCTCACTTTGTTCTCTTACTGTGATAATAGTGTCAGAGAAGAATATCACAAAAATCAGCCTCTACAAAGAAATGTTTCCCATCCCATCCCATCCCATCCCATCCCATCCCATCCCATCCCATCCCATCCCATCCCATCCCATCCCATCCCATCCCATGCCTTTTTTGTATGGTATATAATTGTATACTATACACATTAGGTGAATCCCTTCTCTGACATTAACAGGTCTCCTGGATCTCCTTCTATGTCATTCCTTACAATATCTAAGTGAGAAGGGCACTTCCAGCTAAACTAAATGTAAGCGTGAAATGAATTTTAATGGCTACTATAGATTTTTCTATAGAAAAACATAGCAGAAGCTTTGAACATTTTTGACTGAAGGTCAGTGAAATTTCTTCCACCTACAGGATCTAAGAGTGTTAATACATGTGCTTGCTGTGAGTGAAGATATAATCTACTATTTAGTAGTTAAAATTAGAAAGGAAAAAAAGTCAAAAGGAAAGACAATTTGTTTTATGCATCACTTCCATAGAATATTAATTCTGTCCTTACTCTTTATTCCAACATATTACCAGCCCTGATTTTAATCTGCCATTTTATCACCTCATCACTCTGTATTTTGTCCTTTAATAGTAGTCCAGCTCTGGAGCTGGGCATCCTCTCTGAGTCCTGCATAATTTAGTACATCAGCAAAATTAGTTATGAATATTAATAGCTTACTATATCACCAAACTTAATTGTGAATATGAATGACTAAGTTAACATGAATAACCTAGCACATCAGCAAGCTTAGTTCATAACTTCCCCTGTTTCTCAAGCTGCTGATGGCATATTAAATCATGGTATTATTAATGTTGGAAAAGACCTCTAGGACCATGGAATCTGACTGTTAATGCAATACCACTGTGTTCACCCCTAAACCATGTCCCCAAGGGTCACATCCAGATGCCTTTGGAACTCTTACACAGATGGTGAGCCCAGCACTTCCTGGTGCAGACAATTCCAATGCATGACCAATGGCACAGGCCCCAAGCAAATCCTCTCATGACTGAAACCACTTAAGTGCAAAACCACTCACTGATTCCTGCTCCTTTTTCTTATCTTTTAACCAGTCGCACATTTATATGAGGAGTTTCTTATTATGCAATAGCTCAACTTCTTTGGTAGCTTTACAGTGAGACTCATCAGAGATTCTTTTGAAGCTCAAAGATGTGGTTGTATTTTGTCTCCCACTTGTATATATTCCCTGACTCCTCACTAAACTCTACTACAAACAGTAAGTGTGGTATATCATGTCACAAATGTCACAATATTTACTATTTCCTTTTGCACCACATTTATCCATGGGTCCACTCTGTCTTGGTAATGTGCAGTAAGGATGTCAGTTTTACTGGTTTGCAGTTTTCTGGGATTCCCTTGAGGCCTTTTGAAAAATTAACATCCAAGAAGTCCACTTTGTGCATGCCTGGTGTAGGGTCAGACGTGAGAATGGGTTGGGTCCTGCACACCCCAAAATCTGTAGTTCAGCTATTATACCCTTGAGCCCTGCAGTACTCCCAGGTGAGGGCTGTCAGTTCAAATCTGTCCTTGCCATCGTCTTCCTCCACTAGTCTGGGAATGACCATGGGATTTTTTTTTTGGTAAGTGGGAAGTAGAAATAATAAAAATGTCTAAAAAGGTCTGGAGGTGTAAAAACCAAAACTCGTCAGATAGGTGTGGGATTTTCAGCCCAAAAATAGCTAATCATACAAAACCTCCCACCTACTTGTTGTCTTATGTGGGGCAGAGTGAAAACAACTTGCAATGCACGGGATGTACGTAGGCTGCTGAAGTAGGTGAGGAGCAGCACAATGGCCTTGCAACAGTGAAAATATTACTTCTGGGTGTCTTATCTAGTGGTTTGTCCACATGCAAGATAGCAAAGTAAGTCCATCTGCCTTCCAGCTTCCTCTTTCATTCTTTTATTTCCACAGCTCCCTCCCACAGTGAGCAGAGGCTTCCAGGCAAGCAATAAGAAAGGCATATGCAAAAAATCTACCTGTAGAAAAACGTAGAGTAGTTCCTTGATCCATAGCAAAACCAGCTGTGGCTGTATAGTGGTCACATTATCTGAAAGAAACTAGAATCGAAGAGGGCTCCATTCCCCATCACATGAAGTGGGAAGGAACCTCCTGCACCACTCGGTGCTCTCTGCTCTCACAGCAAACGTCATTTGTGAGGTTTCCACTACATCACTCGTCAAAGATGACTTTGACCTTATCAAACAGAAAGCAAACCAGTCAGGTAAACTGGTCTCTAAGCTGACCCTGGGTTGTGAGTTTAACAGGAACAAATGACACTCAGTATTTCTTCACAGATTAGATCTATCTTATCAAAAAATGCAATAATATATATCTCTGTGCATAAACATTTCCACAGAAAAGTATTCTTGAAAAATGCATCATCATATACAATGAACCCAAAACCAATGACACTGAAGGAAAGTAATTTCACAATTGATGATATTATTTTATCATGAGGCTGTTAATGCCACCAGAGGTGAGGAAATTCCTCCCAGAGTCACCCTTCTTACAGGTTCCTGAAGGTCAAACATGTTGCTAACTGGCAAGTGTCCCTCTGGGGCATGCACAATTGTTCTCATTTCACTTTCATGACTTCCTGCATTATCATCTGGTGTCTTCCCCCACAGATTTCTGGTTGCATCCCTAAAAACTGAAGACATCAATGATTTATGATCTTGTAAGGACAAATTTAGACTTCCCATTTTCACTGCGTCTTTAGAAGGACTATTGAACAGAAACACTATACAAATAATGCTGCTCTAGTAATGAAAATTTATTTTCAGGAATTTATAAAATATTTTATCCCCACTTGGGCTACATGATTACACTATTTCAAGGAACCATGATGATAAATTGAGTTTAAAATACTTACCTACATTGAAAATTTGGCTATCAGGCTAAACAAATGCTAGACAACTCCCTTTTACTAATTTATTGCCATAACCATGTAGAGTTCTTTCCTATCGCTAGTGAAAAGCCAGTGGTATGCTGTTCACTTGATGTATATATTCCTTGTGTTGTTGGTGCTGCTTGAGGTTTCTATTACATGTTGATTTATGTAAAAATTCATAAAAGTCAATGAAATGACTCCTTTTGGTTTGAAAGTCATTGGAATTGGGAAACTGGAATCTATATACCAATATAAGGTGCTTTTAAAATAAAACCCTCGTAACTTGAGTGGGATGCCCAAACAAATGACTCTAATAAATGAAAAAGTATAGGAGTGGTTGACAGTTTAAAATAGATCCTGCACTTTAATGAATTTATATCAAAACAGATCAGCAATGTTCACAATATCTGCTGAGAATATTCCTATTTTCCCTAAACAGTCTCAAAATTCCTCACATTTGAACCTGGTGTACAGTCTTACCACATCATCAGAAACCCAACCACACACCATGGGTTCTATTTTATTTGGATGGTCCAGGCTTGCTTCTCTTTTGAGACTTCTAGAAAATACTTAAAATGATGTCAAATGCCCTATGTCATTCACGTGCTTGTTCTCTTAGTTCATTAATGGAGCAGTTTAATAAAAATAATCTATGAATGAACAAATTGTTGTGATTTTTCATCTGACACAAACAAGCAATGAGACCAAAAGTCTAGTAGATGAAATTCATGTTGCTTATCTAGTAACTTTTTTTTCCCCAAAGACTTTGTAAAACTAATTTGCTTCTTAAATGGTGAAAAAATTGATGTGGTTTTCAGATGGTGTTTATCACAAGTGGCTAGTAACATGGATATAAACGGAAAAAACTATTCATTTTAAAACCTTGAGCTGGTCTTAGTAAGCCAGCTCTTCATTTCAGAAAGTTCTTATGAATTCTAAAATTATGCGTAGACCAACCACACAAATGAACACACTCTACAGAAAGAACAGCAATTAAAGGAAGAAATTTTCATGCATTTGTGTCTGTATCAAAAATAAGCTACACAGAGATGGGCAAAATAAGTATCCTGTAATGTGTACAGAGAAAAACAAAGTCTCAGAAAAATTAAACCCTTCATCCAAGTAGTTTCTGTTCAGTGACAGAAGTCGCTTCTCAACAAGGCTTTCATATGCCATTCAAAAATAAAACCCAAACAAAACAAACCCCGAACTTCAACTTGCACACTTACTGAAAGCTCTGTCTCATATCAAAGGTGCTCTCTGACGGTATGAGAAACACTGTCTGGCCTGACTGACGGAAGTTAAGGAATAGTTGTGCTGCTTCCACAATTTTTAATAGCCCTAGGTACCTTTTTAATCCATACAGCGCACATTTCACATATTTTTTACTTTGTTAGACCATGTACAACATCAATTCATAGGTTTGCAATTTTGCTAGGCCATTTTCTACTCCAAAGGGGCTTTTCTGATAAACTTTCTGAAATGGTAAGGAAATGACTGACAATACAGAACTAGAATTTTCAAGAGGACATATTTAATACTGCATAGACTTCTTTTTTGATTTATTTGTCAGGATGATCCATCATTTCCAGGACCTGCTTGTGTGATTTTCTCTGAGGGGCATTTCTGAAAGCACACAGCAGTGATGCAGCAGGGATCTTGGGAAATACTAAGTTAGGATCTCAGTCTGAGTCAGCACTTCCCTCTGGCTGGGACAAAACACAAAACACATCTGCCCTGACTCTCCTCCCACATGGATAGTTTTGCTCCTGGTTCCTGTGTTTCCTTGTATCTTCTCTAACCTTAAATTCAGAGTAAGCAATCTACAGCTGAGCATTTCCTCAGTGATTCAGATGGGTAAATGAACAAGGCCTTGGACTTAACCTTCCTCCTCACATCTTGTTTCTGGTTCAAATTTCCATTGTTCTGCTAGGTTTTCCTTCTAACCAGTCACTTTTCTCTCTGGTCACCTCTGAGTCATTTTCTCCCACTCCCAGAAAGGTTCCCCAAATTTTTTTACTCTGCTTGGCCCTTCCCAGAGTCCAGCCCTCCTGAATCTATGAATAGGGCCAAAATTCATCCTTTCCTAAGGATCTCTTTTCAGGGCTTACTGCTTCCCATGTGATGTAGCCCAGAGAATGCTGGCTGAACACAAAGGAAGTCTCTGTCAGATGAATGTATGTGTGTGTGTATATCTATACAAACATGAGTACATAGTAATACCTGCCTACTTTCAGAAAAGTCCAAACCACCCTTTCTCCACCCTAAGCCTCTCAATATCTTAAGACCACATTATTCAGCAACATACTTTAGCCATTTCTAAAAACAATTATTTGACTTTATTATGATCCTTCTAATCTTTTCTCTGTTCTTTATTCTATTTTATCAAACTCAGCTGCACCCTGGGTTTATCAAATTTATTAGCACCTTGTGAGCTCCTAACAAAGACTGGTAGCTAATTCAGTCGAGCTGATATTATAATGCTCTGTCCCTATCATCTTTTGTGGTATCCATTATTTGGAGAGATTCTTATGAACATAAGAAATAATGAGTCTACCATTTAAGTGCAGGAGTTTTACTTCTTGTCTGGCTATGTCTTACCTGTAGCTCATCAGTTTAATCTTTAGAGGAGTCTGTGGGTTTTGCTCCTTTTTACTATTATTGTTTTCTTCCTGGTAGTTATTTTCAATTTGTGTCTGAGCTAGAAGAGACCTCCTGTACAATGCCTTTTCAGACACAAGAATATGCAAAGAAACGTATTTGGCATCAAAGTAGCTTCTGCTATTCTGACATTTCAGAATAGCACTATTACTGCTTTTCAACTCCAAGAAGGAGTGAAAGGGGATAGATGGTTTTGAGTTTAAAAATGTCTGGCTGAGGGTTAGCTCAAGAAGAAAGATGAATTTCCTTTTCACTGTCATCCTTCTCTGCCACCCCAAAGTACTGGCACACAAATTTTTATCTTACTGAGAGGTACATACACCCGTGTAACTTGCCCCAAACCCAACTATTCTGCACCAGGACTTATTCATTTGTACTTAGCAGCTGGACTACACACTTGAGTTAAACCATTAAATAAAATTGTTCAAAAGGAAACGCTAGCTTTCATGTGCTTGAGAAGACTATGGTGAGGGGAAGGTCTGTAGCAAAGGTCCCAGTCAGTACCACCGTCTGATAGCCTGGTTTTGTATCACCACATCTGTCTCAAGAGTGCCAGAGGCAAGCCAAATTTTCTCTCCTGCAGCTGCACAATTTTAAGCTGAGCTGTGTGGGCTGAGATTCACCTCTGGGCTGAGCGGCAAAGCGCCTGCCAGGAACACCGCACGCAGTTCAGCTCCAGCCCCCGCTGCCTTCAGCTTGCACAGGTGGCTAAACCAACACAAAAACAAACCATTGACATTGTAAAATGGAGGGTAATTGCTTCACAGCTCAGAGCAAGTTGGGCTCAAAGCAGCCCTGCATTCCCTGCATGTGTCCAACTTACAGCATCACATACCTGCTCTCGCTGGACCCCTTGCAAGCAGCGATGGTCTAGCCAAATGTATAACTTTGGGGGTGAACAAACCTTTATTAAGAAGAGGAATGAATCCTATTGTGATCTTACTCAGTTGTGGTCAAACCTAAGCAGTGAGCACAATTTGCAGCAAAGGAGCTAAGACTTCAAATGCAACACATTAAAGTATCACTGGAACGATCTTATTTAGGTGCTCTTTGATGTCGCTGTTTGTAGAAACAAAAGCACTATATTAGTCACAGTGCTATTAATCAAGTTGTCTGGCTGACTCATAATAGCAAAGTGATAATAGAGTAATTAAAAATATGGTCAACAAAACACAGTTTATGGCTATTTTTCCATGATAGTAAAGGAAACAGGGAAGATCAGTGGCTAATGTCAAGTCAAGGGTGACTATTAATGTTGTAAGGACATAGAGAGAAGTTCTATCATCTAATAATTGATAACACTTTACAAAAAACATTCATAGTTCATATCCTTCAAAAATCAGATTTTAAAACAATGCATTAAAATGTCATCCCTATCAATTAAAAATTGCTCAGACACATCTGTAATGCAGAAAGGCATGGCAATCAAACATCATGGAATAGTTTTCTCACCTAAAGAATGAGAAGGCAAAAGTGGCTGGAGTTAAATGGGGTTAGTTTTATAATGTCTGTTAAATACTGTAAACAGCTCCTCAAGTCTTCCCCTCCTGGTTCCACCAGTTTTCCAAGGAAGATAACATGTGGAAACCTATATACAGAGATTTACCCATGTTTGATATCTTACACTAGTAAAGCAATTCAGTGTGTAATTTCATTAATTTCATTAATTCTATCTTTTCTAGACTTCCTTATTCATTTGCCATTAGGCTGGAACAGGGATTATATGTGTGACTTGAGGTGGGAGTGACTCATATTCCATTCTTCAGTAATGCTCCCTGCAGTGCTGGGGTATTCTCCCATTAAAGCCTATCTGCTGAGCAAACAGGATTCCCAAGAAAGGACAACCTGGACTGCAGTGGCTGTGGGAATAATTAAATTACTTTTGCAGAATTTTCAAATTTCAAATTTACATTGTATAAATTCTAGATTTTGCACCAGAGCTTGCCTGGAAAGCTTACCATTTGCTTTTGTTTAAGGTGGAATTTGGAGTTTCCCGGCTGGAGGCCTTTGTCACAATGCTTCATTGTGATCATTTTTGTGAAGGATGAAAATGAAAAGGGAGCCTTTTTCTTACTTTCCTTCATTCCAAGTTGCTTATACATTAGGATTAGGTATTTATTAGTACACTCATATTCCTCTTGATACAGACAGTAAGGTAGATACCTTAAAGTGAAGATAACAAGGCTGTGAGATCGTATACAAGAGAAGTTCATAGCTACAACAAGAACCTTGGATGGTTTGCATTTCATCTCTCCACTTTCCTGCTGATGCAAAAGTAGAAAATAGCCCAGATTCACTAAACTAGTTATTTCTGCTGGCTAAAAAATATCCACTTCTTTTTGGATTGCTGAAGCAAATGGCCTGGCCCCACGTTCTCTGCTTTTAGACACAAGACTTTCCAGCTAGAAGGTGTTAAGTCTTTCAATATTTTGCCTCAGCTCTGTGCTCTTCAGAAGCACGATCAGGGTGTGCCATATGAAGCTAACCAATTTTCCCACTGCAGAGGCTACAGTTCCGAGAGGCGTGTCTCTACTGCAGAAAATGTCTAGTGAAACCACAGGCTGCTCCTGAGTCTTATGTGCCCGCAGCAGGCTGTGGGCTCAAAGCCACCCCCAACAAGCCTGTGCTGACATCACATTATGAGCGCAGCTGCCTCAAGTGAGTGCTCATAGCTCTTCGCCCAAGGAGACTCTATCACAAAAGTAAAAAAACTATATAAGTACTGGTAGGTCCAGTAGGTCTTACCAATTTGTGTATACAGATTTGTTTCATCAGCTTTTGACTGAAACATGGTACCACAGAGTTTAGAAGACTAATTTGAAGTAGACACATGGTCCTATAAGACTTTAAACCAGTATTTACTGATAATTTATGCCAAGCCAGCAGATGTGTAGGTGAGTGAGAAATCTCCTGTCCACTTTGCCATAGTGCTGGAAACTGAACACCACCAGTTTTTAAAACAGCCTTGACTTTTTCACAAAAATTATGTGTATCTATGATAAGATCAATGTATGAAGCAGCAGAAAACCAGCCTTGGGATAAAACACATCTCTACAGCACACCTTACATGAGAGGGAGGTTAAAGAGCCATGCCAATGCATGCAGGTAGATTTTGACACAAAGGAGAAAGGAAAATATGCTGAGTGATGCAGTGAGAATGGGAACCTGGTTCCCATTTGGAGAATGCTTAGATTGATATATCTTGAGCCAATATAAACAAGAAGACTGCATTGCTGAAAGTGAGAAAAAGGTTGTTGAAACACAACAAGAATGAAAATGAATAGAAAATAAACACCTGACTGTTAATTTTTAGGATTGTATAATAAAATAGTGCTGTGTTTTGTAGCAGTGTATTTGTATATTCTGTAGAATTTACACAGTGACGGCTGGGGTGTGATGATTCATAGATAGTTGACCAAAAGAGATACCTGCCTTGCAGGCCCAGATCCAGGAGGAAGCAAGATTTCATTTGACACTGCTGAATTGAAGCTGGTGTTGGTCATTCAGAGAAACCACAGGGACAGAGACAAGTAATGAGTGTGAAGATGATCCTCAGCCTAAACAGATGGAGATGCAGGTAGGGCAAGGGAAGTATCAGAAAAGTCAAGATGTTGGGGACAAAAAGTGCCAGTTAACTGTTGAATGGGATACTGACTGTGAGTCTAGTAAGACTGAGAACATCTACTCCAGTGGCATACAAGAGGCAAAAGACAGATTCAATCATTTGGAAAGGTGGACATTTCCAAGCCTGTAGTTTTACATGTGGATAGGATCATCTCTTTCATGATGAACTGAGGCCAGGCTTATCAATCCTCAATGAATGTAACTGATGTAGCATGAAAAAACATGAAAAGTACAACTAAAGACATAGAGAATCTAAGAATAAACTAAAAGCACCAGCTGAGAGGAATGAAAATGAAAGCTAAATCAGTAGGGATAAAGTAATTGAATTTCAGAATGGTGAAATCAGATTTCACACTTGATAATTCCAGATCAGGGTCAGTCTAAAATTGTACATTTAGCCCAAGGCACAAGGACACTGCTAGATCTTGGATCAAGTTCTTCTAAATTGTAACTCTACATGCAAATTATAGAGCTGTTCTTTCCAATTGAACACCAAATACTACATTTTATATAGTGGGAGTTTTTGGTGTGATATAAAGCATTTGTGTGTTTCTTTGATAAAGTGCATTGATAAAGTGCAATGCAAATCACTCATGCACACCAGCCTTCACTAAGTTCTTTTTACATTTCTGTACCAAGTGCTCGAGACAAGACCACTGAATTCTTCCTGTAAACTTTTCTGTGGCTTCCAGCAGTGTTGGGGGCCAATGGATGCTATCACCTCTGCTTACAGACCATCCTGCCACCCTGCTTCAGTAGTGAAGCATCTTCTACTTCACCTGGTGAGGCCAGACCTCCCTGCTGTGCTGTCATGAGCAATATGACCTTCTGAAAGTACTCTCATCCAGTTTATATTCACCAGTGAATTTGTCAGATGCCTCCTCCCTCCTTTCAAGCCAAAATTAAAGTCTGCTCTTCAAGTTATTTATGCGCTGAGAAGTAACACCTTCTAATGAGGAAAGTAAAGAGCCTGCAGGTGAGGCAGACCTTGGAGGTGAATCTATTGTTACCTAAGCCAATTTACAGTTTTGAATAGCTCTTGTTCCATTACTGGAACAAAGCACAGTCAGGAATTTTGAAACTGCATCCAAAAATCTGCTTGCAGAGTCAGGTATAAGTCTGAGCTATCCATATGTGTGTGGATATTCAAATGATGGCTTTGTGGATATGGTCCAACAGCTATGCTATGTAAGGCGCCTGCCATAAAAATCTCTTTGTTGTATATGGTTTCTGTGATACTACTGTGAAAAAACTGACTTTCTTGGAAAGCTTTTCTCCCAGTGCGTGAGGAGGGCAGATGCTGTGGGAACTGCACTGCCAGATCTGTGTGACTAAATTAAAAATACTATGGCACCAATTAACACCATCCCTTTCCATATACCCCTTTATGAATCTGTTCTATGTAACATACAACTAGAGCAACATGCAGCCATAAATTCCTGAGGTATGAGGAGTCAAGCTAGGGAAACTGTTTCTTCTGCGGTTTTCCATACAGACAGTATGCAGAAAATGGCTATGAAAAGGATGACACACCAGGTTATCTGGAGAGGAAAGGCTTGCAGTGCCACATATCAGGGAAGAAGTCTGCTGGGCTGTCTCACAGCCCCCTCACCCTGCCACAGCTGCTCACCATATGCTGCCCTCGATGGCAAAGAGCCCTCTGATGGCTGATCTAACCCAGTCCAGGGGACACTGAGATGTCATACGTAACAGCTGGCAGCTTATGGGAAATGATGAAGTCACTTGTCATTGAACAAGTAAAAAATGTACTTCCATACTAGTGTAGTGCACATTGTGAAGAAAATTAACTCTGCTTCAGCCAAAACCAGCACATGTGGTCGTAGCCTCTACACCAGCCCCAGCGAGCGTACAGAAGCCCCACCACACTCCCAGGCCTGGGATGGCCCCTGGCACATGTCTGGAGTGAGTGAAAGGGCTATACACCACCCAGCTCTGCATATCTATACATCGCTAGCTCTGCCTCAGGCTGTGTGTGGGATGTGTAAACAGATTCAAAAGGTCACGTTGGAAAGATCTCTAAAATATGAGCAAGTACACCCAAGAGAAAAGCTATTCTTTCTCTTCATTTCTGTCAGCCAGTTCAATGTGTTGCCAGAACCTTTGCTGCACAACTTTCTGCTATCCTAGCCCAAAACACATTCCCCTTTGAAGAAAACATGCAGTTTTCTATGGTACCTCTGCACTGCAGAAACACTTTTCTCTAAGCAAAAGCAAATTGGTCAGCAGAGATGTGAGACTATATAGCACCATGCATCTTGTTTCTATACTGACTTCTGCAATTCCAACAGAAAGCTCACACATGTGATTACTGAATCATCACATATCACACAGTTTGGCACAAAGAACCCCTCAGAATTGAATGGCAAATCCTCAAATCTCTTTGCATCGGCCAACCTGGGCACAAATTGAATCAAGGCAGAGCCATCTGGATTCAGCCTTTCAGGAGGGCAAAATGCTCAGCCTGTCTGGTGGCTCTGACTCCATCCTGGATCAGCACAGTGCCTGCTTTTGAAAGATCAGCTTGAGGAAAAAAATATACCCATTTGTTTGTTTTTGCAGTCAATGGAGAACAAAAAGCTGAACAAACATAATTCGCTCTTCTGGATGGTGAACATGCGGACATAGGAAAGAATTTTACATAGGAATAACCAACAAATATGGATGCTGCTACTTCTGATCACCTTCCTTTTTCCCTTTGAAAGGAGAAAACCCATAATTTTAATCCAGCATTATTCACTGCATATATCTCAGTCAGAAATGTACAGTCACATCTGAAGCCCTACAGAATAAAGTTTCAGCTATATATGCTTTTCAATACATATTGATACCTTATACTACATACACCTAATGGCATCAATCACTTCAGTTTAACTCAAATAAAGCAAACCCCATTGGCCTTGGGGACTATGCCTTCACACATTAGTGTAAGACCACAAGTAAGAAATGATGATGTTCTTGTTCTTATGCACAGCTTAGAACACTGCAGAGTAAAACAGACCTTTTTTAAGCTCCTTCAGAATTGACTGTTCACTAGAAACATCTCCACCCATAAGCCTGTGCAGAGTATCAAGCCCATAAGCCTGTGCATAGTTTATTGTGACAAAGGACAATGTCTGCAAATATCTTGAAAATTATTTTTTGCTGTATGCTTTATTCATGCCTGTCATGAGTTGTGGTAGGACAGCAGTCAGTCCAGATACTGTTATCAAAAAACAAACAAATAAACAAATAATATAATATTTCTCATTTGTCAGACTGTGTTTTCTTAGTTTCATTTTATATTTCTAGCCCACAGAAGGCTTACAGGAAATTTCAGCTGCTAAAATTTAAATTTACCGTCATTGTGTAGTAGTACCAGATGCAGCTGACCACAAGTTATGTGCTTTAGAAAAAAAAAAGCGTTTGCACTAACAGGGTAATAAATGACAGGAAACAAAAATGCCTGATGCTAGCACAGGTTTTTGACCCTGTGAGTCTCAGAAAAAAATGTGTTCCATACCTCCAAAGGACACCATGCATTCTGATGAAATTCCCTCAAGGAGGAAGATATATGGTAGAGAAAATTAAAACTGCATAGAAAAACGAAGCTTTTGTTTTGTTACCCTATAGCATGCCTCTCTGCAGGCTGGTGGGACTATTGGCACAGAGAGCAAAAAGTTCAACCAGGGGTATTCCTTCTTTCCGGTAGGGCAAAGAGGTGTTTTTGTGTGTGAGGCCTCGTACAGAAACCACAAGCAGAGCTCTTAGAGCTAGAAAAGCTCTATTTTCTAACTTCGGGCTCAGACACCAACACTAGGTGCAAGCATTACAGAGAATTTCCTTTGCTCTTAGGGACTGGCTTAAGCTTTGAGCACCTCAGGTTGTCCCTGAAGCTGAAGATCTCATTGCTGTGCTGTGGGAATACTGTCAGTGCCATAGCTGGTGTCCTCCTCCAAGTGGCAGAGAACAAGCAGCACTGTTGAGTCATCACAACTCTGCTTTCGTGATTCTCTCTTTCAGCCTTAATTACACTGCCTCTGCCTCTGTGATGGCTCTTTGTGTTGTTTTTCCCCCTCCTTGCATCATCTTCTGTGTCTGAAGTTACCTGTCTTCACAGTGCCAAATCACCTATTGCTCATCCTTAAAAATTGCAAGTTGGCTTACTTCAGCAATCTTGTTTCAGGACCTCAATAAATAATACTTCAGAATTCCATGAGAACAATATTTATGAAGGCAAATATTATTAACTCAGTTTGCAGTGTAAAAAAAACAAACCCAACGAACCCACACCACACAAGTACCCATCAAAGTTACTGCCAAATGAAATTGATGTCGCAAGACTGACCCAAGCAGCTGCATTTGAGGACCAGCCTGTCCCTGCCTTTTCACACCCATCTTTGAAGGGATGGGAATTTGTGTGGCTACAACGCAAATTGCAGCCAGGAGAAGACAACAGGCAACAGGCAACAGGAGAGGACCAGGAAATTCAGCCACTGTTCTGCAGGTTATAACTCCGTTTAAAGGACTTCCAAATGAATCACAGAGGGAAGGAGTGTGAGAGGTTTCATCTCAGGTTCTTGGTCAGGCAGAACACCTGATCTAAATGGATGATGCCAGTAAGCAGGGAGATGAGGGATGAACTACCACGAAGTCTTCAGCCAAAGGCAACCACAAGGTGCCAGCAGCTGCCTTGTGCAGCCCCATCGCAGACTATGAGAATCTAAACTCTCAGAACATACCAGTAGTTGTAAGGTACCAGTTATTCATCCCATCACCTTCTGGAAAACAGGATTTCTTGACAATCATATCTTCACCTTTCCAGATGGCATCCAGTTCATCTGCTTACCAACTTTTTTGAAGCGTTGGAGTGTTTTTCCGCTGGCTTTGTGGAAAACATAACCTTAATAAACTGAGGAACAACAGTAAGCTAGGCCTTGGCAAAAAATGAAGATGAATGACATGCTGGTTTTAACGACTTGACATCTGATCAGCTGAGCCAGCACAAGGTGCAGATGACAGACTGAGACCTTAGAACCTGCAGGTGGCCAGAATACACTAGACAAAGTGCAAAGGCAGGTGACAATTATTCTAGCTCAGTAAGACTGCTTAATTGGAAGCTACTCCTCAGGAAAACATAAAAAAAAATTGGTACAAATGTGAGACTAACTACAGCTACTACCTGGTCACAGAAACAGGCTTTGCTAGCCAAAGGGGATAAGAAATGCTAAGGGTGACATTTTCTCCTCCTTTGCAAGTGAGCTCAGAATTCCTGTCTCCTTAATATGTGAAGATACCTAAATGTAAATATATAAAATCCCCTTACTGCAAAAAAATAAAAAAACCTTTCCAAAACCTTTTGAGACAGCTCATATACACATAAATAATTGGAATGCAAATACTTTGCTTTTGCTTTTTCAAATTGTCAAATTGTCATACCAGCAACTGAGAATGTTCCTTGCTATTTACTAGTATGTGGTAGTGCATTGTACCATGCAATATAATGTGTATATATATAATATTTATACTTAATTGGAGCAAAGTAGTTCAGCTGAAATGAGGAATAATTTTTCAAGAACAGGAAACTTCTTGTGTGCTTTGGTTGATTCAGATGGGCAGGTAAACTACAAAAGGAAAACCTCATCCAGTATATTCAAGCAGAGTTTCAAGGTACAATACAGGAACTTGTTTGCCAAAGAGAGAAAAAAAACAAACCCAAGACCTTGTCTCCTGTAACCTCTGTGGCAAGTGTATGTGTTAATTAACCACAAAAAGGCATCTACAACAGCTACTCAGGTTTGCTGAACATTATATAAAAGTTTGATATCTCTGTTAAATGTACCAGGGACCAATCCAGTATCTCCAGATTTCATTAAATCACATTCCCTTTACTTGTGTGAACTTTGAATTATGGTCAGAGTGAAGATGCAACAGGGACTTTAAGACAGTAAAATGGAAAAGAAACTGACTCCTTATGTTTAAATTTAGAAGTTATTTGTGTCAAAGATATAGGATATCATAAACTCAATGCCTAGACTCAGAAATTGTTTCTCTTCAGTCAAGTAAAGCAATACCTTTTGGGGCCCTGTGTTGTTTTCATGTTAGAATATCACTTCTATGAGAGAAATATCCATTGTAGTGAACCAAATATAAATAAAATCTTAACAGCACAAACCTTGCCAGACAAATCAAGACTTCAAGCATATTTCTCAGATTATTGCGTGTGTTTCATATTTTTTCAATAGTTTTCCATCATGCCTTCCTTGCAGAGAAATGTGTTAAGTATGTAAACACCACTTTTTTTAGGCATTTAATTCCTTCAGCCTCCTTTAAACCTGTTTTAAAACTCCCCAGCTGATTTTGCATTATGCAAAACTATGACAGACTAATAGGAAATTGTCTAAAAGTCATTGTGGATGACTATAGCCTTTGTCAACTCTTGCACAAACCAGGCGATTTCAACAGGAAAGGTAAGCATTTGAAACCTATCTTTTTTTAGAGTAAGGTGTGAAGATTCTTGTAGAGAATATAATGGGTTAAGAGTTCATCCCTGAAAGAGGAAGTGTTTGACTGTCTTATTCAAGAAACCTGAAAGTGTGGTTGATTTTACTGCCAATTCTTTCAAGGTGAACCACAATAAAATTCCACAGACTTTTGACCATTCTTTACCAGATGTTAAATCTTCAGTACCCTACACATAGGCTTTCTCTAACAGACCTGCTCAAGAAAGTAAAATCTTCCCATTCAGATGCTGCAGTTTGATTTGCCAGGTTTCACAGCATTTTACAGGAGAAGATATGGAATATTACCTTTGTTTTTAGCAGGAGAAATGGGAAGAGATAAGTATAAAATAATTGACAAAAGACATAGAGGAAAACATAGAGCAGGTCATCAAGCTTGCTGATGTTATACCATCAAAACAAATACTGGTAATATTTTTATTAGCCTTCTTCAGTTTTTTTCCCTCAGTCACATTTCTATATTAATGAAAACCAGACTCTCCAACAGAATAGCAGAAGAAAATTAATTGCTCAGGATACAGATGTGTAATACTGTTAAACAAATTTGCTTCATATTATTTTTAATAAACTCAATTTCAAATTAAGTGAAGAACCTTCCATGCAGAAAATCTATTGATTCTAGTCCCCTCACCATGCACAAGGACATATTTCACCAGATCAGGTTGCTCAAATCTAATCTTGGACACTTTCAGGGATGGAAATGACTTGGCTGGGCAACCTGTTCCAGTGCCTCCCCACTTTCACAGCAAAGAATTTTTTC